>WBNH01001926.1:0-148984 GCA_013401255.1 Urocolius indicus
TATATATATATATATATAGGCATTTTCTCACACACACTGAAAAAATAAGAAATTCCCTGGCCAAGATATAGCAATGAGAAAAGTTTCTGAAATTTCATATCCCATGTCTTTGTCAGAAGGGCCATGTGCGGAGATGTTTTCTCCCAATCTAATGTGTTACAAAGAGCTGCAGCTAATCAGGAAGAAGTATATTTCTAGACAATAGAGAAAAAAAAAAAATCAACAAGAGTCATGACATCTGTCATTCTGTTGTGTACCTGTTGGCCATTAATGTTTCAAAGCAATCTGTTCACAACAGATGGAACATGGCCTTTTGTTTCAGGTATGAAACCAGACAATGAGGACTATGTATGTCACACTACAAGTATGGTTTAGGGGAGCACTGAAGGTGGTAAAAGATCCCATTGCTAACAATGCAACAACAGAAACTTTGGAATGACAGAAGACTAATCTATTATCACCTAAATTTAAAAAAATAATGATAAAATATATTCCTGTCGCTTTCTAACACTGGAAGTAACAACAGTAAGTTTTACAGATGAAAGTTTCTTTGTTTTTTAATTGAATACTTAAAAAATTAAAAAAAGAAAGAAATGAAGCTTCCATGCACATATAGGAGCATCATCTAAAGTAACTATATTCAAAATGCTTCATTAAAATGCTTCCCATTGAGATCATTTAATCCTGGTGACCACTCATAATACTAATAATGTGTGAGAGAAACATTTTTCTATGGATTAGAAACTGTCTAAACAGATAGAAAATCATCAGCAGCAATACATAGCCAATTTCAGCAATTTAAAAGGTTAATAAAAAATGCCTGGTACCTCCTGTTAGGCATGTTTATTTTATTTATAAAAGGGAATGAATAGCACCAACACTTTACACATCATAAAATAATTTAGAATAGTCAGCAATAAAGAAATGCTTGCTTAACTCAAGAAAGCTTGGTTAGTGGACAGCCTTCCCATGAGTAAAAGCCAGTGTTGCTTTACGAAGAATAAGACACAGCACAGGAACCGTCTAAGCTACATACGTTATCAGATCCTGAACAAGTCGTAGTTCCTCAAGTGAAAGACCTGAATACAATTCGTATACAGACAAAAGGAAAAAAACATGAAAATATGGCTCCACTACTGTATAAATTTGTGGAATCATTAAATGAGAAATATCATTTTGTTATGCCTATTAGAGGTCTTGAAAGAAAGTAAAGACCAATGAGTTTCTGGTTTGAAGATAACATGATGAAGGAAAGGCAAAGCAGATGCACACAAATGTGCACAGAAATAATGTGACAGGGTTTTCAAGGTATGAACTTGTTTTATACACAACTATTTCAACTTCTGTTTTGTTAGCTGTTGGGTTTTTTTTCTAGCGTTACCCAATATTCTTTGGCACTGCTGAGACACGGTTTTGAATGATGTACTACAGAAATTTTATTTGCTTAAACTGATACATATTCAGAGGTTTTAAACTTTTCCTCCTCTTCTTTTACAGGAAGAGTAATGCTTACATGATATGATAGTTTCCCTCATTAATAAGTGTTCATTTATTATTACAAAAGTACTGGCATTTCAAAAGCATCATTGCAAATGAAAGACTAATGCTGTAACAGATTGAATTTAATTAGCAAAGAAATATGTCCATCTTTTGATTACATTAATGGTCAAATGGGGAGTTTTAGGAAGCACTCAGTAGTGTTGCCAGCAAGGCACAAGGAAATCCTTGAAGTAAGGATTTGTATTAGAAGAGAATGCCTGGAGGATGTAGCATATTTATGAGTTAGGCTCAAGCTCCAACAACTGAGAAAATAATTTGTCACTCAGCTTCAATTCTGAGTTCTGATGGCTGAATGAAGAGCAAAGAAGATCATGAGGTTAAGACCAATATCAAGTAAGCTGCACATTACTGCATTTTTACATCTCCACACAGTAAGGCTGATTAAAATGTTTTCTTCCCAGTGTCAACATTTTTTAGCAGTCTGACAAACTCTAGATGCTCCACTTCCCACAAAGAGGTGAATCTTGCTAAGATGTGATGCTCAACATGACAACTGAGAAGTGTTCTTAGTTATAGGTGTGCGAGCAAACAGACTGTCCAGAATTAATCCCTGGTCCTGTCACTGCATAGAAAGGCATGGGATGGTCTATGTCGACACAGCCGAATTTCCCCCACCTCAAAACAGGATGTCTACATCCAAACTAACTACTAGGAGCGGTCCTGGACTTTGGCCAAGCCCAGAAACCATGCCAGGCTGCTGCCTGCGGGTTGCTCTCTGCTTTAGGCCAAAAAGCCTCTTAGAGACTGATCCAAAAATGTCACTGCCTCACTGGCCCAGCATTTGAATCCATGCAGTTATCCTCACTTAGTTCCACATATGGATATAACCTGTGTGGCCCTTCTCTGCTAATTACACTTAGTTAAAGGCACTAATTTGAGGAAAAGTTCGTGTTAAAGGGGTCTTCTGAAGAAACTGTTAACAGAAGCCTCCCGCACCAACAGTGAAATAAGGACGCGGTCCAAAGCTGAGTTTGTGCTGGGGTAAACTGACAAGTCCTGTTTCATTTCTTTTTTAATGAAATAAGAAAACATTATTTCACAGATGTTTAAGAAAAAAACCCACAGTATCTTATTAATTTGCAGAGAGCAGGACCCAAGAAATTAACAGCATTCAAAACTGACAGCTGAAGAGCAGACAAAGAGGAGAGGTAAAAAGACAGTATTTTTTTCTTTTCATGCACACAAGTTCATGAGGTTCCTTCATCATTATACAAGAGAGAGACAATCTAGACTATATCTGGTTAAATTATGAAAGGGCTTTAAATTGAGTAACAAAAATAAAATCTGCTAAACATATGCTCCAAATATAAGCATTTACTGAATTATTTGAACAATAAATACAACACATTAACCTCTAGCTCAGAATAATAAACTGTAAGCAATCAAAGGCTCACAAAGCAGAGAATTTAAGACCAAAACCAAAACTCATGTAATAAAAGAATATCACATAAGAACTACACAAAAATAAAATCAAATGATCTAGCTACTAAAATACACATATGTGCTCAAAACCTTGTGGGAATCAAATATTCCAGTAAAAATAAAGGGAGAGATGGAAACACAAGTTTCTTATTATCACACTTCATAAGTTATAAAAGCTAACAGCTAACTTATTTTTGGCAAAGGGACAAAGGTTGCGCAACACTCTGGCTTACACAAATATTTTCTATTGTTAAATGCATCTTAAATGTAGCTTGTCATATAGTGACTTCATGCACACAGTGCACCATGCAGTCTAAGAGTGTCCCAAAGACACCTATGTTTCAAATCACTGATGAATAGTATGCTGCCAGTATCCAGTGAGCCAGGTGTAAAAAAACAATAATTCATAGTTTAACTGAAACCAGAAAAAATAATTCATGTAATAAAAACTGTACAGATGTTGACCAAAGAAAAGTTGATATTTTTGGACAAATTACCGCGTATGATATTTTCTAGAACACTCCCTCTTGAAAAGATAAAACAGTAACAAAAGCTCTCACAAAAAAAAAATGCTCTTGTTTCTAATCACAAAGTGAAATATGCCTGTGGAAATATATCAGGTTAACTTCATGTTTCACATTTTTAGTTGCTATTTCCTTTAAAGGAAAATAAAAGTGAGATGTGCAGCAGAACTGGTTATGAAGAAGTGAAGAACCTACTCATGCTGATACTGAACACAGACTTTATGCAGTATTAAACACTGCACTTCCTTCCACTGAAGATTTCATAATGTAAAGGAAGAGGCAACGATGTAGCAAGACTGAATGGTTAAGAATATAAATTCAGTATTCTTCATTCATCATCTGCTAGTAGAGTGAATTATAACTAAGCACTGTTTGCCATTTCCAGAGTTGCAAGGACGTGGTCTTGTCTCAGCCTTCTTATTGCTTCAAAGTGACAAAGAAAAATGTTCAGATACCGAAGAACATACAGTACCACCTCCCGCCCACACCAAGTTACACAAACCAGGACTGAGTTGCAGAAGCAATGATATATGTATATTACATTTTTCAATTTTTAAAATAATGTCCCTCACAGTAGTACTCATGGCAATTTATATTATTATTCCTTTCTATACATCTTCCCACGTATAGCCAGAAAACTGCTTGCCCTGAGATAAAAACCTCTATTAAAATCATAGCCAGTCTTGGTTTTTGGAGTAGTAATGTAAAGATGAGTAAAAAACAAGAAAGTCCTAAATATATTTATCACCATTACTAATCATGTATATTACAATGACATTTAAAGATCCAAATTCAGAGTAAGAACATTCTTTTACATCAAACTGCTTTAGTATATACTATTAAGATTAGTCATTGATGTTTTTACTTAATTTAATGAGGACTAGGATGAAAAGTTTGTGTATAGCAGAATACAGCTTCCAAAGGAAAGACACGACATTCCCCATAGGCTAAGCATGTGCACCGCTTTGCTAATAATGTAACTCCCATTCTACACAGTTAATGTACCTGAAGTTCTGATGCTCGCTTCATCATCTCCAGTGTGATGTAGCAACCAATAGAATGAGCAATCAGTACCAGCTTTATATCTTTAGATACATTCTTTTTGAGGAAGTTCAGCTTATGTTCTACTTGTCCGTTAAGTCCAAAAACATCCTCTAGCTCCTTAATATCTGTGTCTGAAACATAGAAGAAAAAAAGTCTTTTGTTTTAATGACAGAAATTTCAAGTATCTCATTTTTTTTCTTCCACTTCCTTGGAAAACCAAAATAAACAAATAAACCCACAAAAAAAACTTACAAATCTAATTTTAAGTTACTATCACTTGTAAATATTGACTGATTAATTACATGTACAGCATGTGAAGCCTTATGTGTAGTTGGGGCATTAGGCAAGGATAAGGAAACAGATGGAGCTCCATGGCACATCAGATAGCACTGTGGTCCCCTTCGTTCAGAACAAGACCAAACTCAAGGCACTGGATCAGCTTAAATCAATCCAACTTTACATTGAGAGATCAGGACCTACAATACCAATACTGCCTAAGAACAAGAGTACTTTCACTCAAGACAAACTATCATATATGTTATCATGCATTAAAAACCTTAAGATATCCAAAATTTACTGTCTTAAAATAAAAATACACAGAAAAGTCCCATGGAATTAGGACAAATATGAATGTGTACATGTCAATGTGGAGCACTAGCGCTTACATAAATGACCTCTATTTATGTAGGCTCTTATTATTAAATCAGCTACAAAGAAGAAGATAAGTCAGAGCTTTATGGTTCTATATTAGTGAGCAATTTTGTTCCTGTTTTGTGAAGGATCTCCTAGAAGAGCTTGGACAATCACTTACAATGGACTTCACTACTCACTTCCTGATCAGGCAACAAGACAAAGATGATCTGGCGCCTGTAACAGTCTACAGCAATTTAAGCACCTGTAACTCTTGCTCATGAGGTGAGTGAAATGGTTTTCAAGTTTTGCAGTCTAGGTGGGTTTACAGCTCTTTCATCTGCTAGAAAAGTGCTCTGCCTACTAAACTAAAAGTTATATGAAGGACAGACCAATTCCAATTTAAGCTGGACTACTTGATGGAAGACACTGTAAGAAATACTGAAAAAAAGAAAGAAAAGAGAATGCATGAAGTAATGTATGCCTATAGATTATCTGAAAGAGATGTACTGGCACTAATGTTATTTAATCTCCTAAATCCATACTATTATCTCAGGGATCAATTTTATGCTTTGGTTTAAGCCCCTAATCATTTACAAACCTTACATGTAGATTTGCAATGCAGTTTTAGTCTGGAATAAGCCAAATCTCTTTGCAGCAAAGTTCAAACACATGACAAGGAAAGGCCCATCATTAAGGCATGGTCTGTTCTACATAGAGCATATAGGTTCCTGGCAAGAGCCATCATCTCTAACAATGCAAAAGCAGCTAACAGAGGTACTTAACACTCAGTCTTAACTACCCAATCAAATATGAGGTGTTTAACTTCCCACTTGGTTTCTTTTGTTGTTTGCAGCAGTTCCCTATGCAAAAAATACGGTACCCATCAGACTGAGACATTGTAAAAGAAACATACATTAAATAGTGTGAAAGGCATTGAAAAACTACTGTAAGAGAGTGAGTAGCACAGATCCACTTCATAGTTAGTTATGTCCTTGCTCAGAGAAAGTGGTAAAAAAGCCATTCTGCCTTTGTTTGTGAACATAATTAATCAAATTATAAAGGCTGACTGCTTTAATATGCACATGCTAAATTTGATGGTAATTAGTCACCTGAAATGCTAAATTTTACTAATGTTACTGTACTGAAGTTATCAGAGGTCAGTATTAATTGTTAGCCTAAGTGGGCTGGCACTATATTACCTTTTTGATCATTTGTATGAAAATTTAACTTTTGAAGGAAAATAATTGCTAAATCATGTGTTCTGATGGCTTTTTTTTTTTCTTTCTGAGCTTAAGCTATTAGCACAGAGGTCAAAATAAAGAAGTTCTTCAGTTAAACTGTATGTACTGAAACTGCTAATAATCTTATCCCAGCATAATTTATAGTAGTTTACTCTAAATGAAAAACGGGCTTACTATAACATGCTCAAGGAATGTAAAATTAGATGAGAAGTAATATTTTGTCTATTAGGCTTTCTACAATTAATGGAAAACAAAGAGCTTGTTCTGTTTTCCAAAACTCTAAATAAAAGCCTAAGGCCAAAACATTGGTTTTAAACTTAGTTACTATTTTTAGCAAAAGCTGTCTTTTTCCTACTTTTTATTTATTTACACAGAAGCTTAACCCATGCAGGAGTGTCCTGTCTATGCTGCAAGTCTAACTAAAGGAATATATAACACACATAAAACCCAGAATACTAGAAATATGATGGTAACCAAGTGGAACAGTACATTATGTTTAGTCTATGTATATTACCATATGTTGGGTTGAGCTGGTCAATTTTCCCTTGCAAACATTTGCTACCATTTCCATAGTGTTTTACTCAGGCACTGTCATCTCCAGTGATTTATCAGCAGGTCTTTTAATGTTCAACATTCCATTCATAGCTGTAATTCTTGAAAAGAAGTGATTCTACAGGAACTTATTTCCAGATTAGTGCAAGGGAAAATGAGGTGAAGTAGGTGTATAAATCTTCTAGAGAAGTCATGGTTCGTAAGACTCCAGAAACCAAGATTTATACACCTACTTTCAGTCTCATGAGGTTAATGGCTGCTTTTCACTACATAAATTCCCTGTCTGCTACTAGAGCTGCTGAATGTTACTGTGATGCAATTAACAAACTACAGCAAAAACAGGCTATCTCAGTCTCAACATTTTCCGAGTTAGAGAAATATTTTAGGTATTAAGACATTAGATATCTAATTTAATATTTAGTTAAGTAATAAATAGCAGCACAGAGATTCAGGGCAGGTAGCATGTTTATAGCTATTACTGATTTCAGCAGAGATGTGCCTATTCAGAATCAGTTTTGTTGCCAAAGAGAGAACCTCAGGGAACGATACGGGAGGGGATTAACAGCAAAGCGTAAATAAAGGCTTTTTGCACCCCATGTTTGCCTGAACTTGAGCTTAGGACTTGAGCATACTCAACTCAAGCCTGGTCACTAGGGTTTCTGTATGGAAGCAAGAGAGATCTGAAACAATTTTTAATCAGATGAGTTGGTTATGACTGATGATTGATGATGATCACAGAGATATGTTCTACTGCACCAGGCCAAAGCGCAGCACAGCCCACACAGCGCAGCCCACTCAGAGCAATGATCCTCAGATCCCCACGTTGACTGGCTTATGTTACACACACATACAATCTCATTTAAGACTGAAAATGGGTCCTGACATCCAATGCTGACCGCAGAGACTTGTTTCAGTTGTTTAAGATAACTTTTCCTTTTCTTCTGAAATACTGGTTTGTGGCCAAACTAGATCATGTTGGCCCTAGAGAAGCCACACTGGGGAACGAGTGTGCAGTGTGAGGTCCGTTGATGCACACACAAAACTCTCCTCATCATTGCCTAACCCTTGTCAGGTGAAACTCCAGGTGAAACCTCTGGACAAATACAAAATTGCCCATGCCTCATGTCAGTTCATGTTTCCCCAACACAAACACTACACTTCTAATAGTCCAAAATATGTGAGAGCTGGGCTGCGTCACAAGTTTGGAAGATTTATTTATTTATTATACAGAATAAAATCACCCAGGGACTATCCAAAATCAACACGAATTTCTTGGGTGGAGAAGCTTAAATGAGTTCTTTGTGTAAGTAAACCGACTTGCACAAACACACTGGCAGTTAGTTCTCCAATGGCTCTACATCAGAGAAGGGACCAAACTTATTTCACCTCAGGTGTGGAATAAAAGTCGTGGATGAAGTAGAGCTCATCTGAGCAGTTTTCAGATAATAGAAATTATATCACTTATACCTCATGCTGCAAACACCTGATCTGTGCCAAAGTATGTGAATTTAAGACTTTATTTAGCTGAAATATATTGACAGAAATGTTGTATTTCTTTATTTTCTTTGGCAAAGCACTAATCTTATGATGTGCTTTTGGACAAAGAAATGTGCCATCACTTTAATGAATTTCTTTTTTGACCTCTGTTAAACTCACAGTCAGAAAACAATGATAAATTAAAATAAAGTGTTTGCTCTAAGATTAGTCAACAAGTTAATCTTGCAAGGAAAGAGGATTTTGGTTTTCAGGGAAATAACAGAGAATTGTGTTTGTTTGTTTTTCTGCTGGGCATGCAAGGGAAATAGTTAGGCAAAAAACCTCCAAACATATCAGTTATATGAGCAGACTGGACATTCATAAAACTTAGCCTTTCATTATAGAAGACTTCAAAAATCATGGACTCCTTTTTACTGGATAATTAAAAAAGATACTGGAGGACAGATTTTCCAAAACTCCCCTAAAATTTGTGTATATAACTCCTGCATGCCTCTGTACTTCCCTAATTTCACTAGGGAATCCATTCGTCTCTCAACTCCCCACTCCCCTGGTCAAAAGAGTTGACTGAACATTTGAGCTCTGTACATATGGACATCCATTCCCTTGTCATGGAGTGAATTTGAAGTCTGTCCAGGATCTGCTCATACACAAGGCCTCCAAATTGTGTGAAAAGGTAACTTGTAATTATGTGCCATGAACGAAAGGGAGGTAAAACCCACTGCCCCACTTGTTCTGTATCTGCTTCTTCTCAGAGTCATTTAGTCTACGAGGTAGTATCAGGATATCTAAGGACAAACTCTAATGAACCACTTTCATAAAAACAGCAACATTCAGCAATATTCAGAACTGGACCTTTAACAGGACAAGTAAGAATCTGGAGACTGAACATGGGGACTGGAAAAATATTCACTTCTTCCTCTGAAGATGCTGGTCATTTCAGTTGCATGACATATCACCATACTGCTTCATGCTAACAGTGGCGGGAAATATCAAGTTTAAACATATGAAAATGAATCAACATCACACTAAAGTATCAAGAGGAAGAAAAGCAACAAAGGAGAAGATACTGAAAGAAAGGTCAGTGATGATATCAAAGTGTATGAAAAGGGAAGGCATAAAGCCTTCAATTAACCAAACGTTTCACTACAAATAAATACATATCAACACTGGTGGAAGGAACAGCAGTTGTGACTGAGTAAGTACTGATTACCTTTCCCTTCTTGCAGCAACAGGCAAAAAGTAATCCTACAACAAAATTACTTAGAAGGTTTATCTGTTAAACTGGCATGCATAGTCAGAAGTCTAATTCTGGAAATTAAATAGTAATTTGATTGCTTTTATTCTTATAGTAAAACACAGTAATTCCTTACAACTGAATTATGTAATATGAAAATGTTTTAAAACATTGTAAGCTTGAAAACCGAGATTTCGGGTTTGTGGGTCTAGTATGAACAAATGTGTCAGAAAATACATCCCCTGAAGATATACAGCTTAAAGCCTGAATCCTTCACCCAGTCTTTCATTTGATAATTGAACTCTGGATAATTTGCATCAGCAAGTGATAAAATGCCAAAGAAATGGGATGGAAACTGCGAAAGAATGTTCAATAAATACTGAAGAACTTCTCCTGACGCCAGGAACCAGGTCTTAAAGCACTGTGTTTTAGATTAACCCTTAGACCTTAATCTGGCCCTAGTACCCTCAGGAACTGTTCGTGCAACTTTTAAGATAAACACACCACTCATTAGTATTTATTGGAGCAATTACTTTTTGTAAAGGTATCCTCCACAAATAAATTACCATTTACTCAAGAAACTGAAGTGGACATATGTATTATTTTCTTTATTAGAAAAATAACACGACTTTCATTTACAAATTGGACTACTGATTTCCTTTCCTATCTACATATGTGTTGCTGAGACACTTGTTTAACACCTAATCTGTTTATCAAAGGAAGCTGTATTGTAACTAAATTATTACAAGCAGAGTCTGACAGAATGAACTAATAAACATGACAAATACTAATCCCCACATTTTTATTAAAAGCACACAGAGGCAAGCTGAACTCATTACAGATATCTATGAGAGTGCTTTTTTATTTTGCATTCCCAGTCTTGCTTCCCTCCAACTGGTTAGAAGATATTATGAGATAACAGTACGAACTTTGAAGTAGAATTTTGTTGGTTGTCTTCAATTTTGTCATGGCAAACACCATTAGACAGGGTTTTATTATGCAGTTCTACACCCACTTATGTCTCCAGAACCACTTTTAACGTGCATAAAGCATGTATGTTGTACATAACATAGATGGAAAATATTCTGTGTTTGAATGATAGCACTTTACAGTATATGTATATATACAGTAAGCTGTATATCTACAAAGTGCAATTTATAAGAATTTTCAACATTTTTTTTTTAAAGTAAAAACCAGCTTGTCAGGGCAGAAGTTAGAGAACCATCACTGTATAGGAGCAGATCTAAATTTCCATTGTAATATGACCCCAAGGAGCAAAAGCAACGAGGTCTGAGCTGATTGTTTACGTTATGTTTCTTGGTTTTTTTGGACATGCTGTAGCAAAGTGAAAGGCTCCATGAATTTACTTATTCACTTGCCCACACAAACAAACCTGACAGTGACTTCCTTGCTGAGGCTGACTGCTATGGAAAATGTATCTTGATACAGGAACAAGTATAAAACTCATTGTGACATTTTTAGTCACCTTTAGTCACCTTTGATGGCAGCACTCTACTTGGGACTATTAAGGACCAGTTTGCAGTAGACCTGCTTTTTTTTTGAAGAAGATGACCTTTAACACCATGCTCATATAGCTGAGTTGGTCATAAAATTCAAGTACAGTTATTCCAACAGAACAGATATCCCACTCGTCATAACATTTTACTTTGCAGAATATTCTCTATGAGACAAGTAAATAGAGAGCAGAAGAAAATAACAGTGTGCCCTTACTTTACCAGAAATTAGGCTTTTATCTAGGCTTTACCTATTTGTTTCCCAGTTTTAAAGTAATTTCATGTCTAGGTGTGCACATCTACACTTGTAAAACAACAAACTATTTTGGTACTGACAGTCCTTCACAATTTTCCAGAAATTGTCCCTTCTTCCAGTAATCTCAAATCAGCTCTTCCACAGCTTATTATGAAAGAATCACTAAACATTTCCTGAAATAGTAAGGACTATATACAAACAAACAAACAAAACCAGTAACATCACTGTATTGGGAACTTCTGGATACATTACTTTTCCTAGGGTACTGAGGTCTCTGAGCATTCTAGAATAACAGCAGAGACAAGCAACCACAGTAGTTTTCAACATAAGTGGGCTCTCCGGTATTCCAGGAAAAATAAGCTAAAAAGAAGTATTGGGAAGAAAGTGATAACGAAGCCTTGCACTCACAGACTTCATAAACAACGAGAAGAAGCAGGGCTCATATACTTGAGAGGATGATGTGGCAAGGTGGATGTCAGTCTCTTTTCCTAGGTAAAAAGCAACCGGACAAGAGGAAGTAGCCTCGAGTTGCATCAGGGAAAGCTTAGCTTTATATGAGGAAAAGGTTTTTCACTGGAAGGGTTGTCAAGCATTGGAACAAGGCTGTCCACAGAAGCGGTGAAGTCATCATCCCTGGAAGTATTCAAAAGTCACGTAGCTGTGGTGCTGAGGGATATGGTTTAGTGGTGGATCTGGCAGCATGGGGTTAACGGGTGGACTTGATGATCTTAAAGGTCTTTTCCAACCCTAACAATTCTATGATTCTACTTGAAGATCTTAGTTGAAAAAATGAAGTCAAGAACAATATCTTCAGGAAAAAGTATGCGTCCGGGTTTGCACTTCTACCTGAAAGGGCTCTGCATTCACTCTGAGCCTCTAGATGGGATCATTGTACCAGTAACATCCAAGCAACATGGATAAAATCTTGCAAGTTCCATTATCTTGTTGATTTGCTGAGCTTATGCCATTAAAAAGGGCTACGTTGTTAAATCAGTCTAGGCTCCCCAAAACCCATTTTGACTCTCCAAGGAGTCTATCATCATTGCTTTGCCTGACTAGCAGGTGGTACTCCTCCCAGTGGCATGTTTCCTTTACATATTTCATGCATGATCTGAAATAGTACCACCCATTTTGCAAGAGCAAATGTGCTTCATTTATATTTAAATCCCTTTGCATCACCAGCCCCTCAAGGCATGGGCATGCAAGTCTCTCCAGGAATAATGTACATAGAGTATATTTATACTGTTCCTTAAGGTAATTCTTTACCAAAAAGTGTAACAGTATCAAGACCTTTTCATGTTTGGTCAGATCTAATGTCTTACAATTTAACATTGTTAAAATTCAGTCTTGATCCTGTAGCATAGAACCTTCTTATTGAATGAAGCAAACAAAAGCAACTTTAGTATACAGCATACTTTACCTATGACTTTTGTTTATTTAACAATGGGAGAAAACCAAAATAATGATGTTCTCCACATCGTGAAGTCTGGGTAGATATAGCATAGGAGGTAAAGAAAGCACAGTGGCAATTGAGTGTTGAAGAGAACAAAAATGGATGAGCATCACTTCACAGGACTTGATTAAGTTGGTGTATGATAAATGAGGTGCTGCACTGCAGTAGGCAAGTCTAACAGTCGCACCTATTGAAAACAGCACTTCAAAACTTTGGCAAGTTTAAATAGATACAAATAAAGAAAGAGGGACTGAGAGCAAACAAGGGAGAGTCGAAGTTTGGAGAACTATTTTAAAAGCAGAAGAAAATGACAAGGAGCACACAGCAACATGAAAAGGAGGGAGGGGAAAAAAGGAAGCACCTCAGAGTATAGCTGAAAGAGTAGTTATATAGTAGCACAAGTAACAATAGAACATACAGATGACATTTGGTAATGAGTGACATTTTCTGAAGTGATTGATGCTTCTACTGAATCCAAGCTAAAACTTTTAACTTTTTAGGCCAGTCCTGAGTTCTCTTTAAAATTTATCCTGGAATTTTATTTACAACCGTGGTATACATGATGACTGAAATGTTAAAGTAAGTATGACTCTTCAGAATTAACGTTAAACTGGGAATCTAGATTAACTGCAGTAAACAGATGCAAACTATTTAACCATACTGTCTAGCATCCCTCTTAAAAAGTAAATGATCCACCTAGCAAACGTAACATTGTTTCATCCTTCGATTCCTTCAAAACTGATGGATTATAAGAGGTTTTTGGAATTATCTTAGGTTCCCCGATGCTGTAAATTGGTGTCACACTGCTGACTACAAAGAGCTATGTCAGCTTATTCCAGCAGAGAACATGAACCCAGGCTAGCAGTCCTGTGGGTCACAGCACATCACATATGCAAAATATATTTGCAACGCAGAGCTACCTCACAGTGTGCAGTCGATGCTTCTGATCGCTACTCATCTTGAAAACCCCTGTAATTCTCTGTTTGGGCTCTGCCTTTCACAAGGAGTGCAAGCTGACAGCAAAAGGACCCAGCTGTCGCTCAGCAATTCCCAGTATTGATCCTCACAGGTCTGGGGATGGCATGACATCAAAGTGACTCCAGCAGCCAGGAGAAGCTTGTTCTCTGGTCTGACACTCTCCACTAAGTTACATGTTCTGCCATTACTGGAAAAGGCCATAATTTTGATCGAGGAACAGTTCATGTTCTGTTGTTCATTACTTTGCATGGTATAAGACAAAAGAGAACTGGACAAAATCATGTGTGCAAAATCCTGCATTTATGAAAATCAGAGGTAAAACTGAGGAAATAGAACTTTACCTTGTACTTTATTTAAATATTACAGGTTTCCTTCTCAGTTGCTGATTCTCTGCATAACCATCTGCATGTGCTGTATAGTGCAAATTTTGTATCTTTGGGGACAAGACACATTTTTGTCAAACCAACTACTTGTAATTCTGATTTATGACTTCTCCGATGTTTTCTTACACTATTTAAAAAGTAACTGTCAGATTTATTCTCTATTACCAAGATATCAGTTTCCTTTTTAACCTTCCTGAAGAAAATGCTGAAGGTTTCTTTCTTAGTCACCTAACTGAACTGCCTAGTATAGGCAAGTATGGCAACATGCCAAAGATACTGTGACAGCTTTATTTGTCTTGGAGTTTTATCTCATAGCTGAAATAGAGACTGAGGTACCACCACTATGAAACGGAACTGTTGTTATAGATGAATAAGAGATTTTTTTTTGGTCTTTGTTTTGCACAGATTAGGCAGGTGCTACATAGAAAGCAAACTAATTTACCTGTGACCCATAAACAGCACTGAGGTCAGAATCAGACAAAAGGCTAATTTTCTCATTCATTTACATTACCAGACATCCAAGCCATAGCTCATTACAAACTTTTTGAAACTGTCTGCAGCCTTACAGTATAATTTATATGAAAAGACAGCAGTTGAATTTGACCTGCACTCTATACATAAACAGATTCAAATACGATAATGTAGATTTTAATATATCTTGAGTGCATTTAGAAATACTGAAACTGGTCTTTTTTATGATTAATGGCAGGATAAAACTTTTTCCTCCAAATCATGTAAACGCTAGTAGAGAAGTCAATAGAGTCTCTGGCAGCAAAGATTCAGTGGTAGTATGTTAGAAACCACAGCTCTCTTCTGAAAATATGACACTACAATGATAATCACAGAGGATTTTAGTAGTTGCTATATGTAATACCTAACCAAATAGGCATTAATCTGGCAACTGAGGGGTTGCCTGACCACGCCAGTAATTTGATAGCTGTAGTAAATTAATTATTTTGACAATCTGTAGTCACGTACAAAATAGAAAATTAAACTTTAGAAAAGTTAGAGGCTTTAAGTCTAACTTAAAGAAAAAGAATATTCCCATGCAGTACCAAAACAAGGAAAAACTCCATCCAGTGAGCAGAAATGAAACTCCTTCATTTAACCTGAATCCACAGTACCAGTAATACTTTGTCCTTTATCATTTCTTGAAGCACACAAGCCCTACTTGGCTCTTGGTGAGAGATTTAAGTAGATACACTGGTATCCACTACACTGGAGATAATTCATAATAAAGCTGATTATCTAAGGATGATGCCATCTGCAGTTAATTCTTCTGGTATAGTCTGTCTTACAGTTTCTTGCATTTCCCTGAAATGTCTACATTGCTCCTTAAAGAAAGGGAAACTCCTAAAACCAAAGTGAAGAGGAAGAGTTCATGTTCCAAACCTGCTTATTTTTAGAATCTGGAAATATGTTGTGGATTGATTATGATTCCTTAGTCTTAAAATTGTAGATCATTGTTATTTAAAAATAAAACTGTCATTAAATACTGCACCGATTCCATCAAAATCTGCACTGTTTGTTGCAAGCTTTGTAGGTATGAAAATTAAAAGTTCTATATCATAAACAAGGAATTCATATTAATAAATAAAAGTATTGATCGGCTTTCTTCCTACAATTAACCTATGTAGTGCATAAACGTTTTGACTAAACTATGAAAATAAATCCAGACTTGTTAAACCTTCAGACAGAAGGGATTATTCTCTACTGTGGGGATAATTCATTTCCATTCTGTTAGCAGATGCAAATATATCTCTCAAAATGACTTGAATTAAAAGACTCCTAAGCTTTTTCCCAGGGGAAGATAAACTGAATCATCTCAATCGTCTGTTTATTAAATTCCTTTACTTTTTTACTTTCCCTGCAACAGTATGGTAAACATTTAAATGAGTTACTCTGAAACATCAGAGCACTGCTCATCTCACTGAACTGTGACATGACTTCTAAAGTCAAGACAGCAAAAGATATAAATGTTACCTTTTCATAGGGTTCACATTCTTGAACACTTTTTTTCCCCACTAACAGCCATCTGCATCTAATTAGAAGTGATGGTATCAGCTGGAGAACATACCTATGTCATGGGGTGAAAGGCAGAAAATGATCCATAAACAATCTCAAAACCTACATCCAAATTTTCCTGGAATGCAGTGAAGACATTATACACTCCAATGGATGAATGTCATTTTTTAAAAAAAAGTCTTGTTTTCTGGATATGGATCCAGAAGACAGAATCAGGTTTCAAAAGTTGTTACTTTTAACCACATCTTTAAAAATTGAATTATATTATTCATATTTGTAGATATGGATGAAAAATTGTGGTTCTTTTTAACAGCGGAATTAGTTGAATAAAGTACTAGAATGGCTTCGAAAGGTATTCATGGGCACTTTTAAATAATATGCCTAGAGAGATTATGTTGACAGACTCAATGGAAAGCCTTTGAAAGAAACAGAGAATGCAGAGAACCTATTTTTCATGTAGTTGTAAGAAATGTAAAGACAAAGTCTTCATCTTAGTAACATCAACAAAAACTGGGTCACTACTTCATCCAAGTTCACGGAACATACAGTTATGCATTAAGTAGTACCAGAATCAACTCCATAGTTGTTTAAGTGGTCGTTACGAATAAATATGTGGCTGTTAACGTATAATGCTATGAGCAGTTAAAATCATTATCATTTTGGTTGGCTAGAAAAGAAAACAGCAAGCTAACTTAGAAATACTTCCCATATGGCAAAATCTTATTTTTTTAGTTTTGATTTTGAATGGAACGAGATTTTTAAACACATGCTTAAAATGAAGCAGAAGTGATAAAGTCTATGCCAAATGCCAAGATTTCATTCAAAGTATTCCTTTGCATAATTATGGGCATGATTATGGGACCTTTATGAATAATTAACTGAATGTGGCTCAGAGGAATGAAGTAAACGGAGCACTGCAGTATCCCTAGGGCTGCTTACTTTTCACACATTTAGATTTAAAACATTCCAGTGGGTTCATAACATGAAATGATCATTTGTTTCCTTAAAATAGACACCTAGCACTAAAACCCTACAGTAAAAAGCAGATCTTACCAGGCAAAGACAAAACTCTCAACATTTAAATGCCTTATAATAACTTTTAGATATGCACACACGCTTCCTTCCTTAAGCTGCTTTTACTAAGACAAGGAAGGAATAAGTTTTCTGGGCATAGCAACCGCTGTATCAGGAGAGGCAGTGGGACCGCAGTGCACTGAGTTGACAGCTCCTGTCCTGTTCAGTGAAAACAACCAGTTCCTCTGTGTGCACCCCGGTGTGGGATCCCTTGCTTTGACAAACACCATGTGAAGAGCTCGATGTGATTAACCACCGTCGAGGCCAGCTTTGTAAACACGAAGGTTCTCCTCTCTACACATTTAAAAAATGATGCTTGGCTACAAAACACTTGGTTGTGAAACTAGCTTAACTCTACCTGGATGCTACACTTCAAACTTGGGTTTTTTTAATGCATCTACAGGGTGATACTATCTGACTCGGAGACATCTTGCTATATAATTCTGCATTAAACTTAACCAGAAATTTATTTTCGACCCTTTGTGTTCTGAGATGCAGACACAACTACAGAGTTCTCTGAGTCTGTAGTATTTATACATAACTCACTAAATCTTGAAAAATCTTACATTAAAGATACTCCATCTTTCAACAATTCATAGATGTTTTAATTTATATTGCCTAGGATGCAGAAAATACTGTTGAAAAAGAAATTAATGTGAATTAAATGCATGTATGCGTAAGCTTAAAATATTCATGAGAGATATCAGCTCAGCTGCCTTTCTACTGCTTTTCTCCCTTTACTTGCGTAATACAAGATGTGAAATGCTGTTAAACCTAGTTATCATTGTGTACCTCAATGTGGGCAAATACTTGCTGTTACTAATAACCAAAAGGTGCTAAAGCCCAAGTAGGGATTCATTGGTCAAAATCCTTCTAAGCACTGCAGAGACTAATTCTGAGGTGGTTTGGTACTGATCTAACAGATTGTCACTAGCTCTGAGTCACCTGATCCAACAGTGTAGGTATTCTCCAACATCAACAACCATGGAAAACATCCTTACTACTTAAAATAAATGAGAGTCACAAGTTATCTAAAATTATCTAATGCATACTAACTCCCTGCACCAGTGTAACTTCTCTCTTTTGGGGTTATACACAACAAGGACAAAGACTGTTTGCCAAGGATAACTCCCTATTTTTAGGAGGTGTTCTTGGAACACCTAACTTTCATGATCTCCTCTCCTGTTTGCAGCAGTGCAGACCACAATCACATTCCCCACCATCACCACACACTGATGATGGCATAGTACCTCTAAAGTCACCACAGAAAACGCTTATAAAAAAAGAGTTATTGTAAAAAGTATTCTTAGCTGCCATAAATTCCTCTTAGCAAGTGGAAACCAATAAGAGCCAACTCCATCTGATCAGCCGGTTCTTCTTGGACCACAAGCAGATGTCCTGTGAACCACCAGTGGCCCACAGACCACAGTTTGGAAATCACTGTCCTAAATAACTCACAATCTTCTTATTATAGAACACCATGCTCCTTGTCTTTCTCAGGCTACTATTTTAGGGTTTTTTCTTGCCAGCACAGTGTATCATCAGGGTAGAAACTTAGGCTCATATCTGCTAATCATGGCCACACTTACATCTGTCATTTAGTAGACAGCTATCTAGCAACTAACGAGATACTTAATTTGGTTAATTCGGTTTTATCCAAATTATGTTAGACTTTTTTTTTTTTGTAGATATATATTTTTTTCTGTAGATTTCTATCATTTTACTCAGAGGCAGAATCTTTCTCATAGACAATTCTGCAGTTTCATGAGAAGTCAGAGGTCTGGAAAAGCAAACTCCATTCAGGTCAAACGTAACAACAGCTAAGAAGCAATATATGACATAACATTCAAGCTGCACGTGGTTTGCAAATTTTTCCTGGAACATTAGATTTTTTTTTTTTTTCTGATACAAAACATTTAACTTCAAAACTTCACACTGATGGTACATCAAGATTTTGGGATCACATAATCAAGGCCTTCATAGATAATTTCTTATTCCTCCACTACTTCTGTGCATTTTCCCACATTGCTTCTTAAGGATATAATTCATTTTCCAAACAGTCTGAAGGCCCTACTCTCATTGCATACAGAGAATGCAATGGAAACACTTTTTTGATGGACTATAAATCAATATTTACCTGCCTCTTTTTATCATGGAAACTGAACTATGAATAATTTAACAGATTTTAAGGACACAATATTATTTTCTACGGTCCGCGGGGCATAAAAGATAAATTTTAGCTTTTAACTTGGCTATTAAGAGTGTTACTCAAACTCCCCTATCATTCAGAAACATGACAACATATAATTCAGACAATCTGTTCTAAAGGATAAATATACCTTCTTAAAAAAATAAAAACTATTTGTGTTAGGATTGTGTATAGTTCAATACTCATCTGTGCAGTGTAGAAAGTTCTAGATAGTTATCCTTAATATACTCAATTTTAATTTAATAAAATAAAAAGAAATAATAATGTGACCAAATATTTTATCATTAAGATGTGAGTGATGACTAGACATCTTAGGTGTATGACATTTTAATGCATCAATTGTGTCCCTTTAATCAATTAAGATATTAAGAACTCTATTCCGTATTTCTACAGCACTTGGCATACATAGACTATTACCAAAAAAATCAAAGAATTATTTAATTTTGCTTTCCTCTTTCCTTACTTCTCAATCTTATTTCACTACAAAGAAAAGTATCTCAGTGGTCCTAAACACAAACCAAAACAAACCTGTGTTCTTCTATTCTTACTTCTGAGATGTTGTCTTTCTTACTGAACCACAGCTGATGCCCTTGGGATTCGACCCTTTTAAAATATGATTACGCACATACACCTGCTCTTTATACAGCCTTTACTGGAAAAGTCAACAAGGGTGCTAAAAAAGGAGTATGTGGGATGTGTTATAGGGACTGAGTGGCAAGAGTTTCCTATCTAATCTCCCATTTTCCACAGCTTTTAGAGAAATTGTGGGTGAGATTGAGTCTTTTAGCTCTTATTTTAAAGTGGGACATTCATAACACAGGCCTTGAATTAGCAATGTGTATAAAATTACCAGTGAATAATTTCAGGATTTGTTCATTGACATGTACCAGTTTTAACTAGCCGTTTGCTTCCTATTAAAGGAAGCTGAAAGACTGTTGAGAAGCTTCCAACTGGCTACTGTTCATTGCCATCAAAGGAACTACTGCTATACTCAGATCTTTAGTCCTTCAGCTGTACTCAACCATTTCTACTCAACTGCCTTTTTACAAGGCCATGCAGTGATGGGAAAAGGAGTAATGGCTTCAAACTGAAAAACAGGAGACTTAGAGTAGACATAAGGATGACATTTTTACTGTGAGGGTGGTGAGGCACTGTAACAGGTTGCTCAGAGAAGTTGTGGATGCCCCATTCCTGGATGCATTCAAGGTCAGGTTGGATAGGGCTTTGCAAAGCCTGGGCTAGTAGAAAGTATCTCTGCCCTTGGTAGAGGGGTTCGAACTAGATGATTCTTAAGATCTCTTCCGACCAAAACCAATTCATGATTCCACGATTCCATAATATAAAGTATAGAGCTTAGGTCTGGAAAATTCATAATGTATTGTAATGACCACCTCTACAAGCTGAGCAGCTATAATGTCATTTTGACAGAATAATTTGAGTGCAAATAAATATGGAGCATTTATCTTATTTTTCAGTTAGATCTTTATTTTTTTTTTAAAGAAAGAGGTTTACAAAGTATTTAACATTGTTTAACGATTTAACTTCTTTAAATAGAGGCAAAGTACTTTTTCATACTTTCCTTAAACTATTTTCTGTTCTGTTTAAGGAAAATCATACGTCTAAGACAGCAATCCAACACAATTTATTTTATTCTAATTTCACTACCTATAAAATGAAACAATTGGTGATGGCTTCATGCCACAAACATGGGAATTGCCATTTAATCCCTAGGAAAGCACTAATTTACCAGCATTCAGGCAGTAGCTTATGTTTTGACAGCAAGAGCACTGAGCCATAGGTTACTTCTAAAACATCCCTGTAGGAAACAGTAACTTGTACTTTAAGTAAACCCTCACAATATCTAATAAGTTACTTGGTTAAATGTAGAAGAATAATTTACTAGATTGGAAATCTCAAAAGAAAGGAGATACAAATTCTTCAGTGGAGTGATATTAAAAGAAGATCCAGAACTGAAAAAAAGTAAATCAACAGTGGATATTCCTGACTATTGTTTTCACTTTTAAGGAAAAATTTGTCATATCTTAATTATAATCTATTTGTATAAATTTTTCTCTCTTATGAATGTGTCTTAACAGGGTACAAATTAACAAAATGATGTATAAAAACCTACACCTTAAAAACACTTAGAATCATATAAGTAGTCAGTTGTTTTGGTAATACAGAAGAACCTGCTCCTAGGTACTATCTGTTCAAGAAGCACAAACACCTTAATCATTAGGAAAACTAGGAGTCAAATCCTCAATATCAGGCAATGAAAGAAAAAAAAGTAGCCTTTAAAAGATTATATGAATGCTTATAAAGCACACAAAGACTACAACAGTTTCAAACAAAATAAAAGACAGATAGAAAACTGCTCTTTTTGCAATTTTGCCTACACTTTACGGATTGGTGTTGGCCTGCTTTTGCAGTGTTCAAAACAATGGATTTAGGAGGAATATAAGGAAGTTGAAATTGAGGCATAATTTTTTTATTGCATTCACTGAGTAAAAAGTTTCAGGTCTTTTCACACAATTGCTAGGAGTAGCAATGAAACGTTCACTTAGTGTTGTGTGTCTTTGTGGAGCATAGCTTGCAAGAGCTCTCTGAAGAGAAGGATATCATACAGAAGTAAGAATAAGGAGTGTAGTTTGGTTTTCAAATCGCTATGTGACATGCCTCCATTAAATTAGGCAGTACTCTGTGATTGATGGCTGCTGCTGGAAAACTTGCTTTAGTCGTTCTGAGACTTCAAAAATTTAATCAACGTAAATATAACCAGGCATATTATTCCAACACAGGTTGCTTCGTTTGAAATCCTTTATTACTTTACAGGCAGTGTCATTTATATGTTAACTGCACTATTTAAATCCTTGCACACGTTAAATCAGTAGCCTCCAAAGTAGGGTGCATAAACAGTGGGGTGCTGGATCAAAAGATTAGAAATGGAGTAGTACATGCCTATAATTTATTTTTTTAAAGAGATCTATTGGGAATGCATGCTCCAAAATTTTTTTTATTATTTACTGATAGTAATAAATGATAAAAAAGTTTGCAGACAACAGTTCTAAATGAATCAGTATGAATTCTTCTCTCCCAGTAGCTTCCCCCCACCTGCTTTTATTTTTCCTTTTTTGATTTGCTAGATTGCAATCTGAAAAAACTCAAGAATAAATGGTGTCAGAGATTCAAATGTTGCTTTCAGTAGTTTTTGCCCTCGCTCTTCTTATCAAGAAATACCAAACTTACTCAGATTATTTACATGAGGCTTTTTAAAAATGAAGCATTATAAAATGCTTCATTTGAACCGTGAAGGAACATATAGAATTTTTACAATAAGAATTTTGTGCTCAGCTCTTTGCCAAAATATTCCTTTCTGGTTTTATGCAGCTATACAATGGCAGAACTATATAGTGATCCTTGGAACTGAGAAATCAGCAACCTAGAAGGAAACAAGGAGCTGCAGAGAACAGCACACGTCCCTACACACGTGCTTCTGTTGGTCCTTAGGGTTTGTGGTGTTTTTTGCTATAAAGAATGAAGAACAATCTAAAACTAAGACATTCCAATGTCTCATTCAGCAGG
Source organism: Urocolius indicus (assembly GCA_013401255.1). Taxonomy (NCBI): domain Eukaryota; kingdom Metazoa; phylum Chordata; class Aves; order Coliiformes; family Coliidae; genus Urocolius; species Urocolius indicus. The sequence goes on from WBNH01001926.1 coordinate 23,182, forward strand.
TTATGGGTCAATAAATTGAATAAGACTTGACACAGCACCAGTCCTTAACGGTACTTCATTTCTGATTTGTCCATCCTAACAATGTACTACATTCTTGTATATCCCCTCTCTCACAGAGCATTGACAGTGCAAAAGGACATAGCAAAGGCAGCTACTGGAAGCTTTCTTTCCCCCAGATTTACAGGCTCTGTAGCAGCACAGCAACTAATGCAGTGGAAGTGTAATAGTTGTACAATATGTCCGCTGGCTACATCAAAAAACCTTTCAATTTCAACTAGCTTAGCCATCTCAAGTCTCCAAACACATCTCCGACCATCAAAGGCTCTTCTCATTAACAATGTACTTACAGACATGACCCCAGGGCAGCTTATGGGACCTAGAAAAGTTCTTTGCAATAAATTCAGCTCTGTTCAGTTGCTTAACTTCCCATGGTTAACACTGTACCAGAAATTATAAACCTAAGAATTTCTTATCTGGAGAAACTGTTAGCATGTTATTTTGAGTTTTGAATATGACTGCCAGAAACGTCACCAAATACCTACAGTTTTCATGTCTCAGTTTCAAGCCTGAGATTACATAAACCAATAAAAAGGCTTAAAAGCTTGGGTGCAAAGGTTAGTGAGGGAAAGTTATGCTAATCAGATAAAACAGCTTTTTTTTTTTTACAAAAAATTTCAGGTTGCTTCACATTGCTGAACCTTTTGGTCCTACAGAATCATACTGATTTACTGCTACATTGCTGCAGACTGACCAAATCGGAAGGTTTTCTGTCACTAAGCAGCTTTCAGGATGGGATTCACTGTTGTCTCCACCTCTCAATGCTGTACATTAACAATATCTACTTCAAGCTGGTTAATGTATCTTGATGATATTTGCATGTCAAAAGACTTTTAACAGATAAACAAGCAATCTTTTCCCTGCAAAGATCCCATATCTCAGTCTCAGAAAGATTTATGTCCTGGAAATTTGCTGGTTTAGTGCAACTATTTTTAAATGCTGAGATATTTAAGTCTCTTCTAAAGTACTCAATTTCTGAATTTGACATGTCATTAAAACAATGTACTTTTCTAATCTACTCAACATAACACATTTCACACCTTCTCTATAAATTGTCTCTAAAGATCACCGTGTTCAAACTCTCTTATTCTCTTAATAGCACTTATTTGCCTGGCAAACGTAATTTACCTAAAAAATACCCTCTTCCTCAGTAACTTCTGCTAGAACTGTTCTGTGGAAATGTAATGAAGACATTTAAAAAACATGTTGTACTGTTTTTAATAGGCATAAGTTGTGCTAGTGAAACCAGGAAGGGCACAAAATATTTCTATGTAAAAGACACAGTACTGTACCTTCTATCATCTCCATACCACTAGGAGGCTTACAATGTCCAGCATGGCTCACGACCCAAACAGGATACTGCTGATTTAGTCCACAATACAAAGCCTGTATAAAAGTCCTGTAATAACCTGCCAGCCCAGGGTTACCTGCCAAAAATCAAAACATACAAGCAGAGTCAATATTAACCTTCCAATAGCAAGCAATCTGCTTCAAAAAAAAAAAAAAAAAAAAGCAGCATTATACAGCATTTTATTAATTTATTTTGTTTAGTACATTTTCAATGTTTTTCTTCTCAATTTCAGAGGCTATGCTATTGAACCTGTTTAGTTTCACTGATTAATGGTATCCTTGAGAAGCATTTTACAGAACTACTTTGAAATTGCAGAATCTAAAATTGAGACCCAACAAAAGAGAAAATTTCTTCTGTCAGAGAACCAGTTTGCTTATCTATCCCATCGAGTCACAGATATATGGAAACTAGGCAAAGAAATCTCCAGATTTCTTATACAAAAACATTACAAAGGCTACAGCATGTGTCATTTGGTTTAGATCTCTGCCCTCCAGAGTATCTCAGTGTTACCACTTCAAAATATGTATGTGCTATCCAGACAACAGAAAAGTCTCTAGCGACCCTAAGAGAGGATGACTTAACTTTAAACTCATTGAATATTTTACTGTTGGTACCATCATATCTCTCTGTTTCCAAGTCACTTGAGAATCTCTTTCCTTTTCAATCCGTGTGCTCTAAAATCATGAGAGAACCTGTCCTCTCTCCTGCATTCCATCAGCTTTAGAAAGAACTTGTCAGTTGAAGCTGGCATCTGGAATAAACCAGCTTGCTCTAAATCCATTGTTTAAGTGACAATATCAACATTAACACTGCTGAACTAGAAAATGAAATACTGTCCCTAAGATAAACACATATAAGGAAAAACTTCTTTACTGTGAGGGAGCCCTGGCACAGGCTGCCCAGGGAAGTTGCGGAGTCTCCTTCACTGGAGGTTTTCAAAACCTGCCTGGATGTGTTCCTCTGTGATCTGATCTAGGTGGACCTGCTTCTGCAGGGGGTTGGACTAGATGATCTTTTGAGTTCCCTTCCTACCCCTACTACTCTGATTCTATGATATGGTAGGGATTTCAGGATTTCCAAAGAAAACTCTAATCTCTTCCTCCTTTTTTTCTTTCTTTCTCTTTTGGATAGCATTTGGAAAGCAAATCCATATGAAGATGAAACAGAAGAAGCTGGGAGAGACCATAGCCTGGACAGCTGAGCCCAAGGGATATCCCTCACCATATGGCGTCATGCTCAGCATATAAAGCTGGGAGAAGGAGGAAGAGCGTTAACATCCAGTGACAGTGTTTGTCTTCCCAAGTAACTGTTAGGTGTGATGAAGCCCTGCTGTCCTGGAAATGGCTGATCACATGCCTGACAATGGGAAGTGGTGAATACATTCCTTGTTTTGCTTTGCTTGTGTGTACAGCTTTTGTTTTACCTATTAAACTGTTTTTATTTCAGCACATCAGCTGTCTCACTTTTGCCTTTCTGATTCTCCCATTCCACTGGGGATAAGTGAGCGAAAGGCTGCAGCTATGTGAGGCTCAGTTGACAACTGGGGTTAAATCACAATGTTGTGGAAACGGAGATAAAAACTAGGTTTGTGCCACTTATTCCCTTCCTATAGTGGTCATTTAAATTTTGTCTTATTTTATTTTGAACCCTTTTCTTCTTGAGGTAACACAGTAAGTTCATTACTCTCCCAAGAGGCACTCCTTCAGTTTAGGGCTTCCAGAAAACAGCCTGCTCACTACAGAGCAGCAGTGCACCCAGCATCCAAAGCCACATGTGTAAGACATGCAAGAGCTGCTGTTGCGGCTCACACCAGAGATGACACGGGAGCAGAGAAAGGAAGTTTCCACTCCAGGTAACTTATCACAAGTGCTTCATCCCTCACTTACATATCAAAAGAGTCTCTGATCGTTTTTAAACCTTTATAAAACTACTAACTTTAAAAAACCATGATTTTTACTAGGTACTATGCAATACACAGATCTAGGGGAAAAAAACCCCAAATCCCATCAAAACTCAAAACTTGCAAACAGTTGTTACAAGTTTCTAAGCATCTATTTGTCAATTTGACGCTAAAGGAGAATTTTTAAAAAGAGAGAAAAGTTATAGTATATATAAAATCCAAAATGCATCATCAAATTTTTTGCAAACTAGTTTCCAGAAAAACAATTTAAAATTCACAGGAGTCGCACAAGTGTACAACTGCACCACATTTTCACACACCAAAAAAATGTAATATAGAGCACTCTAGAGACAATAAAATAAAACTGGGGCAATAAAATAAAATCTATACATCCTTTGTCAAGCTCTTGATGTTACTTACAGGAAACTTGTCTTTCACCAAGGTTAAAGATGAAAGTAACAGTAATGCAAATACTCCTTTAATAATGCAAAACAAGGAAAGGAGGTGAAATGGCAACAGCTGTCTTAGACATTTCAGTGGTCTTTGCCATCATCAGCCAGGTGACCTTAACATGTAAATATTCTCAGAATTCAGTCATCAGCTGAAGAGCAGTCAGGTAGGAACTGCTTATGAATAGTGTGGCTTTGTGACAAGTACTGTACAAAACTCAAGGCACTTTAATATGTATTTTCAGGGAAAGGGGATTTTTAACATGTCATAAATGTGCTGTGTGTTTTAGGCAGGTAAAAGAGAAAAAATCAAAAATGCAAAGGAAACTTCCATTCCCCACTCTTCATAAGCATCTGCTCATGGCAAAATTCATTCTGAGGGGTCGGCTGTTAGAACTGCTACTGATACTGTAAAATGCCTTGAAGGGGTGTGAATGAGAACGGCTGGCACAAACGGGAGGGAAAAGTAACACAGACTTTAACACCAAAAATTTCTCTAGAGACATAACCATATGTAAGGCAGCTACAAATTTATTCTTTATGGAAATTTCAATTTCAATTGAGTTATTCCAGATTTGCACTGACTCAAATAAATGCAGATTAACAGACCTTGCTTGTGAAAACTTGTGCCTACAATATTTATAAGTGGAGAATATTTATCTCCTAATATAACTCAGACTCACATCTCTACAAAGTCAGTCATTTAATGTGTTTTCACTTCAGCTGTTATCTGTCCAACTCTGTTAAGGGAAGCAAACACAAACACTGAACAGGAATAGTCTTTTGATATAACAGTTACAGTAATAGCTAATGGAAGTAATTTTGGCTTAATATGCACACCAGTCTATGGTCAACAATATTTTGGGCTAATCTAATGCAGTTGAAATGTCGTTCAATTAAACTATTTTGTTTTCTAGGAAAAAAAAAACCTAACTGGTTCGTCACAAAGGCACCCAGGCAAGGCAGTGCTCATTCATGCATTTTAAGGATTTCCCAGTACATCAAACCAAAATTGCCTATGTTCTTTCACTCAGCAACTAAGTGTCAAAAAATGGAAGCCGTAAGTAAAAGCCGTCTTAACCTCTATGATTGGAAGGTTACTCCAGTTATTTGCATACCACATCAATCCTCAGACACCTCAGGGCACCTGAATCACTCATGCATGCCAGCAAATCTCAAGTTGCAGTCATCTGAACCAAGAAGCATATCTTAAGCAGTTACTCCCAACTGTCCTTAATTTGCAACAGTTTATGCTGCTTCAGAAGTTTTTAAACAATAGCTGTAAGTGGTGAACATAACAGAAAAGGACACAAAACTACAATACAGTGCATTTTAGCCTAATTTGCAAAAGACTTTTTAGCATTTTATGGGAAGGGTATGTCAAATGGACAATTTGCACAGTGAATCTGAACACAGTTGGGATCACCTTATTTGGTGAACTCATCAGTTTCAATAACCAAAGAACTTCTTCCACCTCTGTTCTTCTCCATAATACACGGCACTTCATCCAGCTATTCTACATTTAGCCCAAAGTCCTTCCATTTTTAATTTGAAGACAGAAATTCACTTCTTGTTCCACCCACAGCTAAAACAAAATAGTACTGAGTTACTGAATGTGCAGAGGTGTAACTCTGAGCTACATTAGGAGGCAAATATTCTCCACATATGTGTACTGAAGGTTTTATTATATACAGGCTTTCAAGAACAGGAACTACTACTCTTTAATCACTCACATAGTTAAAAACATGAAAATTACTCTAAATATGCATTTGCCAGCCTTTCGCTTTCAAACATTTTCTTGTTAATGCTTTTTTTCCATCAAATCAAGGCCTGAAATAGCAACTGCTTCCTTGATATGAAGACAGTTAGCAGTGGCATTTGTACAAACTAAATATCTGCTCCAGGATATCACTGATAGAGAATAACTCTTGTACTGATTTCACTTGGTTTTCGATACAAAATGTCACAAAGTCAAACTTGGTCTCTCTTAAAATGAAATACTAGTATTTCTGATGATGTTGTTTCAAAAAGTAAGTTACTCAGACTTAGGAAATTTGAATGCATAAAGTATGCCATCATTGCAAGTCAATGAGTCTAATTCTGAATGCAAAATAACAAATATAAAACTAATTTAAAAAGTCACAGAGCACAGCTACTGCCCACAACTTAGCTTTTGTGGCTTACAAATTGTTAAGCATTTTGAACTCTTCTGCAACAGAAAATATTAATGTAAAACGTAAACTATAAATGAGAGAGAACTAGCACAAGTTTTGCACAGGGTTATCTAATTCTCAGACTGAGACATGTAAAGCGTAAGTCTCAACATCAAAATGTTTCAGGTTAGAAATAAAGATATACACCAAAACATACAGGACAAGCCATCTGTCCAGAAAAGGTAACTCGAAAAGGGCTTATCTGAAATGGAGACTAAAACACAAAATGAAAATAATTCTTAGCAGTTCTGGAAGGAATATTTAAATTGAAAAGGATTTATTTAGGCAGACTATAGAAAATGCCGAGTGGTGAGGGGTTAAGGAAAAGAAATTTATTCGTAGCTAAATAATCCAAAACAGTGACGAGGTTTCTTGAAGCTTGTTCTGAACAAGTTTTTGAGTTCTCTGTGCTAGTCTATGAGATATTCCCCAACGTTTTCAGCCATCACTCCAGAAGTATGACCATCTGTGGGAGAGGTAGCTGCCATTCAGCAATGGCATTTCACGAACTCCTCTAGCATTTGCTTTCTGTCTGCCCTGGGACCTCAGCAGGACCATAAAGAATAGACACATCTATACGAATAGAAGAGGTGAAATACACAGCAAACAGTGGGTTTACAGACAACTTTGAGGAACTGGAAAATATGCCAGCAATTGCTGTTAGTTTAATTTTAGAAATAATCCACAGTTTCAGATTTAAGTATGTGCACTGCAATATTTACACGATAATCTCTTGCAACAAAACCAAATGCAGATCATTTTTTTAAAAAAATGAGCAGTCATAAATCACATTTAAAATCCAGGGGCACACAGCAGGACCACACAAAAAACATTTTTGTGGCAATGATTCTCTCTGCTTCTTCGCGAAGCTGCCAAAGCTCCCAGCTCCAGCTTGAAGAGTCTAAATGACAAGTTCCTTGCTCAAGGAAACTTAATCTACCTTTGGCGTCTGACCAGCCACCATGGAAGATGCAACTCCCCTGTTTTAATGAATGGAAAGCAGCCCACGCAGATGTCAGAAGGATTTAAGTGGAGCATGTAAAAAACACAATGATGTTCTCACACTTGGGAGAAGACTGCAGAAACTGACACCAAAGCTGATGATCAAGCCTTAAAAGGAAACACACAGGTTTTTCTGACATGCAAGGTCAAGAGATTTCAAACAAAACATGTCAAGTAACATTTGAACAATCATCATAAACTTATGTCAATTAAGCTTTCACTTGTTTGCACATCTTCATCCTGCATTCCATGTACAGTCTGTATACTTAGGCACCAGCCAAAGAGCAAAAAATTACAAGGACATTATACAGAAACACATGTGAAAACACTGTTTGATCCTCTCTAACTCTGGAATCATGATTTTGGCTGGAAATCACCTTAATATATTTACTTGGGTTGTGAAGATAGGGAATCTGTTAAGGATTCAGCCAGGTGTCTGTAACACAGCTTATAAGAGAGGTTTTTCAAGCATATTTCACTTTTTTTCCCATACACATATATATACACACATAGAATTTTTAGTGTGATAAATCTATAAAACTTACATGTAAAATTTTATAATATACATTTTGCAGAGTAAACAATCTTATGTTTTCTAGCACTGTTCCACCTCTAGGATAAATGTGGGTTCATTTCCCTCTAAAGAAATCCCACAGACAGTCTGATAAAGCTGAATTAAACACAGCTGGTTTTGTGCAAGAGACAATTGGGCTTGAAGCCTGAGGATAAAAATTCCTAGCTAGAAACTGTGATTGTACATGTCTGCCTCCTCATATGAATGATTAACAGCATCTATCCAGGCAGGTAAGATACAAAGTCTGACATCCTTATACTGCCCACTGTAAACCTACTGGACCTTGTGATTATGTGATAACAGCAAAGTTATAAAGTCCACAGATATATTTCCATAGTTATCTCTAATGTCTCAACCCGCTAAAACAGGTACACAAATATAAAAAAAGACTTGGGTTTGTTGTTTGTTTTTAAATATGTCTGTAAACTAATGTTTCTTGGAAGGGAGGTAAGAATTTAAAAAAATGAGTTCATCATGGAATAGCGATTAATATATTAAGGGCTGGTTGTGTTCCTCATCACTGTATCATTCTGCTGTTTCCTGTTTGTTTTTTGGTAGCTGGTAGATTAATTTTCTGTTTTCTTCCTCAAGTTGAGTAGTCTTTTTTTCTGCCTGCGACCATAAGTGGCAAGTGAGCTCTCCCTGTCCTTAGGGCATTCCGAAGGCCCTTGCTACTTACAGTTGATCGTGGTTCCTTGTTCCCAGATAGGCCTAAACCAGGACAGTCTGTCTGATCCAAACCCTTTTATAACTGATGCTGGCAGAGAGGCTGCAGTAAGCTACGTGCTGGGTCTAGAATACCCAGTGGGAATTTTTCAGCAGGCTTTTGGGTCTGAAGCAGAATTGGAACACCAGGAAATAAATTTTCTGAAATGCAGGACAAAAGAACAAACTGTTCTTCATATGGATAAACCAGGATTTACCCATCCACAACATCAGGGCAAAAAAAAAAATCTTTGGATTGACATCACTGTGTATCTGATTGAGGAAAAAAGCTCTGTAGTTAGGATATTAGCACTGGTCTTAAATAGATACTCCATGAAGACTTCAATCAGAATACTTAATTCAGGGAAATGCTTCTTCCTTTATAAACACTGGGCACTTCAGAAGCACCGTTGTTTAGCCATTTAAGACCTAATGTGAGGAGCTTCTGCCTCTTAAGAGAAGGCTGTGATAACAGACATTTAAAAAAAAAAATCTATAACTTATAGGTGGAAAGCAGTATGTAAGGATGTATTACTACGTATTTATTTATTCTTACAGGATTTTATAAATCCATCAAGATTAACAAAGGATTGTTTTAAAAAATGGAAATTGAGACAATCATCAAAGTCTTCGAGTCTGACTATAACAGGAAAACAAGACCAAGAGGTAGGACTTAACTAAATTTTTGGCTCTACTGTTTTCTGTAATCTAGATGTAGAACATCATGTGTCAAATTTATTTCTAATATAGTTTCAATGATCCATAGGAGTTACTATCAGAACAGAAATGAGTCCATGTGTTATCTAGAATCTGAAAGTGGGGATTTATTTTTTGTTTTCAGAGATAACTAAGTCAAAATATTTACTATCCAGGCAAATCCATATCAGCCCAAGTATTTCTGGTAGCAGCTGCCAGGAAGGAAGGAAGTACATTATACACTGGTGCTGTAGCTTTAAACATTTTAATTCCACTATGTGTATATGATGCACATGAAAACATTAGATTTCCTTCAGAGGTGAGTCCCTCAGTAAGGAATTTCTTCTTCACTCTTGCCTTGGACATCATATGAAGAGAAACATCTTTTTTCAAATAGTCAAACCAAATATCCTAGAATACAACTTTTCCATAATTCTGGCCAACTCAAGCCACTGCATGCTGCAGGAGAGGGATCACTTCCCTCTCCTGATTACACTGCATGCAGCCAGGCAGGGAGGATCCATGCTGAAAATACCACCTCATTAGATTCATAGAATGGTCAGGGTCAGAAGGGACCTCTAGATATCATCCAGTCCCTCTCCCCTGCTAACGCAGGTCCACCTAGATCAGGTCACACAGGAACATAATTAGCAAGGAGAGAACATCAAGAGAAGACCGTGGATGGAGAAATTTCAGTAAGTCATGTCTGCCACGCAGATTTAATGGAGGGAAATACTGTCAAGTACAGTTGGATGTTCAACCATCCTGTCATTATGCTGTCTCATCAAACTTCAGAAGGTCAAATGTGCCAAGCCCCCATGCAAAGTACTTCTAGAACACAGGGAAATTCAATAAAAGTGGCATATTTCAAGCCTAGATCTGATATACTGGCTCCTCTTTGCATGAGAAAGGTTTTATTTTTAATGAAAAGATCAACTTTTTTTCTTTTCTAAAAACAATAGAAGCTGGTGAAGCCAGTGAAGAAAGCACAACTGTCAACATATTTTAAAATATTACTCACAAACAAGCAGTCCATAAGCAGCAAAAATAACGGAGAGCAGTGTCCTAAGAATTTAATGTTCTAATATATAATTTAGGATAGAACACACTACAGCTTTCCTTCAGAGGTTGTCTTCTGACATGTATGACTCCTCTTATTTTTTAGTATTATTTTGAATCTATCTCTTGGAAAAAAGTTGGGGAAAATTGACTGATGCATTCGAAGTTTTATGTGGGTTAAAAGTAAAAATCAAATACAGACAAATAGTCTCATCACCCAAGAATAATGTTCTCATAAAGTCAAATTATTTAGCTCAGTGAAATAAAGAGAAGAAGCCTCAAGGAATCTTGGTTCTCTATGAGTCAAAACAGCCTATCTCATTGACAAATCCTCAAGCACCGGATTGAGAGAGATTACTCCCATTTTGTACATGAGAAATATACAGACCACATACTCTATTCATGAAAATTAAACCATTACTAATCATTAATAACTTCATCAGTTAACAGCACCTTATATGCATTGTCATCTGAGAAAACAGAAAAAAATAAGACTAATCTCATATTAAGCCACAATTATTCATGATAGAGATAAAGAAATTGTTTGAAAAGCTGGAAGAAGTAGCTTCGGAAGTAGCAGGAAGAGAAGGTTGGGCAGAGGTATTTTGTGCTTTTGCTTCTGTTCAAGTGCAAATTTACAAAATATGATCATGTGTAATACATATTCCATGGAAGCACCCGAATCCAGTGTTCCGCGGTGTTTTTGTCTCACTGAGACAGAAAACTGTACTCTTACCACCTTATCCACTGATAAGAAGACCTGCAATCAAAGCAGAAAAACCTCACGTTATCTTGCTCTATGTAAAATCCTTCTACCTGGATTGCTATGCTACACAAGCTTTTAACTCTGCAGTGTGGTCTGTTCTCATTGACTGCTTTTGTGTCACATATACCAGTTACTGGAGAGTGAAAAAGCTCCTTCCCACTGTCTTTTTTTTTTTTTTTTCCAATTAAAAAAAAAAAAAAAATCAAAGCAATGCAAAAAACAATTTCTCCACGTCAAAATCTGAGATCTCAGGGTCAAACAGAAGAATTGGCAGCTTTATCTGGGGCCACAGTATAAACAAATGTAGATGCCACAAGGAAGAGGCATTCCCAAGTGAATCTCTCCCGCCTGGTGTGACTGGTGGGACACCATCTCCTTCCATGGAGGAAGTCTCTCAAGACTGAGACCAAACCCATACATATGTGCTGCATGTTATAGACTGACACCATAACTTAACAACAGAAACTTCTGCAGTAAGTTCAGCTGAAGGTACTACTCCCACTTCTCTCTTCACTGTCATTTCCACCCCCTGAATTACACTGCTACAATTCTGCAAAGTCATGCTGCTGTGAACCCAAACAGGGAACTGTTCCAGATTTAAGAAGACCCCAGAAATAAATGTATGTATTTAATTCACAGCATAATCACTCATACAATTGTTCTGGCATAACCAAGGGGTGGAGTAGTGCAGTGTGGTGGGAACAAGAATATCTCATGCCAGTATTGTTGCCAAACATTTTGGATTGTGAAATAATGAGCTTAATTTTCTAAGTGCTCCAAGCACTAAGCTCTTAGATTTCCACTGCCTGATTGGTCTTAATATACACTCTATGATGTATCTAACTTTCTAATGCTTCTTAGCAACATCTTCTTTATAACTTGATGATTCTAAAAGCTAACTGAAGGCAAAAGCTCTATGAATAGCCCAGTCCTGCCATTCACTCTCCTTACTGGCTGCCCAAATCCAAAGAGAGGTTCAGTCACTTAAGCTAATAAAAGCAAGGCATGGCAGAGACTTTCCAGGAAGATCCCAATTACCTGATGTTGATCACAGCAGGTCATAACACAGACAGGTGGGATACAAGGAAAGATTCTCTTGAAAAATGTTAAGAACGGCAGCTAGCTTTCCCAAAGCCAGTCTGAAGGGGCAGGCAAGTAATACATTCAAAATATTAAACCGTTGCTTCAAGTTCTATGCTGTATTTGTGCAGGAGAGGCCATGATTAAAAAAAAAACCACAGTGTTTCTTCTCCTCTCTCCATGAAAGAGCTGCGGATTCAAATAAGATTCTTGATTCCCTGGACCAGATGTGCTAAATATCTTCATTTCTGAGCACTTAAATTTCCCTTCTCTGCTTCATTGCTTCAGCTGAGGATGGACAACAGCAGTACTACTCTGATTCAGAAGGTATGGTAAAAATAAGCAAAGCTGATAGAACCTGTGCCAGCTTCTTGTGTCTTGCACTAGTAGAGGTAGGTAAAGATAAATACATAAAGCACAGTGTTAGTATGATTGAAAATACACATCCACGTGGGAAAGAGCTTGTCAGTCTCAGCTTTAGGTCATCAAAACTATGTGAGACAGCATTAAGCAAAATAAAATGCAAGGTAGTTTGTAAACAGGAGTCCATTATGGCTTATCTCAACATTATTTGTGCAGTTACGCTCTATGACTTCCATCTAAAATTTCTCATATTAAAAAGCGTTACTTAATTTGAACCAAAATCCAACGTTAAATGAATAACTCCTTTAATAAAGATTTGAAGTAGTTAGTCCTTTTCCTTAATGTCCTTTATCTATTTACTGCTGTACATCAGAAAATCACAGACATCCTGGCACGAGTGGAGCTTCCCATGGAATTGCTTACGTATGCATTCAGATGAGAGCCTGCAGCCAGATAGTACATGGTATAGCTGGCTATTATAACAACAAGCTTCCCAAAAAACACACTGTATTTTTTTCTAATCTTTAAAACAGCTCCCTCTTCTGGCATACTCTTTCCATACTATGTTTAAGCACCATACTCTTCCTTCCCAATTTTTAATTCTGTTTCTCTCCTAACACTCAATAAACCCAATTTCAGTGTTAGGAGTGTGAAGATAAGGAGAGTATATCTTAAATTACAGTTCTTCGTGGCTAATTCTAATCAAATATTTATTTAAGAGTATCCATACATTTATCTTTTTTAAAGGTATTCCAAAATCAATCCAGATCAGAATCCACACCTGGACAAGGAGCCTGGATGGCCAGTCCCTGGGTCACATTTGTAGGATCATCCAAATCAGAAAGGATCACCTGAGATCTCGTTAGTCCACCCCCTGCTCATGCAGGGTCAGACAGACCAGGTTGTCAGGGTATGCACCCAGCTAAGTTTTGATTATCTCCACAGCTACAGACTACATAACAGTTTAGCACAACCTAAACTCTCAGTGGGCAGAAATGCTTATGGCAGTGCCCATCCTTAACTACTGATTATACAAAGTACCCAGGAATTTAAAGTCCTTACTTTAATTAGGTGTTTAATATTAGACTGGATGAAATTTAGCCTTAGTGTCCCTTTCTGAACTAAGTGACATGGACCTAGCCCAACCCTGGAAAAAAAAAAAAAAAAAGAACAACCAAGCAAGAAACAACTTCCCCACAAAACATCCCCCTCTCCCAACAACAACAAAACAATCCACAAAACCCAAAACAAACCACAACCAGGCTGACAGTGACAAAATTGCTGAAGTAAAAGATGAGGTAAAGCTGGACAAGACATCTTTCCTGCTGCTGATGGTCAGGCACTAAAGAGTTAAAAAAAATTCAAACAAATCACAAAATCAGAAAGAAAGATTTTATTGCCTAATGTACTCAGATAGAATGGCTTCTCGACTTTGTTCATAGAACTGTTACTGAGCCTTATTCAGTGATCGTGAGCACAAAGCATACTGAGGAGAACATGACCCAGAACCCAGAAGTCCCCTTGCCCAGGAAGTAAAAAAAAAATATCTTTCCTCTTAACCCAGCTGTCCATTGGCTGCAGCACTCAAAAGGCAAATGGTGAACACTACTGTGCCCCAGGGAAGGAGACACTGGCTGCTGACTTGAAAAGCAGTGTGTGAGAGGACAGAAGTACCTTCTTTGAGTAACTCAGTGGTCTCTACTCCAAAGCTTGATTTTGTATAAACAGTTGGGATCTATCTTCTTTTACTGATTTAATCACACATTAAGTACCAAGATTCACATTCAAGATTCTGGATTACACTCTAGAAAAGGTTACCAGAAGCTACATACTGCAACCTAGTCTGATGATACTATGATTCCTTAGTAGATCTAACGTAGATCTTGTAGATGAATAGTTAAAACAATACAGATAGTGTACCAACAGGCATGTTTAGTCTCATACATTTTTAAGAAATCAAAGCACATTTTAAAATCAAACTGAAGAGAACTGAATATGCTTTAAACAGTTTGTAGAATAAGGAAATAAGATTCTTTTATTATTAAACAAATCTCTTGGTCTAGTGGTGACAATAGACCTCTGAAGACTATCAATTCCAGTGACTGCTGAGCAGAGTGAACAATTAACAACCTAAATAAGCTGTTTTAGTGGGAGTCAAAAAAAACCAAAATACAAAGGAACTAAGCTTTTGGGTTATAAAAATCAGTTTAGTGAAAAGTTTATCATATAGTGCTTCTTACTGTAACTTTCTTAAGTAAATGGTGATGGTGATGACTGCTAAATATCAAATCAGCAGGTGAAGACAAAACCAGATAATGTATTGAAAGCTTTTCAAAATCCCTACATTACAGTAAAAAACAGAACTTCAAAGGCTTTAAAGCTAACAGGAAGGCTCAGTTCATTAAAGTGAGTCTCACACATTAAAGACTTGTCATAATTCAGGTAAATTTTCTGCATTATTTTCACTACTGAAAAATAGTTAAGCAGACTTTAAGTAACAAGCCTCCTTAATATAAGTATACGTAACTACTAGGAGATCAGAATCCAAGCTTTCACTTTCTGTCGTGCAGAAAACCATAAGCAACACTTGACTCAGGATTAACTCAGGAGATTGACTCATTATACTTTAAGAGAAAGTGTCTGGTTAAGTCCTCAATAGGTCTTAAAGCAAGAGTCAGTAAAACAAGAAGATGATCCTGTAACTCAGCAGTGACCCAAAGGCAAGCAGGCAGATGAGGAAACTTGGCAAGCACAGAGAGTACTCTGCATGCACACCAAAGAACTTAATTATGAAAGTATTTCTGTTTATTAATGAGTGAAACTTGAGCAGCATGCATTACCAAAACAAATGTTATTTCCATTATAAATGAACTAAGCTGCAAATTACAAAATTGCCTAGTTTACAGCAATGGCAACAAATATTACAAAGCCTGGAATGAAGGCATTGCAATGCACTCCTACAATGAAATGCAAGAAAAACTTGAACTACAAAACTTCATGAGTATGGTGGTTTTAAAATTTGTACTGTATTTATTTACAAAGTTAAATGTTTCATAAATACACAGACACAAATAGACACATACTCTTAAAACAGTAAAAAATATTCCATTACACTTTGCGGATCCTGGTTTTCAATGAACCCAAGCAATGTTAAATATTGTTGTAGTAGATTTTATACTTCACTGCTAATTTTGCACTAGACAAACACTGAATAGGGGAAAATAGGTCTTTATGACACAAGAAGAGAAAAAGTAATTCCCGTTCTTTCCATAACACCTACATTTCCGGAAAACTGTGGACTGATCCTTCTACTGTACACATTTACTCCCATGAGTAAATGTCATTGATTTTAACACAAAAGAATCCCTATTAAGAAAGGCAAACAAGTTTAAGCATATATTCTGCAGTGAGGAAAAACTGGGCCTTTTACACAGTAATTACTTCAGTAAACACAGTATTACTCCCATCCAGAGGTTTTACTTACCCAAGGAAAAACTGTGACGGAACAAAACAGAGCAAATTAAACATTTCAACTAATATAGTAAAACATTATTAAAATTATAAGTTTAAGACTGACACTAATAAAAACATTAGCCTAGTGGTATTGAATGAGATTGAACTCCAGCTGCACGTTCTGTATTCCAACTGGTTTGAGCACAGTGAGCCTAAGTGGGTGAAATCCTGCCCCACTTAAAGTCAAAGGGAATTCTGCCATTGATTTCAGAGGAGCAGAATGTTTTGGAGACAGCTCTCTCCTTTTCCCCTCTTCTTTAAAAAAAAAAAAAAAAAAAAAAGAAGAAAAAGAAAAAATCTGTCAGAGCAGACAGAAATCCCCTCCATTATGAAGAAATATGACTAAAAAGAAAAAAAAAACCTAAAAGAATATACGGAACATGATTCTCAAATGTCTTGCAACGATATAATTCCAGCAGAAGCAGAGAATTATATCCTATATATATTTATTCTATATATCCTATATCTTATATTTATCCTATATATTATATCCTATATACAGAATTTTATCCTCCTATGGTCACCTTAGCCCTATTTTGTTTGATTACATATAAATAAAATCATAGGCATGAATTGCATTAAAACTGGAAAATTACGTACCAGAGCAGTGTAATATACAGAACAGTGGATCACATGCACTAGGACTAACCATGTTTGGTTCAGATCACTGGACGCTTGGCTGTACATATTCTCTTTTTTGAGTGTTACCCTTGTCTGGCTATTTCTTTCCTTGACGTGTACCAAGCTATCCTTTTGCCCCTCCCTTTCATTCTGTAAAGAATCTCAACTAGGGATAAATGCCTTTAAAGTGAAAATTGCTGGACTCTAGAAGAGCTCCACATTTCATACATGGGAAGTTTAAAAAGCATCTATCTATCTATGCTATCTAATCCTAACTGTTTAGTGATACAAACATGTTGCCAGATGACCCAAATGTCCAGATCTCTCCTATGCTGTGTTTTTTATGTTGGCAGATAGAATTCCCTTTAAAGTGAAAAACGAGGCATCCAGCAGTAGGAAAAAGGCTATTTCATTTATGAGAAGCGAGATTGCATTATGTTATACCAGGTTCCAGTCAGCTCCCCGCCAGCCACAGCAAGGAGCTTGGGTAACTTGATTCACTATTGGATTTGAGTATCTAAAACGAAGATAGTATTATTTTCTCAGTGAGAGAACCTGCAGTTTGTTACCAACATTATTCTGAAATAAGAGTAAAACCATAAATCAGCTGTTTTGCAGAACCTTGCAGATCATGACAGGAGCTCTCTGAATATTTTACTTATCTAGTTAATGTGAGATGTTATTAAGGAGTCTTCACAGAACTGTTCTGCAGGAAATAAGTTTCATGTAGCCCTGCCACAACTTTTTCTTGCATGAAAAATTTCCTCTGATGAACACAGAGCCCATACAATCTGTGTGACTGTATATTTTGAGCAGAATAATTTACATGCCTTGCAGAGGTACTTTGCATTGGCTGGTAATGTTTGACTTCTGTGCTCTTCCCCTACAAGTCTTTATACTCATGTGTTAGCTTTACAGATTTACCCTAGTTACAGGTTCGACCACTAACCCAAACACAAGGGTATCACAACCTGAAGGCAGGTGAAAGCTCCAGAACTGGAGGATAAAGAAACAATTTAGCTGTTCACTTAAGCCTTCCAGAAATGTCTTAACTGAAAGAAAGCAGCAATTGAAAAGCATGAAATCAGGCTTTTAGCTCCAGAAAACAGTTTGATGATTTAGATCCATACAGATAATCTTCTACTAAAGAACTACATTATGCCATATCTGGCTTTAAAAGTTGTTCCCACAAAACAGTAACACGATGTAATTCTAGGAGGTTTATTTCTTTTTTCAGTTAAGGAAAATTTAAACTCCACACACTGTCACAAATACAGAAAACAGCAGTAATCAAATGTAACAAAGACATTTCCCCATTGCAATGATATTGATTTTTTGGACATACACATGACCCAAATTCTACCATTTATCTAGTGAGGTTTTTGAAATGGAACAAACCCTTTCCAACCATCGCACATCTAGACTTAAACAAACAAACAAGAACCTTACCAGGAATAATCATGAATAAAAGCCTTGGTAGATTTTTACTTTCATCTTTTGAGAGGTCTTTCCAGGGTCCACACTTTAAGACGTGGGTAGCAGCTCCACAGCAGTAGATAAATTCTTCATGTAATGGGACTGTCTCTTCTAACATTGACTTCATGTTTGCTATTAGACAGAATAAGATACTGTTATAAACAGATCAGCAAATATTTACATAGCTATTTGCTATGATACTTTCCCTTAGAATAATTGCAAAAAAACCCAAACAACTACCATCTCCAGTAAACAGAGGCCCATTGCAATATTTGCTGTTTGAATAGGTCACAGAAGTTGACACATGTTAGAAGTGTCCGAGAGACAGCATCTTTTCAATTTTTCCTCACAAAAATAGAGAGTGATGAATTTGACAATAGGATTGTTATGGTTTAATACCAGACCACCACTGAGCACCATGAAGCAGCTCACTCCTCGCAGCTCACAGTGGTACAGGAAGGAGAATTGGGACAAAAATGTAAACTTTGTGAGTTGACATATAAATAGCTGAATAACAAAAATGAAATAAAATGCAATGACAACAACAATAATAATAACAAAAATATTAAGTGACTACTTATGAATTAAAATACCAACATGAACTAAAACATACATCTGCCAAAATAACCATTTGCAACTACAGGTGCAGCTACCAAACACAGTCAAGGGGACAGTCTGCCCTTGTTAGAGTATGATCATACATGTGCATCACTGGAACAGAGACTAGGGCTTTGTGAGTTCACAAATCTTTTTGTATCAACTTCAAGAGCTGTTAAAATTATACAAAATATTTCCAATCTTATAAGATGCTTCAGGCTTCTAAAACTACAGTCTTACTAAGACTTGAAAAAACACAGTGAAATTATTACAGAAATGACCATGCATTCTTTATACGATACCTGACCATCTGTAATGGAAAAGCTTGTTCAATTTAACTGTTTCAAATTTAATTAAATTTAAATTCATGTCACACACAAGAAAAAAAACTAAAAAAAACCTAAGGGCCAATCTAAAAGATTTGCCATTACCGTCTCTACTGAGTGAACCTTAAAAGTAGATTGAAAGATGTTATAAAAATCGGAGTTGGATGAGATGATCTCTAAAGTTCCCTTCCAAGCCTACCATTCTATGATTCTATGAAAAACAAAATGCAATGAGATAGTAAGCAAAAAACCCCAAGATTATAGGCTACTAATTTTCAAAAGGAACTCTCAAGGACTTTGCTTTCACTATCACAGGAAATGTTTTTGTGAGTCTCATTGTCCATGGAAATTAATGGACAAAAGTGCAACCAACTTTAGTGTATTTTAAGAAGATGACCTTTCCTGAGTGCAAAAGCCAGTATTTTGTGTATTGCTTACACAGCAGGAATGCAACAGCACATGGAATTAGGACAAATAATTCAAACAAAATAGGAACCTGATCAAATAAGATGTGACAACAACAAAAAAGACCTCACATTGCAATAAAATGGAATATTATTGCCTACCACCATGATCTTTAAAACATATAAAGTATCTAATTTAGGATAACATCAGGCTTTTTAGATGTTTTTGCTTAGTGAAAAAGGACCATTTATCTTTCAGTACAAGGATCCAAATTCTATTTCCTAGTGAGTTTGTGAAGTTTTAGGCACGTAAGGTGAAGCACAAGATCTACAAAGTTTGCAGGACCATGAAGTGAGGGGTACTAACTTCACTAACAGTCACTGGAAAATTTTCAGTGCTACATAACTTGGGAAGAATAAATTTGAACGAAACAACAGAAACTCTAAGAAACAACACTCAACTACATTTAAAAAGTTAACTTGTAAAAACATTCCCTTTCCTTCAATGTAAAGCTTTCAGAGGTGTAAGTTAAACAACAGGTAATGCAATGGAGACATGTTATATTTTGAATTAACAAGTATGACCTTGAAATAATTTGCAAAATACAAACAGAAAACAAAAATTTCTCCTCACCTCTCTACTTCACCCCCCCCAAGCCCCACTCTCCCCAGTTAATTCAATGCTAAGGGAGACATCTTTACTACTTCATTACTCACCATGTTAACATCTTTAACTAACAACAATTGGAACATAAGTAACTGAGGTGAATTTTGTCAAACTTTAATAAGTTATATTTTAAAATTCATTATTGCTGCTTCTATTCCTCCATTACCTAAGTTGAAAGACGAGCAGCTGTGACAGAGAATCCCATTTACATCAACAATCAAAATAAACATTAAACTTGTTATCCATTTTCTGAGGAGTTTACAATCCAAGAAGGAAAAGTAAGAAGTCCTTGTCCAACAAAGAAAGTTTTACAGCAAATTTCTGGTAATGAATCAGTAAAATCAATTGTAAAGTTGCATTTTTTTAATTGATTTTACTTAAAAACTCCAGATGGAAATCCCCCTGACAATACTTCATTCACAAGTAGCATTTGCAACATAAACTCATAAATTAAGCAATGACAAAAGGAAGCTCAGCAACGTATTTTGGACTGGAGTGGTAGGCTTTTCAGGTTCACACAAATTCTTGTGATAGCTTTGGTCCAGTTTTTCACTTTTAATTCATAATAAGCACAGTGTTGTAGCACCTGAACACAAGATTGTACACTAGAGAAGAAATAATTTTCTGGAAAACTGCCCATCTGAGGCAGTACTAGGAAACCTTTTGAGATAAACTCTTTGTAGTTATTTATTTATTGTTGGGTTTTATATTTGTAATTGTATGGTCTTCAGTGATAGAAGTAGATTGAAGAGAAAAACAAGTAACAAAGACAGCGGATATACACACAGGATACTACTCAGATCCATTTTAAGATTAAATCAGTAATACCCAAAAATACCTCTGGATCCCCTTCCTTCTTCATAAATGAAGCTCTGAAGAACAATATTTCCATATTAGGCATCTACCTTTGGCATGAATTGTCTGTGTTACCCTGAGAAATATATTAAGATGGCCTTTCAATTTCCAAACACATTTAATGGGCAGAGAAGAGGCTCCTACCATCTCAGTCAGTTGGCAAAGGATGTAATTTGTGCAGCTCTAAGCTGAAGAGACGATAGAACCACAAACTTGCCCAGTGGGAGTTCCATATGAGTAATCACAAAGGAAAGTAATAGAGCAAGAGAAAAAGATTCAACTATGTAGGATTACTACATCCCATGGAATACTTTCTTCCTTTTCTCTGACCTCTGCCCATAAACTCTCTAAATGTACGTGGAAACATTTTACAAGAAAAGCAGCTTCTGTCAACAGCACTTAATCTAGTAACAAAAACTCTGCCAGAATGGCTTTGACTTACAGGGTAAGGCTTATAATAAGCACTAGATTAATGCACCTTCAATGTAGATGTCTACCTGAAAGCAAACTCTTGAAGCAGGACACAAAGACCTAGGTGACAGCATATGAACTCATTAGTGATTAACCATAGGACCAGACACTAGGTTTCTACCTCAGGATAAGACAAATCACATCCCTTAGTTTGCAAAGCCTACAATGAGAACTTAGACATCCATTTGTACTTAGAATCCAACACATATATTTTGGTGTCTTACTACTGATCTGGACTCTAGCTCCTATCATCATTTCACATAAGAATATTTGGAAACAGAGTTATCCACTAGGAGAAGATTACTTCTGCCATATGATTAAATTTCTTCATATTCATCTTTGGTTCAACTGACTCCAAAGTAAAATACTGACAACAAAACTAAGTTTCTTTTGAACACACTGTGCTTGATTATTTATGTAACTGTCCTGATGTCATATCAACTTCTTCATTCTACACTATTACTTTGACTTGACATTTTATTTGAAAGATAACCTGGGAATAACAGAATTTGTGATATGTATCCAAAATAGTGTTTAATGAAATAATTGTCACAAATTCATTCTGGCACTGCATAATGTAACCAGAATAAGTCAACTGAGATTTGGCCTAGAAACTATCCAATCACAAGACAGGACAAACAGACTGGTGTACCTGATCTGAAGAACGATGTTTATCCAGTGCAATGGCAATCACAAGGGCAAAGATAAGTTGCAGAAAACAGAGGTGAAATCAAATAAAAGGGGAAAGGAGTACTAAAGCAGATTCGACATATGAAATTCCACAAAGCCAGAAGAAACACACCCCAGGACATTAATCCTTTTTGATATGTTGTGATGACTGGGGAAAGTAATTGAAAACTGCAAAAAGGCAATCATCACATACATGCTCAAGATGAAGTGTGCAGGGAGCTATCGGCCAGTGAGCCTCTTCTCAGTTCTCTAAAAGCTATCAAAGAAAATCCACTGAAGTTTGTACCCAAGCATATGAAAGCAAGTGGGAGCACACCCTACATGGATTTGGGAGAGAACATCATGCTTGAATAACCCTTACAGCTTTCTAGGATGAGTTGGATGGCTAGGGTGAGGAGAGAACACTAGATGGTGTTTATATTATCTTGAGCAAGGCTTTCAACATTGTTTCCCATAGGAGATACAGACTAAGTGGACTATAAGGTACCCTTGGAGAAAAGACAACAAGAATCAGAAAAACACCACCACATACAAACACAAAAACCCCAAAACACAACACAAAAAGCACCATTAACTTAGCATCGACATCTTTCAAGGATCAATACTAGGATAATACTATTCAATGTGTTCATTATATACCTGGACAATGGAACACTATGCACTCTTGGCAGGTTTGTGCATAACAAATTGAAAGAAGGAGGAAGACACATCAATGGAAACACTGGAGTGTAGGACTGATATACAAACACATTTTAACAGGCTGGAAAAACAGGTGCAACATGAAATGCAAGGGCAAATGGGAAGTCTTGCACGGAGGGTTTAGTAATCGAATGCAGCAGCACAGGCTGTGGGGTCAAGGGCTAGGAAAGGGCTAGGTCAAGGGCTTCACAAAAAAAACACTGATGGATAACGAGTTGAAAACAAGTCAGTAGCATACCCTTGCAAACACATGAAGGCCAAGAGTATACAAGGCTGCACTAGCAGGAATAGTCACCAAGTTCTGAGACATGACTGCCTTCCTCTACATGGCAATGGAGAGACTGCATCTGGAGTACTGTGTCCAGTTTTGGTCTCTTCAGTACAAGTAAGACATCAAATATCAGAGAGCATCAATTAGATAACATGGCTGCTGAAGCATGTGATATACGTCCAAAGGATAAGACCAACAGTCAAAAGCTGCAGTGAAGGAAGTTCCAATGACAAAGAGGTTTCCCCACACGTACCATGAGGATTACCAAGTAATGAAAGAAATTGCCCAGGAAGGCTGTGGAATCTCCAGCCTTCGCAATATTTCATGCCTGACTGGACAATGTTTTCAGCAACCTGACCTACTTTGCTGTTTTTCAGAAAGGGGCTGTACTACAGAAGTTGGATGTATGAGACTGTCAGTCATGAGACGGGACTAAAGACACCTGAAAGTGACAAAAGAATTGGTAGATGAAATTGCAAGGCTGTTTCTTATTAAAGAATCATGGTAAATCAATGATGGTCAAGAGGCAAGAAAATATCTAAGATCACAGCCATTTTCAATCAAGAATGGTAAGGAGGAGTACCTAAGGCACTATAGGCTCATCTGGCTCTGCTAGGCCTTCAGGGGAAAAAAAAAAAAAAAATCACAGAAGCATGTATCCTTCTAATCACATAAACAAAAAGATGCTAATTCAGAATAAGACACCTATTTTCCAATGGTAAATCATGTTCAAGAAATGCAGTTGTCTTCAATGATAAAATATTTGGCTATAAGAATGAAATATGTACACATAACACACATGGCCTTATTAAGACTTTTGGCACCTACTGCATTCTCACTTCTGGGTTAAGGAAATGCAGATAGAATAAACTGACTTGAATAGTTTGAAAATTAACTGATCTATTTAAAGGTAATCCACTACTGGCAATATGCTGAATGGTGAAGAAGTCAAGCAATCTTGGGTCAATACTGGAGGCTATAAAGCTGAACATTTCCATCAGAAAGATGTTACCAAGCAGCTTCTCACAGAAGCCCTCACCCTGTAGCCCCCACTACAAAAACACGGCCATACAAACCTACTGCAGGGCGTTAAAAGTTGCAATGGCAAACAGAGGACCTTTCAGTCTACATAGGAACAAGGGTCATGGACTCTACTATTTGAGCACTGGGTGAACATTAACCGTTTTGAGACCTTTGCTAAAAGAGCATCAGCAGAAACAAGAAGTGAGTTCTCTGATTAACAAAGGAGAAAAATACCAGATATAAAACTTAGTATCTTGCTGCCAGAACTGAACTGAAATGTCAGATCCTCCTGCCAAACATATTGAGTGCTGTAGTTGATGCAGAAGGTAGTAGCCATGAATAACAGGTGGGATACAGCAGACGTACTAAGTATATGCTCCAGGATTAGCCTGCAACATTAGCAAAACTTCAGTCAAGTAATTAGAACTTCTATATGAGACAATATAAAAAGCTGCTGCTGAAGTATTATGTCTTCATAGTAAAGAAGTTTAACAGGAGAAACAGAATCTTAAGGGTTGGAAGGGACCTCAAAAGATGATCTAGTCCAACCCTCCTGCCAAGCAGGGCCACCTAGATTAAGTGACACAAGAACTCGTCCAGGTAGGTTTTGAATATCGTCAGAAAAGGATACTCTACAACCCACCTGGGCAGCCTGTTCCAGTGCTCCATTACCTTCACAGTGAAGAAATTCTTGTATTTCTTTGGAACCTCTTATGTTCCCGCTTGTACCCGTTGCCCTTTGTCCTATCATTGGGCTTCACTAAGAACAGCCTGGCTCTATCCTCCTTGACACTCGTCTTTTACATACTTGTAAACATTAATGAGGTCATCCCTCAGTCTCCTCCAAGCTAAAGAGCTCCAGCTCCCTCAGCCTTTCATCATAAGGGATGCTGCACTCCATCATCTTTGTGGCCCTATGTTGAACTCTCTCCAGCAGCTCCCTGTCTTTCTTGAACTGAAGGGCCCAGAACTGGACACAATATTCCAGATGTGGTCTCATGAGGGCAGAGTGGAGGGCAAGGACTATGTCAGGTCTGTTCTGACCAGCAAATTTAACAGAAACAGCAGACTCGTGTCAAGAGAATCTTATAAATGAACTTTCTCAGCTGCCTGCAGGAAAACCACGTATAAATTTTTCATTAGAAAATTAAAGAGAAATAAATCACAGTTTGGAATGGATAGCATGAGAAAAGTGTCACAAACACAGTAAAGTCTGCAGAGTCTGGAAATTGTTTAATTATTTGAACGTGGATAACACTGAACAACAGTATTTTGGGTAAAACTGAAATATAACACCATGATTACAGACTGGACTAAATCGTTGCTGAAGTCAGTGGGAATGTTATGCTTCATGAATGCACTTATGGTTGGCTACAGAGAAAAGAAACATTCGTGGCCTTCAAACTTTAGCACGTATCACCACTCAAAAGAGAGCATATTGAAAGTTGAACGGGTATGTGTATTATGGAGAAGAGTTGACACGGCCTTTCACAGGGTATTTCTTCAACAGGAGAAACAGAAATCACAGAATATACTGTAAAAAAGTAGAAGAACAGATAATCACGCACATATGCACTTAAATCTGGAAAGGGCATCGAGAGAAAGAAAATGTGAACATGCAAAAGGGTTTCTTGTGGTCTTAATAGCTTGTAGAAAGCGCCTGCTCACTACACAAACATGATGCTTCTGTGCCATTTGATTCCTACTGTCTCTTAGGAAAGTGAGAACTTTGCACCTTAAAAAAACCCCAAAAAGTTAAAGAACTATTTGGCTCGGCAACTGTATGTTCTATATCCTTATTTTTTTCTCCTACAATAAAAAAAAAAAAGGTAGAAGCCTCACTTTTCTGTTGGACACCCGTTTAAATTGTACAGGTGATCTGGACAACAATCAACCAAACACAAACATGCACAAATTTGAAGTAACATGTATAGGTATACATGCATTTAGAACACAGCACCCAAAAGCTAAGCATTTGAAGAAACTTCCATCTTTCAGCAGCACTAATGAAAGAAAAAAGCAGTAAAAAGCAGCTGGTATTTCATCTTGCGTTAAATAACTTATATTCCACTTCCTATCAAATTCACTACTGAAAGGAGAGCACTACTCTTTCTTCTTGATAAGTAAGGCAAAGTTCAAAGAGAATAGCAAATACCAGCAAAAAGCTCACAACAAAGCAGAAAAACCCCATACACCAATCCCATTAGCATCATGCTGCCCTTGATTTGGCTTCCTCCATCCTTTGCTGTCCTGTTCAGCATGAACTTCCCTATAGAATTATCTCTTATTTCTATGCTTCTTCCATATTTCCACATTAGTTGCTCGCCCTTAG
Source organism: Urocolius indicus (assembly GCA_013401255.1). Lineage (NCBI taxonomy): Eukaryota > Metazoa > Chordata > Aves > Coliiformes > Coliidae > Urocolius > Urocolius indicus. Next base: position 49,342 of record WBNH01001926.1, read on the forward strand.
CCTAACGTATGTTCTAAATTCAAAGCATTTTCTTTCTTCACATTTTATTAATTCAACTTGCATGTATTACATCTACTGTTTCTATCTCCTTCTACTTAGCTATCTATCTAGAGACAGTTTTCTTACTTTCTAACAAGGGCATACAACAATTAGTCAAAATAGTCTACGTACAGTGGACTAACTTCATAGTCACAACAGCATTCTCCAGTTTGCTGTTTACCACCTCCTTCTTATGTTTACTGCAGCAGCTGCATATTCTGATATTCATTTACTAACCTAAACGGCCTTGGAAGGCACTGTGAGAAGACAGATGAAAACAGATTCACGCAGCTCTGTGCAAAGGACAAGGGAAATCAAACAGGGGAATCAATGAAACAGACACATAAACAAAAAGACTACTACCATACAGAAACCCTGAGTCACTACAGTAATAGCGTTGTCTGTACTATTAATATGAGACCTGGAGTCCAAGTCCTTCCTAGTAAAAAGCAATGATGATATTCTTCATTCTACTGATCAGGTGGATTGGACAAGGTTGAACAATCAGGCTAGAGAAAGGAGTGCAGCAGTCATAAAGTTTCTCCTAGAAACAGTGCTGCTAAAAGGCTCGCACATACCAGTACTCTTGACAGACATCTACAGTTCTAGAAACAAGAGGATCCAAGCCAATTCACCATGCTGGAAACACCACTAGTTTGTTCCTCAAAATGAGCGCAGCCCTTTGAAGTATCATTATTTTGCCAAACACTGACAACATAAGACTATATACATATATAAACAAAGTCTGTGATCACTCCAGGTGCAAACAGTCCAGTTATCACCTATTAATCATTTTGTTTCCAATGAATGACAGAATTTCTTTTGAAAGGTAAAATTTAGGGGGGTTGAATTTAAAAAAAAAAGTCTGTATCAGTGAAGGGTGGTTTTTTTTTAAAAAAAAAGACATTTGAGTCAAGAATGTGTCTAAAAAGGACAAGAACAACATCTAAACAGATGCAGGAGATGAGACAGAAAAAGGAGAGAACAGCATGGTTACTGGCAGCAGCAGGAAAAATCAAGGATACTGAGGAAAACAAAATGAGGACACTGAGGAAAGGAATCCTGCCATACTTGGGAGATGTAGCATCTCTGATTAGGCACGGTTCTGGCATGTCAGGGTCACCTAAGATGCAACAGGGAACCTAGCACAGATACCATTTGGTGGTTGTGCAATGCTAAGTAGGTAAATAAGCAATTCTCTCATTCATTTCACTACGTGACAACTTAGTAATTGACAAGTAGGCTAATACTTTGGTGTGAAAACCTGAATCTGTTTCAAGCTTAAGACTTTGTAAAGTTCAGGCCTTTCATGTTAAATATTTGTATCCTATTATGTGTATTCTTTTATCAAAATGACTTACTTCTCTTCCGGTGTAACTCGTTTGCAAATCTTACTGGACATCTAAATATTATCAAAGTTTAAGATGGAGTCAAATTTAGTCAAGCACTTCAGTGAAAACCCATAGTATTACACAATGATTTGTCAAGAGCAGAAAAAATACAGTTATACAAACCACTATTAAGAGCATGCCCCATTTAAACAAGCAAAAACTACCCGTCCTTCATATCCTGCATGTAAGTCGTCTGTATGCACACCACTACTAAAGCTTCAACACTGAAACTCTGCTCAATACTTACTAAATATAACCTTGACATTATTCAAAATGAGAACCACCGCTTTTTTCCAGACAAAGTTCCCACGATAGTAAATCACAACAATACAAAAAATGTAATCTGAAGGAAATCAATGCTATCAGTATTAAAAAAATCCCAGTAAGATCAGTACTATTATGAGCTTTACACTAAATCTTGTCAAATTCACCGGTACGTTCTTTGGTTTGGTATTTATATTGGAAATTTTGTTTTATCCTTACCCTCACACAACTGATTTTAACTGTCTTTGTGAATCACTTGAAGCAGCTAAATAGGTAATAAACCATCAATGTCTCTTCTAATTTAAAAAGCAGGAAATATCAAACAGAAGAAGCAGAAAGCATGCTCAAAACCAACACAAGTGCCTCCTGAACTATCACCTACATGACCCAAAAGGCTACTTGAGGCTAGATGTTGCAAACACTAGAGCTCCACATGGGCTGACAATCAGGGCAAGGATGAGCTGATGGAGGAGAAATCCACTGTGAACTTTAAGTCTTCAGTACATCTATTCCAGAAAGTTTGTGGACTGCACTTTGTAGCAAGTTGAGTGGCTACTTACAGAATGAGACTAGGTAAGGGCGAATCATATATGATTGCCTCTTTCACAAGCATCTCCCTAGTGTACTGTTAAAGACTCTTGAAAAATCACTGACTTCAACTGCCTTTAAACAATCCTTGTAGTAATTCCATGATAGAAAATATTAAATGCTAGTGCTGTCGCTTACCTAAATCTGTAAACATGCAACCACTACTCTCACTGACGTTGTAAGCAACACAAGAAAACAGGGCACTGCAATAATCCTATTTAATAATTGATGGCTTCTAGTCTGAGACACACAGAATATAAATCCATATCTAGATTTTGCAACAAGTCCAGGCAGACGGACTCTCAGATCTTAACTGGGTATCATACTCCCAATCCAGAGGGCGGGGAGTATACTTCATCTTAAAAAAAATAAGGGTCTGCATCACTCAAGTCTTGTGATGATAAAGTTTTACTATGACATCTAAGTTGCAGGGAAAAAAAAAAAAAAGCTGTTTTCATCACTTCTGCAAATGCAGAAAACAAGTTAGCAGTTAGAAAGCTTTCAATGATTGCCATGCCTCAATTGTGTCTCATCGTTATCTTAATTTCTTTAACCATACATTTCCCCAGCAGCATTACACTGCCTCCTGAACCTGCTCCTCACCACCTGTCTGACACAGGCAGCTATTCTCTTTTGCAGCAGCTACCTTAAATGGTGATGCTCTGGGATCAGTAGTAAGAACAAACCTGACAGAGGGTTCCTGAAGGAGGGCGTGTACACCCGCCAGACTCTGCTTTTGCAAATCGACCAGTTCCTCTGTTAAAAGACACTTCTTTCTACTTATAAATCTCATAAGCTTCAAGACTTTATAACCTTATTTTCCTCATTTACAGGCCCTTTCAGGCCATGGACCTTTTCCTCGTGTTTCATATCTTGCCCCTTAGATAACACGCACAGGCCAGCTGCAAAAGCTGTTTCACGGGAACAATTATTTGACATACAGAGAAATACACTACGAGTAGCATGAAGGCTGTTACTTTTTGGAAAAGGAGACACCGCTGAGGTCTTGTTTCTTGAAGTCTCCACGGGAAAACAAGTCAAGGGAGCATGTACGAAGCACTGCTCACTGCACAGGACGTGTTGCTCCATCCTTACCTTTCACCTAGAAAACACCGGCGTTATGCGGTGGGACGCGGTTCTCTGAACCCGGCTCCTGCACAAGCCATGACGTAAGGGCTGAGGGATCCTCCCACGCTCGGCTGAGGCTCCGCGGCAGCCCTGCCGCCGGGCCAGCGGCTGCCCGGCACGCTGAAGCGGCAGATGCCCGGCAACGGGCTTCTGCGAGGCCCTGGGCGCAACGCTGCCCGCCTCACCATCCTGTCACCCTCCAGCTGGGGAGGGGAGGGAAGGGGTAATGGGAGGTGAGGATCCGCCCGGCAGATGGCGAGGGGCTCTCCCGGCCCCGCCGCCCCGGCCCACAGCCCGCCCTTGAGCGGGGCGCCGCTGCCCCCGCCCCACACGGCGCCCCCGACGCACCCACCTTCCCCCTTCGCAGGCTCTCCGACAGCCAGCGTGGCAGCAGAGGCGAGCGGAACGGCCGGCACCCAGCGACGTCCTGCCGAAACCGGGCGGAAGCAGCCGGCGAGGCCGCGCAGGGCGGCGGCGGCGGCGGCGGCGGCAGAGGGAGGGCGGGGGCGGCTGAGCCGCTCCTTCCGCCGGGGCCGCGCGGGCTGGGCTCAGGGCGTCGCGTCCCGCCCCGCCCCCGCTCGGCTCCGCTGGGCTCCGCTGGGCTCCGCTCCGCAGCCGGCGGCGGACGTCGTTCCACGGCGTGGCCCTTGGGGCGGCGGGGCGGCGGTTCCCTCCACAACGGTGGCCCGTAGCTGGTGGAGCCGCCCCAGCTCGAGGCGAGGCGATGAGCGAGAGCCCCCAAGGGAAAAGCAGGAGAGCAAGAGCCAAGTTCTCCCGAGATTCTTGTCTCGGGGATTTTCTGCGGTGTCTGTTACTCACGCTTGCCCAAACCTCACAGTGTCTTTGGGAATTCTGGCAACAACAACAACAACAACAACAACAAAGAGGTTTTTGAAACAGTGAAAGAAGTTGAGGTGTTTAGAGAAGGCAAAGAAAGAGGTAGCAGAAGCACAGATCCATCCTTCAACGTGATTGAAGGTGCATCTGAACACAGAAACGAGCTGGGCACCTAAAATGCAAGCCCATGGTAAAGCAGGCCTCCAAAAACAAGACTGGGGATCAACTTGCAAGAGACATAAAAAGTATGAGTCCTATCTCACCAGTATCCCGCCACTGAGTGCATGTCTGCTAAATAAGGTGTGAAAGGATCTCAGGAAAGACAGGGCTGAAACCAAGAAACTAGGATGAAATTCTGCTTTTCGGAGAAAAGTGATGGAGGGGCTCTTTCCAGTTGTTGTAGGAGGTGAAAAGAAAATGAATAATCAGATGGTGTTTATCCAAGAGTTACAGAGGGATTCAGGCGTGAAAGGGTTGGACTGCTGGGCCTGTTTGTGTAGCCACATGCTACATATGTCATTGGAGGAGTGCTGCTTGTACCTAAAACCTGAACAGACCCAAGAGCTCCATTTGCATTGATCAAATCAATGAGAAAAATAACAAAGACAAGAGAGTGGAGCAGCAATAAATAGGATGCACTAAAGAACTATCAGCATAATTTTTTAATGAGGGGACGTCATGCCTAGGAAATCTGTGGGAGTCTTCAGAGGAGCCAAGTGACTACACCAGACCAAGGCAGGCAAGGCAGGTCAATAAACATGGATGTCCAAAAAGTGTTTAGGCAAGAGCTTTTGTCAGAGTTTGTTAGAAGACTCAATGCTCATGAGATAAAGGTTACCAGTTTTCAGATGGATGGATACCCAGTGAAATGATAAAAAAGAAAAGGTAGGAATAAATTACTGTATTTTTCAATGGGTTGATGTAACAAGTAGGAAACTTGTGTGAAGATGAGTACTGTTCAACAAAGTCATAAATAGTCTTGAAAAGGGGACGGATAGCAAAGTAGTATGATCTGTCATGCATGCTGAGTTAGATCAGGTTAATAAAAATAATAGGTTGCAGAAAGACTTTTGAATTCCTATTGAGAGCAGTAAAATAACAGACACATATTGATGTGTGAGATACTTTGATGGAATAAAAGGCTTTTAACAAATTATTACAGTTTGTGAGCGAAACCTTGGAATCACAACAGATGCTCTGTGAAATAGTCAATGCTTTGTGCTCCCACTGGTAAGATTTAGTATCCATTTGGAAATGGATGTCGTGATTCTCTCTCTGTGTGATGGTGATGTGCTCATAGCTTGGATGGAGTCTGCAGGACTAGCACTTCCCAGCTCTTAGAAAGAGTACAGTAAAGCTACAACATAAACAGAAAAGTGTGACAAAGGTTTTCAGAAGTCTGAAATTTTTCCACAGACAGCACTAAATAAAACAGATCAGAAGACAAGCTGGTGTGAGAAGAATGTTGGGAAGTAATGACAAAGGCCTTTACAATGATTTGTGCAACTGAGTTGAATGGGCAGTGATTTCTCATTGTAATTTCTAGTGTAAAACTAGTGCAACGCAAATTAAGCTAATAGGCAGCAGTTTCAAAACAAAAAGTATTTCAATGTAGTCTTAAACTTCCTTGGAAATGTCACAGATTCCCAAAAGTTTACAAGGGTTTGCTAAACGATAAGGCAGATTTATGGAAGGGAAAATCCATCAGGGGCTATTAAACATGAAGAAGCTGTGTAAAGGCTCAGGAAGCCCAAAGAGCCATCAGTCTCTGGAGGTTGTACCTGGGAAGTAGCCCAACGTGCTTGCCCTTTCCTTGGTACCTACTGTTGAATGCTGTCAAAGACAGAATGGACCGTTGACCTGATCTGATCGTTTTCATGTTGAGATTTGTAACTAACATTGCTTTCTTCTTAAATTCACATCAAGTCCTGCGGGTAACTTCTTACTCCAGAACTCAGTTTATCTAATGTGCGTTTAAAATAACAGAGAGCCATCTAGGTGCCTGAGGTACTGTTGATGAGAGTACACCATTTTATTAAATTGTTTTTAAAACTTGCCAGCAGCAGGTAAGCACCTGTGTTAATATCAAAGTAGTGACTATGTATATTATATTTGATATGAGCTGGAGTTGGTAAGTTCCTGCAGTGAAGTCACAAAAATTACTTTCTTTATAGACAAGTGAGACAGTTTGTCCTGATTTGTTCTGAATAAATGTTCAAAGGAATCAGAATTCCTCATCTCTGTCCAGATTTTTACATAGGAGTTTCTGTTCTTGAAGAAAACACTTGGTGTTTTGAACATCAAGGTTCTCCACTTAAAAATGCCTACATTGTAATGGTTAGATGCAAATTCCAAGGTTGCTGGTGTTGCTTCCTTCCTGACAAGAGGATCAATGATGGCTTTTGCTCAGCAATTGATGACTTGATTGCTAGTTGTGATGAGGGCAGATGACAGAACGTGAGAGGAGGGAGTTCGAATGGTCACTCTAGTATGATCATGCCAATATTCTGTTAATCAGTGGCTATGTAGCAATTTCGCTGGGCTTATTTTCTTGAATTTATGTTAATAGTTGAGAATGTTGTTAATTGTTAGTCTCACAGGAGAAGTGAGCGCTATGGTTTTATATGTGGTTGGGATATGTCAGGTAAAATTGCTGATTACCAATAGTAGTTTCCCTTGGGGAAGGGACTGCATGAACAACCCTTTCACTTGGTATGAACTGCAAAGGGATGAGTTAAAGCATTTCATGCAGTTTGAGTTGAAAGAGGGTTCTGTGATGCATTTGTATTGCTCAAGATGTTGCTTATATGCAACAATTTTTTAGTAGTAATAATAATAAAACTAATAGTTCAGAATAAGCAAGTAATACCTGCAAATAAAACAAGTAATCTTTAATAGTTATTTTAGATACATAAATAATTACAGAAGTGCCTTTACTCTTCAGCCTATTGTTTCTTCTGTTCTCTGGTGCTTTGAACACAATGGGAAGGCATTTCTGGTCTGTGTGTCTCCTCTTTGATGGACTCACAGAAATAAACGTTATAAATCAAAGGTGATAGAGGGAAAGATGATGCTGTAAGAGTAGCCTACAGTCAAGATAAAAGAATTGAGTGATTCTTTTACTTTTAAAACATTAGTCTTCATGTTGCTAAAGCATAGTATCTGTTGAAGCAGTTTACTAAAGGCAGAGTTACAACAGTGATAAACAGGACCTGTCAGTGGACACTAATATAATTCTATTCAAACAAGTCTATGTGTCTGCAGTGTTGATAATATTTTAAATTATCTGTTTAATCAATGGATTAAAAAATTATTTCTTTGCATCTTCACGTCCAGCTTCCATAACATTTTTTCATTTATATACAATCCAGTTTCCTTTTCTTTTTTTTTTTTTTTTTTTAAATTATGTTTCCTATTCTGTGACCATACACTGCACTATCTATGGAGACATTTGACTGCACAAAGAATAGATTGCAACAGTCAGATCCTGAATAGATTTTCACTAGAACTGTGTACTCAGAATTAAATATCTCAAATCTCAATAACCAAGATCTTAAAATCAAGAATTTAAAAATAGATGTGGTTCATATAAATATTGAGATTCCTCATGGATGTGGATTACACACTGAATAGTTTAGCATTTTGTGTGCATTCTGTCTGAAGAGAATTTTTCAGAAGTATGTAAAATAAATTATTTGTGGTTTTCAAATTAAATTTTTAAATTTTTTTAATTATTACGCAGTATTTGGAAATGTGTGTATTTTAGATTTATGACTTAGAAGTGCTGTCCTAGGAACAGTGGAATTTCAAATGCATAGAATTCTTAAGGTCAAACCTGGCTTTGCTGGTAATTAATATAAAAAAATGGAAATTTTAATTAGGAAAAAGTTATCTCTATAAAAAAAAAAAGTGGACTTGACATAGTATTGATTGGCTCACTGTGACCTTATGTGTGCACACATTCAGACCTCATGGTATGCGTTTGAGTATGTTCATGTCATAAATGGCAGCAATAATATTTTAGGATATATTTCTGTGTTTGAAGACTAAAAAGCTAACTGCAAGCATTTGGAAATGGAAATTAATTGGAGGTTGTATATTTTTATGTATTGTGTATATAGTATTACTCTTGTGTGATTCTCTTTTTTTAAGTATATAAAGTCAGAGTACAGCAAACACAAGATTTGGAGCGTATGCATGGTCTCACATAAAGCGATGGTCTCACGGCTCGTGACCATACATAGACGTTACTGATATAAACAGCCCCCTTAAAAACAGTGAACTTAATGTGGCTGACACGCATAAAAATTATGGTAGATCAGGGTGAAATAGACTAAGTACATTTAAGGGCCAATTTAACTCAGGGATAGGAGGAAAAAAAAAATAATTTGGGCTTGTGCTTTGTAAGGTCAGAACTTCATGAGTCTTTTCCTTGACTTCCCTGGTTGTGCTTTTACTGCTGCAGAAAACAGTGTCACTGTGTGTCCTTCAATGCTGGACCACTAATTCTTCAGACTGGTTAAGTGAACCTGCTTTCAGCCTGTGGACACTCTTGTGAGCGTATCGACTTGCAGCAGAAGCCATGCTCAGCATGTAGGATGGGCAGGACTGCACCAAACATGATGTTCACCACCTCGCATGGTCTTCCAAAGCTGTGCTAGCAGACTTCAAGCTCTCAACCATCGCATGTTCTCACTCTGCGTACAGCCTAGGTTTCATGAAGTGGAGAAATCCCAGTGGAGGACTGCAATACAGTCTTTGTATTTTTCAGGCACTTAAAAGTGACAACAAACCCTACACAATTATGCCTAATGCCTACGTAGTGGTACCACTGAGTCCAGAAGCAGACTTGGGCCAAGTGCTATAAAGTGTAGATGTGGCCAGACTCTGACCTCTTGTCTAGTTAAGAGTTCCCGGTGCTATTTTATCTAATTGCAGGGTCATGGCCTCTGACAAGGCCCAAATATGAATATTTTATATAGCCAGATACCAGGAAGGCCTTGAGAAATATTGGTGTTGAAACAAACATGCCTGGAATATTTTTGCTGGCAACAAATCAGAGGTACAACAGCATTCAAACAGGTTTGAGAAGTTAGTTAGTACTATCTCCAAGCACTAAATAAATCTGCAGGAGATAGGTTCTTCTGGCCAGGGCCAGGGAGGCCATCTGCTGCATACTTGTTTAGTAATGTAAATAACACAATAATTGCTATGACCTATATATTTAAGGCTATTTTCATAGTTCAGTTTAAAATACTTAATCCAAAGAACGTACAATTAATGTACATTCAAAATATAAAATACTGTTTACATGTCAACAGTTACATGATATCAAATTCTGTGGAGGAACAGATGGTAGTGTCTGTGTTAATCTTGCCCCACAGATGAGTGGTAATTAGTTTTCAGGTAGCAGAGACAGAAGAAAAGCACATATATGTTGAAAGTAACAGACAATTAGTTGCAACTGCACAATTACATGAAAAAAAGTTACTGGTAAGTCTTCCTGAAGAGAGATTTTGTTCTTGATAGTACCCACTACTGTAAAATGTATTTGTAGTTAGCTGTTAATGCAGCTGTGCGTACTGGAACAACTCAGGCAGCAACTGCCTCATATTTAATTGCTGCAAACTGTAATATGAAATAAAACATTGAATTTCATTAAGTACATTTGAGAACTAGTAAAATTGTTGCTTTTTTTTCCCTTGCCTTCCCTGTTGTTGTCTAAAACTGACCATCATAACTCTAAGTCATAAATCACACCAGGGTTTGGCCAAGAGTCTCCATCAGAGATTTAATAAATAGTGTTTCAGAGGGTGCAGGTTTCAGCTCTGGTATAGAATTCAGTCTCTTGCAAAAAAGTAATCTCTACTCCTGACTGTTGCCTAATTTCCATGAATCGCTTTTATACTTAAGCCTTGCAGAATAGTGAATTTTATTCTGAATTGTTATTTTTGATTACCTGTAAGTGCTCTCCGAGTAAGCAATCTGAGTGCTGAGTTAGTCAGACAGTGAAATCTAAACCACTAGAAAGTGGTAAGCTTTCCAAACACCTTTTTACCTTTTTTTGTTGTTATTGATGTGACCAACTACTTTTCCCTTGAGGTCAATACACAACAAAACCTGCTCTAGTAATTTGTTGTTGTTTTAGTCTCTCAGCAGATAGAAAATTAACACCCTTTCTGCTTAAGCTATTGTTTTCTTTTACAACAGCTTTTGAACAAGTTTACCTTTATTAAATTCGCTAAAAATCTCTGTTGCTACATCTGTGGTAATAATGCAATGTTCTTCTCATTCTAAAATGATCCGTTGGTGAAGCAAAATCTAACGCTGGGGTTAGGCTGTAGCCTTAGCTACTGAGCTCTCAGCTCTTCTGCTGTTGTGACAGTTACGCTGTTGATTCTATATGCAGACATTGAAAACCAGATTTGGCTGCCTAAAAATAGGCATTTAGTGCTAGTCGCGATGTTCTTATGCATCTCAGACATCTGCAGGGGACTGGCACAGTTCAGGCAGGACCTATTAGGCACTTTCTGGTTTGGTAGCTTGTGTCTGAACATCTCAGGACACAGCAATATACACTAGGACATCTTGGCTTACACTTTCATATATGTTCATGCGACTGAATCCTATCCTGGCAGTCAGCCAGCATTGAGTGAATTCCAGTGAGCAGCATTATAGATTGAATGTAAAAAGCCTCTAGAATTAACAACATTATGTAAATCAGCCAGTAAGTTCACCAAGTTAGTATGGCTGAAAGAGAGCAGAAGATACATAAATGTATCCTTCCTCTATCCACTGACACTTGTATGTGCAGAATGTGATTGCCTTGCCTTGGGATTTTGGGGAAGAATATAAAAGTGCCTTTAATAACATTACTGAAGACATCGGCCAGAAAAAAAAAGAAGACTATATATTTCAGAAAACCATTCCATTTACAGACGTGGTGTCACGTGAAGGGTGAGAGCTTGACGTTTGCCTGTCATGGTCCCTCCCAAGGACTTTCACTGAAAACATTTTTTCAAAGTCAGTGGTTGTTTTATGAGCCACAACTTCAGAAGGGTGGAAAATAGGTAATTTATTAAAGAGACAGATGTAACAGATTTGAGATTGCCAGTGATAAATACACTTACTGCAGTAGTGCTAATAGTAGTGCTAAATTCGCAGCAATTGTTATCCTGGGGAGTCTTCACCACAGAGCAAAAAAGCTCAGTTCTTACCAAGAAAGAGTCCCTTTCATGGTGGAGAGAGAGGAATATAGCTCACTGACTGCCTTGTCTGGTTCTTCAGTCTCTTTCTCCTTGCTGCATCTTTCTAGGTTGAGTTGAGAAGAAGTGGAGCGAAAACACTTAAAAGGCTAAAGGCTAAAAGAGCTGCTCTAAAGAGACAAAGGCTAAAAGCACTAAAAATTCAAAGCCAAAAAGGTCTAAATCTCCCCAAGAATTTTTATACCCTGAACTTCTCAGCCCTCTCACTGGGGTGACTTTTAACATGGTTTGGGTGGGGAGTTGAGGAACGTAATCATGTATATTCAGCATGTACCTCTTCTAGCTGAACACCGTACTTAGGGGTGTTAACTTTAATATGACTATTATGGTTAATCAGGCAAAGGTCTCACTCTGGGCACCGTGGCCTTGCTGAAACTGTTCAAAGCTGTCTGTCTATTTGATCCGGCAGTTTACAGCCGAAACAGGACCATCTTGGCTCTGCAAGGCTTCCTTCTTTGGCTGCTTTTCATGTTGATCTCTCAGGCCTCCACCTCCCAGCTCTGCACAAGGCATAAGTGGGCACTGGCACTTTTAACCCTTTGTATACAATTTCTGCGTTTGCTAGATTATGCTTTAGACAAGAAGCATTTTCTAACATTTGATGTATTTCTAGATGTTCTTAATAGCCTAATTACAGAAATGACACTGCTACACTGAGTTTGAAAGCGTTAACTAGCCTCAGCACAAATGTAGGTTAAAGCTGCCCTTGTTACGCCTGAAGTGGGGCTGGGGGCATTGTACTAATGTAAGTGCTGAAATTTCTCTACTAATTCCTAGGCAGGAACCCTGTAATCCTCCAGGAAGATGTTTTGACAGTCTGTTTTATTGCTGAAAGCTGCGATGAAAGGAATTTCCTGCCTTAGATTTCAGAAGTCTATTGGAGTCTCTTGCCTTACTGGGTAGACTGATTCTTCAGCAGGCAGGAAGGAGGTGGCTATGGTAGGGCAAGGCTTGTTCTGTGAAACTTAGCCTTGCTATGGCTTCCAAGAAAAAGTCTGGAAATTGGTTTCTTCTTTCTTCAGGCTCAGAAGTCAGCAGCTGGAGATCCTGTAGCCTCACTCTGCATTTTTCAACCTTCTCTTGTATTTCTCTTGTGCTGTCTGTAGAATTTAAATAGAATTAGTGTGTTCAAGAATTTGCTATCAGCTTTTTCTAGGTCATATTTCTGAAGACCTCACAAGCATCGTACTGCTATTTGCCAAAAAATTTACATAAAATAAAGTGAAATTTCAGTATATGTCTGGAAGAAGTCGAAGGGACTGCAATGTGTAAATAATCAGACTTTCAGCTTCTGCCCTTTACTAAAGGTGCTTCCTTTGTTGCAACCAGTTATTATTTGCATATCTCATTTCATCCATTTGATCACCAAATTCCCCACCTCCCCCAACCTCTTCCTTTCTCAAATAAAACAGAAAAAAATGTACACTTTGCTAAAGCATACTGGGTTTAATATTAGATTTTTTTCATAACATTTCATAAGCTTGTGATATTTCTTGTTTATTTTAAATCTTATGTTGCTGAAAAATGGGAAAGAAAATTAGAAGTTGTAAAAATTAACACTTTTTTGACTGCTTAAATTAAAATTCAACTAAATAGAGCATTTAGGATTTTTTTTTCTCCTTGATCATTAGCAGACAACCAACTCTTTCACAACTTCAACTGACGGAATCTAGCTACAGATTTATTTTAAGCACATAACCCTGTCACTGATGAATCTTTTATATGTTTATCTTCACAATGTTCCTGTGAATGTAGGAATTGTTGTTGTCTCTGCTTGGAAAACAAGCATGTTGGCTGCATTAGTTGTTGAAGCAACCTAAAAATCTAGCCTGACTAGAAAGCCTAGATTTTTATATACCTCTAGCTTCTTGCATGAGTTTTCAAACATATAATTTAATTATTTATGAAAATCACAATTCTGTAATATTCCCAGGAATAGAACAAAGTCTCTGAATTAACATATAATGAGTTAGTGAATTCTTCCATCCAAACCATCACAAATGATGTGAAAGAATTGTTTTGTTTTAGCACTGAAGGGAATTTCTCAGAAATTTCTCAGAAAGTTTTCCCTCATCTAGGGAACATACTACTGTGAATCTGAAAAGGAAAGCCTCTCTTCCCAAACTACCATGTTCTCTGGGTACTCAAGCCAAGTCTTGCTTGGCTACAACTGATCTCTGATTTCATTTGCTATCTGTACTTGTCTGGAAGATGATGAGTCCTAGAAAATCAGCCAGCTGCAATTTCTTATTTGTTCAGTTAACCCTGGTGCTGCCAGGTATCAGCTAGACATGAGTATATTTTATGTAGGATTATGTTATAACTTGCAGATATTAACTATTAGCAAGTTCTGAATCAGCACTGCAAGCTTCTGATTGCTTACACTAAGGTCTTTGGATGTTGAGAACAGAAATTAGAAAAAATAAGTGGTTTCAGATGGTTTGGGTGAGTCTTTTGTTTCAGCGGTTGCCTTTTCTTTCACTTCTCTTTAGAAATAATTAATTAAGCTTTAATATTCTGAATACATTTTTAAAAGTGTAGTCTACGTTTATCTTATTTGTCTAATAGTATTTGTATGAAGTGGCCACCACCTGCATTTAATTTATCTTGTGACATGTCTTTCCTGCCTTGATCTAAAATTCTTCAGAACACAGAAGAAGTTACTATTTTCTGCTTGGACTTTCCTGGCTAGCTGCAGTTTGATTGTTGCGGGCCTCTTAGAGCCTAAACAGATAGCATACATTCAGCACACGGGTTTTTAGCTAATTACTAATGTTCCTCGAGCACTTTGAAGAGGTAAAGTGCAGTACATGTGTTAATTATTATTAAGAACCTAGCTTTGAACATTGTGTTCTGATATGAAGAATGTTTAGTGAGTCCTCACCAAATCATAGTATTATAAATGTATTTCATTAAGAGATCGTTAAGACATTAAAAGACATCATTATTAATCTATACATGATCTAAGCTTGGCAAACCTCTGTAATCCAGGCTCATTATATTAGCATGAGTGCCTTTCCGGCCAAAAAAGTGCTGAGATTTCGCATGGTAGCGTTTCCATTTATCAACAATATTACAGATGAAGTAAAAACTCTGATTTTTGGAAAATATCCCTTTCTAGTCCCATTACTTTTTCCTGGGCTTGATGTAGTGCAGTTGTTATTTCTGGCATTAATGCCTTTTAGGTTCAGCATTGAACACATTATTTGAATTGAGTAGTCTTATACATGAAGTGCAAAAGATTTTCAGCAGGCTCTATCCAGGGATTTCTTGGATGGGCATCAGTGGATTTTGTGAGAGAAAAAAAATCCTTCTGGTAAATAAGTATTTTATCACAGAATCTTAAGGGTTGGAAGGGACCTCAAAAGATCATTTAGTCCAACCCCCCCTGCCAGAGCAGGGCCACCTAGGGTAGGTCACAGAGGAACTCATCCAGGTAGGTTTTGAATGTCCCCAGAGAAGGAGACTCAACAACCCACCTGGACAGCCTGTTCCAGTGCTCCATCACCTTCATAGTGAAGAAATTCTTCCTTGTGTTTCTTTGAAATATCTTATGTTCCAGCTTATACCCATTGCCCCTTGTCCTATCATTGGACATCATTGAGAAGAGCCTGGCTCCATCCTCCTGACACCCACCTTTTACATATTTGTAAACATTAATGAGGACACCCCTCAGTCTCCTCCAAGCTGAAGAGCCCCAGCTCCCTCAGCCCTTCATCATAAGGGAGATGCTCCACTCCCTTCATCTTTGTGGCCATGCGCTGAACTCTCTCCAGCAGCCTTGCTGCTGTCCTTGAACTGAGGGGCCCAGAACTGAACACAACATTCCAGATGCAGTCTCACAAGGGCAGAGTAGAGGAGGAGGAGAACCTCTCTCAACCTACTGCCTACATCCCTTCTAATCCACCCCAGGATGCCATTGGCCTTCTAGGCCACGAGGCCACATTGCTGGGTCATGGTCATCCTGCTGTCCACCAGTACCCCCAGCTCCCTTTCCCCTACACTACTCTCTAACAGTTCATTCCACAACCTGTTCTGGTACATGGGGTTATTCTTTCCCAGATTCAAGACTTTACACTTGGCCTTGTTGAATTTCACTAGATTTTTCCCCACAATAATATGTTCTAGAGAAACTGTTAATTTTTCTAAAATACTAATTTTGATGTGAAGCACAGTAAACAGACTGTTGAAAATCTTTGGATCATAGAATGGTATAGGTTGGAAGGGACCTTTAGAGATCATCTAGTCCAACTCCCCTGCAGAAGCAGGGCAACCTAGATTGGGTCGCATAGGAACATGTCCAGACGGGTCTGGTCATGTCAGGTGAGATATAGTGTGTAGGAAAAAAATGTGGCTTACTCAAGCAGCATCTACGGCTAAACAGTAAATCCTACTTCCATCTAAAATGATATGAGCAGCTTATGTGTGCAGCTGAACCCACCTCCTTACATTTACAAAAAATATGTGTATATTTGTCATCAAAGCACTTACAATTTCCATGTGTGAAAGGTTACTGCTAAGTAAGTAGTGAAGAATCTTGCATACAGAGAAAAATATTTGAGGTCCTCAGGACAGTATGTCATGATGGTGCTATTTAGACTGAGGCAGTTTCATTGGAAGCTGTGAAATTTCACTGTTTCTCTGGTAGAGTAACAGGTCTGTCAACCACAGAATTTGCTAACTGCACTATAGTTTGCAATGTAAAAAAAAATCCACTAGAGGCTCTAGTGGTACCAGCCAAGTGAGCGTAGTGACAGCACTTTTAGGTTAAGGTTTTTGTTGGTTATGCAGTGCCCTATTAGAGATTCTTGAGTTGTGTCCAAATAAGCTGGCAGGCCTGTACAGCACAGCGTTTTTGCAAACTGAGACCCTTGGTCTTGTGACTTCAGCCACACACATTTAAGAAAAAGTTAACAGAAAAAGATAAATATCTTCTATGAAGTGTTATGCTACAAGATTAGTGATACCTACAAAATAGAAATTGGGAATTTGATTATTCTTTTTATTTGACTTTCCTGTTTCTAAAGAATATTAAGCGTACAGTGCAAATATGACCAAAATAATATTCTTTATTACTATGAAAAATTATCTTACTATTTTCTATCAGAAGTGAGACACTTTGTACAGAAGACCTTATAGTTGTAAATAAGTTGAAAATATAAAGACTAGTTACAGCTGCACTTTTTTGGTTATTCCAATCTGATCAGTCAAGTCGTAGTTCTGTGTTGCAGAGCACACTTGGAGGCTGAGTATCAAATAGCAGATTAATAACTGCAGATAAACATTAATCTTACTTATTATCTTTTCATTTATGTCCATTCTTTCCCACATTTTTGTCATTTCGATACTGTGTTTGTTTTCACTGTTCCATAACAAAGATTATCTTTACGGGACACAAACTATAAATATATATTTAGACATCTATTTCCTATATCATTTACTTATGACTGGTGTTTGAACTCTTAGTTTCTTTTCTGTATCATATACATTTAGTAAAGGATATTTCTTTTTAAAAAAACTTAACTGATTTATAAGCTTTTATGCTTATCAGTCCAGGCAAAGCTCAAAAGTACTTGGCTCCGATGTTATACATCTAGACATGGTCAAATTAAGACTTCCTTAGTCAACACTTTTTTTAGATTTTACCATCTTAAATCATCAATCAATGGAGGCGTGGCAATGTCTTGTGTAAAACTTTCACAGTTAAGGTATTTACCTAACAAATAGGATGGAAGAGACTGGAAAGTTGTCTTATAGTCTAAGAAAGTATGCTAACACCAAACTGTCTGGTAGCTGAAGAGAGAAGGAAGGAGTAAAATGGTTCATACCTTACCTGTATTGGTGCATCTACAAATGAGGACATTACAGTGGCTGGAAGGAGAAGCAGCACGAGGAAGCCTGACTTTGCAGTTTACTCAGCAGTCACTGCTAAAGAATAGGGAAACTGGGTTTATGTTATCCAGTGACTGTCTAATATAAACAATCCTAGGGTCAGCATCTATTATCCCAGCAGAATGCTGTTTTCTCTTTGCTGTTGGGTTTCATATCAGTCTTTCTTGATAGAACAGCTTCATTTGTATGACCAAATGTTCTCTTGCTGTAGTTTTTGGAAAACAGTTGTCCACATTGGAGTCGGGTATAAACTCTTTGAGCTCATAAATGTAGTAAGCTTTTGGTATTGTAAACTGGGCAGCATACTTGTAGATACTAAGCTGACTAAAAAATACGGTAGTTCTGCTCAAATGCAGACACTCATCTTTTCAAAAAGGCCCAGCCAAAAGCTTCAGAAAAGTCTTGATCAAAGACTTAATGGAAAGTCATATAGCTATCTCTAGCTGTATCAAGAGAGTGACTTCTAAAGAGAAAAAATAGCTAATTAAACTAAAGAACTGCATAAGGACAACAGGATATAAGCAAGCTGTGACCAATTTAGTTTGGAGATTAGAAAGAGACCCGCAGCCTTTGCAAGAGTCAAGAATAGAGAGCAGCCTACCAGATTTCAGGTAGTTGAGACAAATAAATTTACCTCTTCTGCTATGAATTTTTAAGTTTACGGAAGGAATTTGTGATATGCAACCTTTGTCAACAAGTCACTGGATGGGTTACTCAGGATGCTCTGCTAGCCCTGAAGCCTCAAAACTTCATGGCTTGGAACTTGAGCTTCAAAGTGTTCTTCTGGTAAGACACAGCAATTTTTATGTCTATGTAAGAAATTATCAATAAATATGAACAATCCTTAATTCAGAGAAAATTAGAAAAATATTACAAAAGGCAGAAAGACTTTATTGCTGTCATCTCTTGTATCCGTCAGGACCCTACAGGCTTTGATTCTTAAAGAGAATAAGGATATAGAGATAAATATTTTCACTGCAAGAAATTATAGTCATTAAAGACTAGAGCTGGGCAAGATTTTTCAAATGAATAGATTTGTGCTAAATGCAGTTCTGAGCTCTTAGAATGTATTAAATCTGAGTGTTTTTCATGTTGAAAGAACATTAAGGTCCTTAATTTAATTGCATTTAGTTTAAAAGTAAAAGCAAAAAAAACTCTTTAAAAACTGAAATAAATCTATTATTATGCAGCAAACATGAAGCCTAATTTTTTTTTTTATACATGACATTGTTATTTCTCCTTTCATGGTGTCATCTGAAAGCATAATAGTCATGTTCTGTCTCCTATTAGCTAAGTCATTAATGAAAGTATACAATGTGGTGTGCTACTCATGTGCTTAAAATTAATTTGGTACATAAATGTTTGCAAGACAGATTCCTTTGTGGTGCATCAGTCTCAGAAGTTGTGGCAATTTTATACTTTTTAAAGCAATTGAAGCTTTTGGTTTTGTTTTGTTCTGTTTGGTTTTGTTTTTTTTAATAAAGCCATAAATTGCAAAACAGACTTTTTAAACATTTCTGATATTCCTTGTTCTGACCCATTTGAGAGACTATATAAATCTTATCTGCAAAGTTTGGAATTTCCCATTAATAATAATGAAGAAAGAGAAAATAACAATAAATTGTTCAAGAAGAGCCTGGAATTTTTCAATGCAAGTTATCCAGTAGAGTAGAGGACTGAACAAAGATATAAACATCAAACAAATGAAAATTTGATTGTCATTTATGAGGAGAAAACATCTGTAATGGATATAACGAGCAATCTTGAATCTTAATATTCAGACTTTAATGAGTAAACAGATATTTCACCATCTTGTAAAACAATAGTATTATGAGCTCAATCTGGTTCAAACTACTCTGGTGCCTAAAGACAAGCTTAAGTGTTTTTCTGGATCAAGCCAGAATGGTCAGCACCCTGCCAGATTAATTCTTGGAAGAGTTTACAAAAAATAGCAAGAAAATTTCATGTGCATAGCAAGAAATTCAAAACAGTGACCAAACTTAATCTGCATTAACAATAGGGTAAGCCAAGTTCTTGAAGAGTACGATATGAGGTACAGAATGTCAAAGAAATTATGATTTTTTTTGTCCTTTTTTTGATGGCAAAATTTTTGTCCTCTATGACACTTGAGTGCCAAAAGGAGGGTTCCAAAACGGGCGGGTTTTTTGGTGTGAAAGAGCAGGTTGAGTTTTCAACCCACTTTCATTAGCACGATTTGGCACATGAGCTCGTTTGTGGTTGGTTCTGTGGGAAATGCTAATGTAAAGAAAATCATCACTTTCTTAAAACAGTGTAAAAAACAGTGTTCCTAGATCTATGGAAACTGCTCCAAACCGAAGAACTTTGAAATAACCTACCTAACTTGCTGGCTTGATAATTCCTCTTCGTCAGAAGGAAGAATTCGTGTGTTCTATCCATATTGCAGTGTTTTCAGGAAAATGTTACAACTTCTAATTACCTTTCTTGCATACAGCCCCCTTCTTTCTCTTCCCCTCCTCAACCTCTCCCCTGCCAAATGAGTGTAATTGCCAGTTCTGTATTGTTTCATGGTAATGAAATCCTTCAACTTCATGAAATACTTTACTTTCTCCTCTTCTCTGGTCTTGTGGGGTCACTGATGCTCTTGCAGCATGTGGTTTGTTGGACAATGGGATCTTCAATTCCCTATTCACTGGTAGTTGGTGATTCTTGTAGACCCTTCTTCCTTCCACAACTCATCAACCCAATTATACTTGATTTATTCTTTATTGTGTATTTACTATTCAGCCACTCAGACACATCCTAACTTCTCTTTGGTTTGGCTGTACAGGGTTTACTTGGGATGAAGTTATTCACACACCAGCCTGTGTGATGCTGTGCTTTATATTCGTAGCTGAAACAGTGCTGATAACACACCGGTGTTTTGGCTTTTGCTGAACAGCAGTAGGATCCAGGCTTTCTCCTCACTTCCCTGCTGGGAGAGGGCAAGAGCTTGCAGAGGGTCACAGCTGAGACAGCTGATTCCCACTGACCAAAGGGATATCTCATGCCATATGACCTTGTGCTCAGCAATAAAAGCTAGGGGAATGAAGGAGGAAAGGGGGAAGCTCAGAGTTACTTGTCTTCCCAAGTAACCATTGCATGTGCAGAGGTCTTGCTTCCCAAGAAGAGGCTGGACATCTGCTGGCCAATGGGAAATAGTGAATTAAGTCCTTATTTTGCTTTGCTAGCATGTGCAACATTTGTTTTCCTGTTAAACTGTCGTTATTTCAGTCCATGAGTTTTCTCAACTTCCTTTTACTTTCTCTTCATCCCACAGGAGAGGGGGAGCGAGCAAGTGGTTGTTGGGTGTTTGGCTGCTGGCCAGGGTCAACCTACCCTATTGGCTAATGAAGTACGCAAAAATAGTAGGAAACTTTTTGCTGTATAATTGTGGAAATTTAACTGTTGGATTGATCATAAAAATATAATTCACCCTAAAGTGTATCAAATCCTATTTTTTTATTTTGATTCATTTTATCCGAGCTTTGTTCTATAATGTTTAAATTTCTTGTGTGTTTCCAAATCTGTAGGAGAATGTTACTTTGGCAAAACTGGAGCAGTTTTGCAGACTCCAGCCTCAGGCACGTATTTCATGTTTTCGGAGTTCTTTCACTACTTCCAGTACATCTGGAGACCTTGTCAGTTTCTATCTGATTTTACACATGTTTTTGCTCTCTCTGGGTAGACTTTGACCTATTTTACAAGAAGAGTTAGATGATTTTGCATTTGAAGCCTCGAAGCACTGCTGCAGGGATCAGCTATTAGAGGAAAGAAGGCACAGTGCCTACTGCAATGAGAATGCAGTCCTCATTGATTTCTTTGACATTAGCAGAAAGCAAATAATCTTGATAACATGACTGATCAGTTCAGGGCAGCCTTTAAAGCTGACTGGCCAAAGCAGAGAGTTAGACTCAGTGCATATGTGTCTTGTATGCATTTACTCAGCTCTGAATATTGTAGTGATCACTTGTGAGGTTAATGAATATTAAGGCACTTAGTTAAACCTCTAACACTTAATTAGTGTACCTTACATGAACTTAAAGTAAATGCCCACTGAAAAACCAAAACTAATAAAAATGTCTATAATTCTCTGATTTCCTTGAATGCAGTAGTTACCAGAAAAGCCAAATATTTGCAGTTTGTTTCACAATATTGTATAAGGCACCGGAACTGTCAGCTTGTTTAAATGCAGTTGATGCAGGCAACTGTCAGCAATCAAGATGTAGTGGGTTTGTGTGGCTGAGTTTTGGTAGCAGAGGGCTACAGGAGTGGCTTCTTTAAAAAAAAAAAGAGCTGCTAGGTGCTTCCTCCATAGCTGACAGGGCCGATGGACCCTGCAGTTGACCCAGACCTGCCCAATTAGTGACTGAGGTAACAACGCTGTGAATAATGTATTTGAGATGGGGAAGAAGTTACTGGGCAGTTGCTAAACTGCAGCAGAAAAAGGGAGTGAGAATTTGAAAACATCATCACTAACATCAAGGTCAGTGGAGAAGGAGGGGAGGAAGTGCCCAGGCACCAGAGGAGAGATTTCTCTGTGACCTGTGGTGCAGCCAACATTGAGGCCCTGCCGCTGCAGCCATGGAGGACACAGGGGAGGAAAAGTCAACCTGCAGCCCAGGGAGGACCCCATGGTGGAGTGAGTGGATGCCCAAGAGAGGCTGTGACCCTGTGGGAAGACTGCACAGGAGCAGGCTCATGGCAGGACCTGGGAACTCATGGAGAGAGGAGCTCATTCCAGACCAGGTTTGCTGTCAGGACTTGTGACCTGGTGGAGGACTCACAATGGAGCAGTTTGTTCCTGAGGGACTGATTCCCCTGTGCACGAGACTCAGCACTTGGACAGTTTGTGAAGAACTGTAGCCTGTGGGAAGAACCCACATTGGAGAAATTTGTGGAGGACTGTCTCCCATGGGAGTGACCCCACACTGTAGCAGTGGGAAGTCTGAGATACCCTTCTCCTGAGATGAAGCAGCAGCAAATACCATCTGTGATTAACCAATCGTTAACTCCCATTTCCTGTTCGTTTGTGCCGCTAGAGGGGATGAGGTACAAACGGAAAAAGGGAGGGCTGCGGGGAGGTGGTTTAATATTCAGGTTTTCTTTTTCTTTACTCCATTTTGACTGATTGTTCATAACTCAAACCAGTTCACCCCAAGCTGAGTCTGTTTTGCCTGTGACAGTAATTGCTGAGTGGTCGCCCTGTCCTTATCTCAACTCATGAACCCTTCTTCTCTCTCCCTTGTCCAGCTGAGGAGGGGAGTGATAGAATGGCTTTGGTGGGTACCTGGCACATAGCCAGGGTTAAAGCACAACACTAAGAAACACTGGCAGTAAATCCTTGTGAACAAAACCAATTCTGACTGCATCAGAGTAAATGATTTATTAAGTTAAATAATGTAGACAATTTAAATAGGGTGAGACTTAAGCGGAAGGGCATAACATCAGCAAATCTCCTTGTTGGCTTTGGGTCAGATACAGCAACTGGTACTGTTAATTTTTTAAATAAGCATTGTATGGTGTAACTAAACATAAGAGAATGCACTGCCATATTATAGTCTGCCAGCCTTCTCATCAGATTTTGACATATGTATGGAAATTGTTACTTCCATAAGAGTTAACTTCCATCATTCTGTAATTAAAAAAAAAATGTACCTTTTAATGATAGTTGACATTTTAGGTCTATATAACCAAAGAGTTAGTGGAGGCTACCAGCTATAAAGGGGCTGCAGATCCTGAAGCTCAGCTGCACTTACTTGAAAAATTCCTGCACTATTTGACTAAAACTGCTGACAATAATTTAGAGAGCAAATGTAAATACCCAACTTTTGATACAATTCTTTCTGTCCATTATTTTTACTATTTTAACATACCTCAAACCCAGAGGATACAAATATTCCTTCCTGTTTGAGCCTACTTTTTATTTAGTTTTGAGATGCTTTGCAACTATGCTTGGCTTTTTTTCTCTCTTGTCTTTTTTCTCAGAGAGTGTAAATCTAAAGGCCAGTCCACTGAAGGAGGAACAGAAATGTTCCAGTCATCCTTTTATTCAGTAAATGCATCATAAACTTCAATAGGCATCACATTGTTACCATGCTTCATCTTTGATCTTGAAGAACCACTCCCAACAGTGAGCTAATTGTGCTGGTGGTGCACTTCAGTCTCCCCAGTATGCTACTTCAAATGCCCACGTGGCCTAAGACTTACACCTCAGAGAGTCACAGATATCTCACACCTAAGCTGTATCTGCCGTTGCTACAAGGATGTTTCAAATATCCCAGGCCATCTCAGGTGTGTAAGTTTAGGAAACGAACCTTAAGAGCTTGCAAGCTAGTACCTGACATGGCAATAGCTAAAGTTCTAGCATTACAAAATGGTGTATTTTCTGTGTGGTGTAAATGCTGGGGGAAAACATGAAGGATAGGCTTAATCCTCTGTATTTTGAGGCTTAGAATTCAGCTTTAAATTCAGATTTGTATTTAAAATTCAGAGCCTAAACTTAAATATATGACAGTATTAATACATGTAAGCTGAGTATCTGAGATTCTCAGGTACCTAGTGAAGAAGTAGGTAACTATTCAGTTGCCTAGGTATAGATGCCTAAAGCCTCATGCCCCTGTTACCCCAGTTGTCCACTTGGAGCACAATGCAATGCATAGGAGACCCATCTGCAGGCCAGATGAGATAATATAAAACTTATGAAATAGCTTGGGACTTCTTTGTATTGACAGCTGCCATTGAGCCATAGAGCTAGATGAGACAAATCATACCTTTACAATCATCGAATCATAGAATAACTTCAGTTGGAAAAGACCTTTAAGGTGATCAAGTCCGACCTGATGTTCCCATGGAAAGAGTATTTTAGCACAAAAGGAATTGTATGGCCTGCAGTACTGTGGAGGTGGCTAGCTTATCATTTTATACAGGCTACAGAACAACTGTCAAACAGTAGTAACAAGCAGACCAAAATTACTTAGTTTGTATTCTCAGATCTCCTTAGCTCTGGAGAAATTATCCTGGTTTTGCTGTTTGAGTTTTGTTTTGTTTTTTTTTTCTTAAAAAATGCAACATTTAGTCATATATTAGCATTTTGTGATAACTTGTCCCATTAATGTTACATTTATACAGTCCCTTCAAAATTTATTTCTTCCGCAGAAATATATCTCCGTGTTGCAGCAGAGTGGGTTGCCTTAGATTAGCTTTTGAATGCTGACTATTAGCTGTTACTCACTGTGTGCTTAATAATCACTGTAATAGACATAAATATAGCAGGTCTGTATTCTCAGGAACTTACTATATACAAGACTAAGGTTACAGAAACAAAGTTGTGTGGCTGCTCAGTTTAGTTAATACAGCTCTAGGTAGCTCATCAGCAGAAATTCAACAAGGTGTTGCACTGGAAGATATGGCATACTGCTTATTATGTCAACCTTTACTACTCTTTATTAGACAAGAAATAACTAGTGTGACTTCAAAAATCTCTTTGTAAAGTTAAATACAGCTACATTCTCTGGTTGGATGAATCTTGACGGTATCTCTTAGTTTCTGCTAATCACATAATCCGAAAGTATCTGTAAGCATCTTAAAACCCACGATCCATTAAAGTGTGCATCGCTGCAGGATTACATAATCTTGTAATGTTTAAATCAGTAGCATCCTAAGACTTTCTTTTCCATGACTGTGTGAGGAGATTAGAAACCTGGACATAGAGCAGCTCTGTGCTGCTTCTAGCATCTCTAGAAGCATCCAAGTGCAGAAACAAAATCTGTTGAGTAGGAGCAAGTAGCAATGAGTCTTTACTACAGAGTCTGCTTTTTACTTTGTAGATTTATAAGATATTGCATCTTACCTTGTAAAGCTGTATTGTGTAAAGATTTTGTTCTGAATCAATGACATTGCCTTGTCCTAGTATATTTAATATCTTGCTGATAGCTACAGCTTCCTTGAAGGAAACAGCATGCTTACCTGCTTTAGTATGTCATGGTTACTGTGGATTTGTTAAAATAGCAATGCTTGACAAAGATGTTACAGAATTGCTTGAAATAGCAAAATACAAAAAATATTTAAAGAAGCCATAGATCCTTCCAACTGAATGCTAGGGCATCCTGACCGCAGATCTGGGACCACAAGAAACAAGTCATAAACCTCTGAACCTTGGAATTAAGAAATCTGGCACAAAAAGGCAAAACCTATGTGTTCATCCATAGTTAATTGTTTAGCCTTTTTCACAATTGTATATGCAGAAGCAAAACACTTTATGGTAAATAAACAGTGCTCACCTCAAGCAAAAGCAACTAATGTTGTTAGAAAAGTGTGAAGCACACTGAAGGATAAAATGATTGTCAAGCTAGAGAGAAATCAGAAAATGAATGCATAAGAGACAACCAGATCCTCCATGCTTTGATCAGCAGACTTTGTTTCATTTGTTACCTTATTCCACGCTCTGTGATGCTAATGTGTGTGTATGGTGGGGAGTCTCAAGAAAGAAAAACAGAAGAAGACATGAAAAATAAACTAAACTAGACAAAAGTTAACATGAAGGAAAAGAAAATGCAATAGATCATGCTAATAGGAAAGGGGAAAAAAAGTGGGAATCAGGAGGGAGAAAAGGCAAATCACATAGAATTGTGTGTAAGAGCAAGGAAGATGATGGAAAATAGTGCGGATCTACAAAAGCCGTAGACAAAAGTAGATGTAAGGAAGAAAAAACCCAACATGTAAAGCCTAAAGTAGGTAGGATACCATTAAAAAGGAAATGGAATATCAAAATACAAAAGAGTAAAGAATAATTGAGTAAATGCACTAGATTAGAGCCAACTTGAAGACCTGCAAGTAGATAGAAATTGAATGGACAAGTGTATCAAACTGCCAAAATATCTGAAGGGAACACCATTTGCTAAGTATCAGTTCTTTCTGATGCAGTCCTCCTTGCTCCTACGTGAGAAATATAACTTGTCAAATGAAGTTTCAGACATACCACTTAACAATGCTTCCTTCTCATCACCAGAGGCATTATCCAAATTATTTGGCTGTGTACTGTCTTGCCAGTAAGATACTCAGGTTTCAGTAAGCTTGCCAGATGATCTTCTCTCTCAAGCCCTCTGTGCCTAATGCAAAGAAATGCTGAATTGAAGAAGACTAATAAAAAGGGGGGAAATTATGACAGTGCTAAATTTGCTGCATATACTTGCCACCTCACCTCCTAGGAGTCTGGCTTAGATCTGAAATGCAATGTTGGGACCTTGTTGGTGTTTTATGCGAAAAGCCAAAAAAAAAAAAACCCAAACAAGAGTAGTAATTAATATCAGACTGCACTAGGCAACTAGTAGAACAGATCAGTAGGTAGAAAGAGCAAAGAACAATTTTAGTGTGGAAAGCAATTCCTCTAAACAGGAAATCCTGTGGAGAGAAGTACCATTGTTCATAAATTGTTTCTCTTTCTTGACTAATTAAAACCCATTTTTTTTTAGCGTGGATAGGCCTTAGCTGGCTGGAATACAAAATGCAGTCATGTGAGGCCTGATGAGTTAGAGTCACAGTTTTTCTTGTCTATTTGGCTTGCAAATTTTTCTCCATGTTTCTCTTATTAAGAAAAAGTTTGCTTTTTGTAATATTTTGTTTTACGTCGATAGCAATGAGATGTTTTGGTGAGTCTCTATGCTGTCTTTTGTCACTGATCCCAGCCAATAAACTATGCATGACTTCAACAGATGTTTCTTCTACTGCGGACAATAAGATGTTTTGAAGTCCTCGGAAGCAAATTAAAGTAAGAAGGAGAAGTTTAGAGAGTCATATGGAAATGAGAGACATTTTTCCATGCAGATTTTGAAAAAATAACCTTTGATGTCCTATTTAGGCCTAATAAGAAAAAGCAGAAAGATATTCAGGTAAAGACATAACCATGCGTAGGAAGGAAACAACTACAACATTCACAATTAGTCACAGTTAATGTTATATCTGCAGTTTAGATGCACCATGCCAGATTTTCCTTTGGTATGAATGTAGCTTCTTTGACTTTGATAAAGCTGGACTGACTGTTTTATATCAGGTAGGGATCTGCCTCTCTGACTCATGTTGTGAACAAGAAGAAAAGAAGGGAAAAACTTGAAGAAGGATTAAAAGAAGTCTGGTTTTTATCTCACTTAAATTCTGGTTGCTTTTCCAAAGCATCATGAAGGCTTTTGTATTTTGTGATGTCTCATGCTGTATGCAGTATTATTAAAACTACCTGTAATGCAATTCTTTAAGTAGAAATTATTTCAATTCAGTCATTAGATACATATTCAGATATATGAGAAATGTGTCATAATAATTTCATTCTCTTTCCCTATCTGGGCTTAGCCCAAAGGTTTGCCGTCTTTATCTCTTTCTGTAATATTTTAGGCTTGTAATCGTGCTTGATTGTCTTATACAAAAATGTTGACGTCTTAAAAATGTAGGGAAAAAAAATCCCTCAAATCCTGGGCTCAATGTTTATAGGATTTATAGGTGAAGCTAGACAAAATCTGTGTATTTCTAGCAGCATTAGTCTTGTCCATGAAAACACAATACTGCAAAGTATTATCTAGCAAGACTGATGTGTTTTTTCTATGGATTCTATTTAATACTTGTCAGTCCCATGCAGAAGTTTCTGTTACAAAAAATGGCATCTAAGAGGTCTTCTAATGCTTGGATGCCATCCTAAGACCTTGATATAGTTGCATCCTGCCAAAGGCCTGAAGAAGGCTTCAGAATGCCCATCACCATGAGGTTATCTCAGCTACAACAGGGAGTTAAGATGATACTAGATACCTATCTATAGGCAAATCAGTGAAATCCTAGGGCTCACCATTTAATTCAACTTTATTTTACATATCTGTCCTTGGATGGAAGGAATGGCTGTTATTCCCAGAGGATCTTCATGCTTCTCAATGGCAGCAAATGTCTAAGTAACCGAATCCTACCCTAAGGGTTCCAAGTGAGTTGGATTGCTGTTTCAGTGCCACTGACCGTATTGCTTAAACTGGAAGTTTGGATTATAGATAGTTGCTTCCTTACTAACCTCCAGCTGCTGCTCCAGAAGAGTGTTAACTGTACATGAGGACTGCAAGCTCTGTGGGCCTTTCTAGTGTACCTTAGGTGTACAGCAACTTCACCTGAGTATGCAACACCTAAATTTAGGTGACTGAATCAACTCCCCAACATTCAGTAGTATTTGAATTAGATGAGAGGAATCACATCTGAAATAGCTGTCTAGACATAATTCTTTAAAAAGAGAAAGGTAGTTATGTAACAGAAATTTTGGTATTTAGAGATGCTCTTCTAGCTGTAACATACTCCTTCTTGAATAATATTTATATGGAATATTATTTATTGTCCTCAATAACTCAAGCCACTGCTTGGTTACCATGTTAATAACTCTATTAATAGATGATATTATATTAAACTAAATATAAAACTGGTCACTGAGTTTATTTATTGATTGCTGTATCTAATCACATTACAGATATAAACCAGGAAGTATAGAATCGGTTTTAAATCCTTAACAAATAAACTGATGCCTTTATCAAAGACACTCCCAGGAGGAAAAGAATTCCTAACATGTATAAGAATTAATCTATAATAGTTTGAAATTAAAATAAAAAAGGATTTTTTCATCATATTATTTTAGAGAGGTTTTTTGTGACACTGGAAAAACATTTTTTAATGTTTTTAATAGTAAAACTTCCCAGAAGATGATGTAAAATACCAATCTTGCTGTCACCACATATATGACATAACAGTTACTCATTAAGTAATCAA
Source organism: Urocolius indicus (assembly GCA_013401255.1). Lineage (NCBI taxonomy): Eukaryota > Metazoa > Chordata > Aves > Coliiformes > Coliidae > Urocolius > Urocolius indicus. The sequence continues at coordinate 78,548 of WBNH01001926.1, forward strand.
AATGAGTTTAATACCACTCAAATTGAACATATCAGGACAAGACTCTTTTTTTCCTCTTTTTTTTTTTTTTTTTAAAAAAAGCCTTTTTCTTTTTGCAAATGTAGAATTTGAGGGAGTGAAACTTCTTGGAAGTGTATTTTTGTGAAAAATTATGGAAGGAAATGGAGCCTGATTTTTTAGGCTGATTGAATTAGTTTTCTTCAACCAAAAGTAAATGTCAACTTTTTGAACACAGAGGTATATTCTGAAGAAATGTATACAGAATTAACCAGAATTTTTCAGTTTATTCATCGTGCTAAATTAGTCATGTAACCTCAGAGCACCAGAGCAGATCTGTTTCTAAGTAAGTGGCACTTTATGAGAATCAGTCTGATATTTGTTTTACAAATGTCTTTTTGTCTATCTATGGATAAATGTACCTGACAGTATAATAAATATATAGCTTATAAGTTTTCAGAATTTAATACAAATCCAAATCAAACAGAATTAGTTAATTTTCAATTGCAGTAAAATGTTGCTAAACTAATGTGCAGGTGCACTGTCTGGAAAGAGGCCAGAAAAAATACTTGAAAACTTACTCAATGAAATGATAAGAATTTGCAAATGGTGCTGGGTCGTGCCTTTAATTATACAAAGAGGTATGCATGTAAGCAGGGAAAAGGGGTTTTAATCACAGCCAAACAAATTTCAGGAAATGCAATCTTGGTTTAAATGTTTTGTAGGTTACAAATATCCTCAATCCTGTGGGCTTTTTTTTTTTTTTTTTTTTTAATAACTCACATTATTACTGACATCTTTTTAACAAATAACAGTTGTTGTCCTTAAGGTAAAACTTTACCTGGAGCAGAAAAAGTACCATCTGAGGACTGAACAGGTATAGGCCTCTGAAGAAATCTGAATGTTTACTGAATTTATTTGAATAACATTATGCCATAAATTTGGCTGATATAGAAAGACATATGGGTTTAATCCTCCACCTCAGTACAACAGTTTTACACTGGTGTAACTTTGTTAGAGTTGCAGTGGTGTACAGTTGGAATAACAAAGTGGCGAATCAGATCCACATGTGTTTCATATCCCCTGACAGTTGTATATCACGTGCTCTGGGCTCTGGTGCATGTGGAGTGGCATGTAATATCTGTGGGACGGATACTGTATCTGGTTAGTTCATGTGGGCCAATATATTATCACGGATATTGTACTCGATAAAATACGTACTCGGCAGGTTAAACCTCTGAAAGGAGAGTAAAAGTACTAAAAAGTTATGCAAAATCTGCCATTGGAATAGGCGCTAAATGCTTACAGCTCTGCAGATGTTCAGGTATTTGAGACAGGGAGCCCAGTGGTTAGGGATTGTTCACCTCCACAAGTGCAGCAGTGGCTGTACCCAGTAATGATTTTCAGCAAGTGCAGGGAAGTGAAGAACTTTGCTTATGGAAGGCTATCACCACTTCTAAAAGCCATATGAATCGCTTTTTGAAGTTTGATTTTGTTTTGTTTTGGTTTGTTTTGTTGTTTTGTTTTGTTAAAATCCCAACCAAACTATGACCCAGCCCAAGCCTGTTTATGTTACGAGGTCTTATGGGTCTGCAGCACAAGGCAACAAGACTTTGTGGAGCCCTGGTCTGTGTACAAGATTCACAGCCTATGTTAAATAGTTATTGTGTACAATGGAATGAATTTAATTGTATTTAGCCATGCTGTAATTTGCAAACCAATTGTTAAAACATGCTGCAGGATGTCAAACTCATATTTTTAATAAGCTGGGCAAACTATCAAGTGGTCAATGTTCTTGTGCTTCAGCCTTTTTTGATTAGTTGCCTTGCAGGCGGATTTGGACAGTTATATGGAAACAATACAGGGATGAACAAAGAAGGAACTGGAGTGATAATTTGAGAGAGTATCTGGGAAATTGGTCAAAGGAGTAAAAAGCATGATGTGGATGGTTCACGGCGTGTTGCTTTTTATCCTGTTCACTTAAAAACAATGTGCTGTAATTTATGAGTAGACAGACCTAGTTAATCCTTGCTTGGTTTATGTAGATGCTTGGGTGTCCAAAAGCCCTAAATCAGTTTTATAGTATGCATTACATGTACTGTTGACTGGCTGACCTGAAAAAAATGAAGTTTACAAACTGGTTTTGATTAACCATGTCTGAATGTAGACATTTAGCCTATTATTAAATTTAGAAGCCATTGGTTTATATTTTGTTTTATTGCTAATCATCTTCTACATTACTGTCAGAGTTTCCATTATGTCCAATTAAAAAACAAACATTGTGCACAGAAAAATAAAAGCTCTCCAAGCTTGTGGGAATAGTGTAGACTGTTTGGAAAGCACCCATTCAACTGTATTGTATTCCTATGGAAGAATTACTGCCAGGGACAAAAGATACTTGAGTCTCCTCTTTTCTCTGCAGCATACTGGATGGGTGGCTGTTGGTTTGACCAATACAACTCCACTGAGTTTTCTTATGACAACAAAAACTACTGGAAGCACAGCTGCCCTGGCCATTCATCCTAATAAATGAACATTGTCCTAGGCACTGCATGTGTGATGACTTGCAGTACTTCTCTTTGTAGGTTTAGAGAATAAGGCACCCAAAAGCAGCACTGAAGGTATGCCAGGGTGGACTATCATGGCTACTAGACACTTTAATATTAAATTATTAGACCTAGATGCATTGGCTTAATCTCTATTAATAAAATAATCAGTGCAGGCATGGTTCCATGTGATGCCACATCTTTGTCTGTGGTGTTTGTCAGCAGATGGTCTCAGGTATGCTTTTCTCTTGTGCCAATAAGCTGTCTTCCAGGTGATGTTTGAAGAGAGGCTGAAGGGTAGCATATACCAGAGGTGCTTCCCAGAAAATAGTTTCAAGGAACTAGCTGTTTTGAGGAGTAAGACAGATCAGCTGTGTGGATGAAAGCTCTACTATGTCAGTTGGGCAGAGAATAAGTCATGGTTCATTTTCATTACTGCTGTAAATGGGACCATTAAGATGTTTTCTGCAGAGAGGCACGACTAAAGTTCCTAAGGTGTGTACTGCCTTGGAGGAGGCCCTAAACAATCTGTTTGCATGTGTACCTCTCTGAAAGGCAAAGTACACAGTCTGAATATCAATTGTGCTTTGGGATACTTACAGGGGGCTTAGCTTCCATCTGAAATCTATTTTTCCTCATTCTGTACTTTGAATATGGCAACTCATTAAGATATCAAGTATCTTAATGTGTGTTACGAGCCAAAATAAAAAATGTAGATTAAAATCTGGTTTGCATTGAACCTGTGGGACTGAAGTATTCCACTCCAACTCCAGCGTAAACTATGAGTGTGCAAAAGAGCCTGGAGGGATCACCTGCTAACAGAGACGCAGCTCACCACATTTCAAGTTGATTTCCAACTTCCATTTCAGGACAGTTACCTGAGTATATTCCCAATAAAAGTAGTTGAAAGAGAAACAACCAACCAACCAAAAAAATCATGTGCTAACAATTAAGAAAACATCCAGCTAGAATTGAGAGGGGAAGGTAATGGCACATCACATACACCTTTCACATAGCATGAGTTGACCAAGTCTTGCTTCAGGTACTTTAACAGCCACCGATTTGGCTTGGTTTTAAGTCTTTAATTGTGGAACAGGACATATGTCCATTAAGAGGAAGGTGGTAAAAAAATTATTCATTGTCTATGCCCCAGATCCTCTGGCCACTGAAATTTGTCAGACCTTTTTGAGTATTATTTGCTGTTCCCTTGAGATATATACAGGAATGCAGCCCTTATTGCCTCCAGCCTTCACTCCTCTTCAGCTGAGATTCTACTTGTGTATCTTCGAGTAAATCTTTGTTAACAAGCCATCCTTCCAGCTTTTTTGATATACACAGAATAAATACTGCATCTCACAAAAGAAACCAAAGCTCCTCCTTGGAGCAGTTGCATTGTCTCTTACCTTATTGCAGCCTGGGGTCTGCAGAGCTTAAAATGTGGTAAGAGTTGGGAACATGCTTCTTTGCTAAGAGGTTGGGAGAGGATTGCTGTTTCCACATTACCACACCTGTGAGTGCAAACAGGACCTACACCTGCAAACAGGAGAAACATGAATGCTGCAGGAGTAAAAGAAGTCCTGTTTTCCATCTGACCATCCAGTAAAGTAGACCTACCTTTACCATCCATCTACATCTTATCGATCGACTCACTACCTCACTGGAGGCCATAAGGAAAGCTGAGATGTCCCATTCCTGCTTCATTGAGGAACAGTCAAGCAGTTAAATAATCTGAGCAGAGATACATGCTGGATGGAAAAATGGGCAGATAGATAAACGTATTTTAGAAAGTTTAGAAAAAAATGGGAAACTTTTCTTTTTTATGGAAGGGTCATAATGGGGAACTGATGAATCCTTTTACTGTCATAGAGGCAAGTTTTCTCAGGAGAACATTTCATATACCTCTGCCAAGCTGCAGTATTTTTTTACCTTAACGTCTTGGCAAAACATCATTGTATTTTGTCAAGAAGTTCAACTTTTTTTTGTGTAGAATTTTTTTTTCTCCCAGAAATTTGAAGATCAAGATTTCCTGGGCTTGCCTTTCTAAAATATATTTTACTGCATCAGAATGACAAGTGAATTTCAAAATAAATTAATTGTTATTATCATTGATTGTGACAAGTATATCCTATACCATTTGTGGAGTTTATGGCCAGAATAATGTTNTACTGCTCCTTGCATGTGATACCTTGTAGCTGGTTAACAGGTGGCTGGAGAAAGAGTCTTGATCTGAAGATACTAAGAGAAAAAAAAAACCGATATCATATTGCTGTGTAATTTGTTCCAATGAATATTTTTTTTAAAAAAGAGTACTTTTTCTGACTTTGAATTTTCTGCTTTAAGTTTATACTTATGTGCAGGTAGGTATGTTATCAAACAAGAGGTTGCCTATTAAATGTTTCAAGTGTTCCTTTCTGACTTTGGGACTTGGCAACTTGTGAAATATTAAATGTTGAGACATTAACAATGATATCTAATAAAATGAAAGTTATAAAAGAGATCATAAAAATATAACAAGATCATTCTCATAAGTTCAGCTGTAGCTCAGTTATATAAAATATTTATCTACCCAAATTAAATTCCACTTAGTAAATCACAAATACAGCAAATCCCTTTTCTACTTGTGAGAGTATAAGCAGCAGGAGGAAAAAGAGCGTCATCTGACAGACTTGATTATCCTCCAGTAGGCCTGAAAGTCATAACTCTCTATTCCAGAGAGGTGCATATGATGAGGTGATGTCAAAACACCTGGGTGAAACTCTGTCAGCTCCTTGTCTTCTGTTCATGTGATTCCCGTGTGGCTGTCAAAGAGGCTGTATAGCGTGTCGGTTTTAATAAAAGCAATGAGTGAAGGGAATGAAGCAATTGCAGAGCCATTCATTTGAAGCAGGTCTTTCAGAAATTATTGGATAATTAAAAATATGAATGTAGCTAATCCATGTTGACATTTTTATAGCCTTTACATGAAACAACCTTTAAGGGTACGGTGGAGTAGAGAGATAAGATTCTATGGGAGGACCACTGGCAGTTGATCACAGAAAAAGAAGGTATCATATGAAGAAAATGCTGGTTTAAATGGAGTGTAGGAAAATAAACTGGATGCCTAAAAATAAACATCAATGGGAATCTCCTACATGAAAAATCACTGCTAAAGTAGTTAGATACATAATGGTGAATCTGTAGCAACAAGCGGTAAGCTATCCCAGAGATGACTGAAGGGCAGAGTTGTACACACTTAGGTGAAGTAGAGCCTAGCAAACAGTGGGCAGAAGTGAGGACAATACTTTGTCTTTCTATCACTCATGCAATTTCTGCACTTAATAAAGCCACTTTTGGCATGCTCTATCCATCCCCAATGTCCATATTTAATAAAATTAAAAAATTTAATTAAAAGCAAAGGAATGGTCCATGATTTGGAAAATAAAGCATAAAAGAGTTCAGTGACATGTAAACCAAATCAACAGATTTATTAAAACACATCTCCATGTGCCGAGAACAAAATATTCAGTGAAACAAAGAAAAGAGGTATCTACTGTTTTTTCCCTGGTCTTCAAATTCTGTGCAGCTTGATTTGCACAGTGATGTGATTCACAGTGAGTGCTGGGCAGTGAGGACTGTAATAGGTTTGACATCACATAAATAAATATTGGAAAACTTTCTGACAGGTCAGCTGTAGCTGTCAGTTGATAAATTGTGGGGCTTGGTAAACAAGCTCTGGTCCTCCATAATATTTGGTATAAGGTATTTGCCCTGTGCTATTCAACAGATAAAATCTTAATAGCATGCTTTGGAAGATGATGGATTTGTTGTCTTTTGCTATTGCTCATGCGTGCAGGATATTAAGACATTTGAAATCAATCAGATAGAAAGTCCAAAAGAGGATGTACACACAGATTGTGTCTAACCAGTGTTATGGTATATGACCATATGTAATGGTTGGGGACCTCTGGGTTAGAATAGTGTAGATGAACTCATTTGATATAAATGATGGGGGAAAGACTCTAAATTCATGAGAGTTTTTTTTGTCTTTGCTTGAGCCCAAATATTATTATTATATTAATCTGGACCTTACAAATAATTTAATATATACCAAGAGACATGATTCTGTGACCTGCTCCCTTAGTTGATGGTACCTGGAATGCATGCTGCTGTACTGACATCCTCTCCCTTTTACCTTTTCCTCCAAATTGGGCCAGGCTCTCCTTCCAGCCAGGGGATTTGTTGTCACTACAAAATTAAAAGCAAAACAGGCCATAGGCTCTCTTGGTTGAATTAGGTTGGATAATTCATAGCAGTAGTCAGCGAGAATTTGGTATGAGTTGCCTATACAGAATATGAGCTGTCACAAGGGCAGAACAGTGAAAAAAATAAGGCAAAATGAACAAGACTAGAGAAAGTTTTTCTTTATAAAGGAGGTAATGAAATTCTGAAATGTGCTGCCCCAGGATGTTGTGGAGGCAGCTTCAGCAAGTTCAAAAGCAGATTAGTGAAATTATGGTACAACAGTCCATTAACAGATATTGGAAGGACCAGATGTATTCTCTGTCATCCCTCATATGATGGCTATGGGGTATGAGACTTTGTGAAGGGCGGGTACTAGAAAATGTAGTCATGATCGTGTGCTGTCACATGCATCTTCTTTTGCCACTGCTGGGGTCAGCAGGGCTACATGATCTGAGGACAAGTTCTTTGCTCTAGGAATGCAAGTTAAAAATAGTGAAAGGTTCTGCTTTCATTATTAATGCAGATGAAGACTGTGAACATAAGAGAAGGTAAGTTAATTTTACATTTGAAAATAACCATGGAATATAAAGCAGCACAATGAAATTTCACAGAATGTATTAAAAAATGTGGCACAAAATATCCCAAAGCAGAAAAACCTTTGAAGAAACTTTAATTGTGTTCCTTTGTAAGGGCTGACTTCTATGTGCTTAATATTCTCCTTACTTTTTCATGCTGACAAAAAGAAATAATAAACCATTTCTCAACTGTATAAATTGACCGAGTTCACTTGAATTCAGAGTAAATATTCTGCTATTCACAAGTTGAACACCTGGCTTAAAATTTATAAGTCTCCAGCTCAACGTATTACCTCTTAAAAGTATTAATCAACTACTGAGCTAACCTTGAAATCATGGAAGTTTTGACAGAGGGTGGATCCCAAGAAATTTAAGGGAATTAGTCTCATTTCACGTGGAAAATTGGAGAGAAGTATGCATACATTAAGGAAATGTGCATGCTAATGTTCTAGATGTTTATTGTTTCCATGTGTTTATTTCTAAACAGACTAATTTAAAGAAACTCACTTTGGCCATATGGAAAAAATATAGAAGAATGTCTAACTTAAATATGAGGAAGGAGACCTAAAATGAGAATCTTTTTTAGCTTCTTCTTCAGTTCTTTCCATCTACAGAAGTGGTTTCTAATAGAGAGGTCCTGAGGCTGATGATGTCCCTGATTAGTGTGTTGCTTGAATATCTTTCTGTTGTCTTCCTTCCCCTTCCCTTCCCTCCATTCCTTCTGTTGTTCTTTAGCTCTCCAGGTAGCACCACAGAGCATTCTTCCTTGACCATCTCCCTCTCATTGACCCACTTTGGCTTTTTACACATGCAGCAAAACATTTCATCCTTACAGCAGAACCAACCAAAGCATAACCTACCTTTCCTTCCCACTTGTCAGCACTTGCAATAGCACACGCACACCAATGTCTATATTTACACAATGGATGTTATTTTTCTTATTTTTTTAAATTCTCTTCTGATGATTGTCATTACTTTCTCTATTTTGACTTCAAAACCCATTCTTACCTCTTCATCCAAAGTATTACATCAACTCTGCTTTCTTCTCCTGTTCCTTCACAGCAGCCACTCCAAATACAATTTCCGATGATCTTTTTATCTAATACAAGCAGTGAGAGAGTGGGAGTGGCACGGTTATGTTGCATAAATACTGTCTATACCTTTTGCTCCTCCTCGAGTGTAACCTGGGTCTTCACTAACTTTTCTGCTCTCAAGCATTGGCCAGTTAGTGCCTCGGAAGTGGGACATTTCCTCTGCAGTAGAGAGGGAGTTATTTAACTTCTGTTGTGGCTACTCCATGTAGAAATCTTCTACTAGTTAGTGGATGCTTTCTTGTCAGTCAGATGGTATATCTTCCACTTCAGGTACTCAAGAGGATCTTTAGTGATGACTTTGAGTTGGTTTATTATGAGTCAGTATTCTCAATTAATTACATTAAAAAAATTATGCACAAGCATATGTAGAGAGGTAGGGGATGCCACAGCCTGTGTAATTCCTGATAACACTGCCCACTGAGCTCAGCTTTGTGCAGCAGGCAGAGGACCCAGGTGGATAAAACTTTACTGCTGGACTGACCACATAGCCAACCCAAATGTGATAATAAGAACTGTGTGAACAACATTGAAAGGAGGTGGAAAAGATGAACTGTAAAGATAATTCTTTTCTTTCCCAATCTTTATGGTTTTGCAACTAAAACACATTGAACTGAACACCAAAAATTTCATTATTGGTTGCAATATAACTGCAATGTTTGAGATCCTTGGGATCCTGTTGTGCTAAGTGGTGTACAAACAAAGAAAAAGGTATCTGGAGGAATTTACAAGTCTGGTTAAAGCATAAGGAAACCATAAAATAGTTTTGGTCGTCATGACAAAGAGTGATCTCAGCACTCTAGCATTCTCAGTAGCATTAAGTGTTTTGTAGACATCATGGAAAATATTGGGTGGAATCAAAACCCTTGTTTGTTATTATAAACAGAGCATTCAGAAATCTTTTTGTGGTCTGTTACAATTGTAGAGCAATCCATTTAAAATAGCCTGATACCAAATTTCCTCATTGCGTAGCAACAGGATGAGAAACTTAATACAGATAAGTAGAGCACTGGGGTTATGAGCTTTGTCTTGCAAACAAAATTGCAAGTGAGATACACCAGAAAAAGGCTTACCCATCAAAATGTAGCTTTGCTGTCTTGGACCCTTATCTTGGGCCAAGACAAGGACTATAGTTAATGCAATGCCATGTCATAGGCATGTTTTTATAAATGTATTTTACATATGAAATTCGAAATAGTAATTCTAAATAATTTTATTGAAATTAAACTGTGTGTATTCTTTGAAATACCTGGGACTGCATGGAGACTTTGGCAGCAAGTTCCAGGTCTATGCAGAGGGGAAAGAAATTTTGTTTCTTTTGCCACTGTTACAACAGTATTGGAGGGGCCAACTTGCCAATGGACAGGCACGTTATTACTAGTTTCTATTCAGCATACTCTGTTCCCTCTGCTAATGTACGTCTTGTGCTTCCCATGAGATGAGTCTTCAAGTGATAAAACTCCATGACTAAGATTCTAATGCAACTGAATATCAATTTTCTGACAACACACCATTTCACTGTTTGCTCAGAAAGGAAACTGCAGGCTTTCTGTTTCAATTCTGCTTTTAAAAAGCAGCAGGTTTTTAGCATAAAATTGTTTTTCAACCTATGTATAGCACTTGGGAAAATATTCTAGATGGTCAAAACATAAGTGAAATATTTCAATGTGCTCATTTTTTCTATCACTGTTTAAATTCCTGAACAGGAACACATATACCCTAAGTGACACAGTAATGAAGCTGCTGGACTCTATTCAGAGATCTCTCTGCTAGACTCAATAGAAAACCTGAAGCATTGGGGCACTGCAGGAGTTAACAGCAGGAGCTAAAGGTCTGTTAAGATCCAGAATAATTTGAAGTTGCCTGGAACACAATTGATGTGAAACATCTACATCCAAGAATAATAGCTGGGATTGTTATAGGGTCCTAAATATTCTGGTAAAATCTTTAAGTGTCTACGGTTTGACTGCAGCATGTGCTTTAAGTCACCTTTTGTTGCAGCTGAATGTTTTGAAACCACATCCTCAGAAGGCCATAGAGCTTTTACACAAAGACAACAACGCATAGCGCCCAAGCTGCCTGATGCATAAGCAGTGTTAAATCAAATATGGAGCATAATAGCCACAGCTACGCTTAAAATACAAAGCTGAAGGAGAAGATGGGGAATTCAGATCAGCAGCTTCAGCTTCTGCTTCCCAGGACTACGGGTCGCCCAGCAGATTACACAATCAGACTCGGTTAATTGTCTGTCTGGCCCCATGAATCTTGAATTCTTGGCTGTGGTGCAGCACAGATTTCAACACCTTCCCTCTTTCCTCTCTAAGCGTACATGCTCTCATGCTTGCACAACCAAAGCATGGTGCCTAGCCTGCTGCGAAATGGGAGCTGAGCATTCAAGTTCTGTGTAGCTGAAGAGGGAACTGAACTCCAGGTATGTTACTCCTGCTTCTGTGCTCTCCTTACAAGGCTGTGGTGGTGTAGTAATGAACCTATCTCCAAGGCTTAAAAATGAGTGAGGCGGTCACGCCTCTACATCTGTTACCAGGAATGGGTGTGTCTGGTTTTGAAGGAAAAATTAGTGACACCACAGCTGAATTAACAGTTTCAAAATAAATTATCTAGAAAAGAAAGGTAATGTTGAATAGCCTGTGTGTCCTGTGGAGCTTGCTATGCATATCTGAGTAGCAACATATGAATACAGTTATCAACTGATAGAGTTCTGATTAGCGCAGCTGACATCAACCTATGGCTGAACTGGTTCTTCAAACATTGTCAAACTAGTCCTGTTTTGGGTCGTCAAGTACCTCTCCAAGATCCAACAAAAGCAGGAACAAAGCACCAATAATTGTTACCATGTTTATTTGATGTTTCTTAGTTTCATAAAATAATTACGTTCCAATAATAAGTGAATTCAGGATTAAGATGGGAGTATCGTCAGTGCAGCTCTCACAAGGTGAGACAGATACATGATCCAAATGATCCTAGGCAGATGGCAAACATTTTTTCTGTTTGGTCGCTGCTTGTCTTTCTGTCCTCAACTCCACATCCTGAACTCTCCCTTCGCATAACTCTGATTAGGATCCTGGATCATCTTGGATATGGTTTTTAAAGCGGCTGGAAAGGGGCAAATGCTGGACTAAATGAGATGGCTAATTTATTCTAATCAAATTCAAAACAATTAATGCAAAGTTCAGATTACAGAAGTTAGCCAAGTCTCTGTTTCTGTTGGAATCTTAGCACATAGATTTCTTTACTGTTTATAATTTTTACCAGTACAAGCCCATCAGAAAAATATTCTTCCTATTTCTTCTTCCCCCCCCCCCCCCCCTTCAGATAAAAAGATTAGGGACTTTGGGGGCAGGGGAGGAATTTGGGCCTTGCAAAAATTAGGGGAAAGGTTTAACTAGGAAAGTTCATTGCCTTATCGCTAAGTAGCTAGAAATTGAATAGCCATTGCTGGCTGTTAGTGTCACCTCCTGTGGGTGAGCCTGTTATGCCATCCATACACTCACACCCAAGAAAACATCTTAACAGTAGACAGAAGCACTGTAAAGCCAAGTTACCTGTGTTTATGTTTTATTTACTCCTACTAACAGCCACTTACCAATAACCAATAGCAGCTCTACTGGCTGGTGGTAGTTCAGGTTCAGATTTCAGCATGTCTTCACATAAAGCTGTTCTTGCAGAAACACAGTCCCATACGTGTGATGGGTTGGAGCACTGCAGCCTGGTGGGGCTAAGCTGCTGCACAAGGCTTCCCTGGGGCAGGCGGCAGGGCACTTTCAGGTGAGGAAGGCTCATAAGCCTGCTTGATAATGCCCAATACATTGCAATGGCACAGGAGAAAAGGATGGAGAAGTGAGGAAGAACATTGCCTGATGCAGCACAGCCTCATCCTTCCATTGTTCTCTGTGGTACAAGAGAGCAGAAGCACCCTGGAGGAATGAGAATGTGCTTCAGCTATTGCATAGATCTTCCTGCAAACTTAGGTTCTGTTTCATCTGCAGGACTGTGAGAAACACTCAAAGGATGCCAACATAAAATATCCCAGGTTTTAATTGACTTCTGTGTGTCCAAATTCCTTAGGCTTTTTGAAAATCACAGACTTTCTTTCAGCATAGACCTCCAATGTAACTCTCAGAGCTGAATCAAAAGGCTAACATAGGTGAGCTCAATTTACTTAAAGGAATAATAATCTACTTTGAAAGAAAGAAAGAAAGAAAGAACAAGAGCAATAACAAGACACCTCCCTGCTCTACACTTGCAGACTCCCTTCTGTGACTGATCTCTGCTTTGAGAAACTTGCATGCTGTTCCTGTCCACCACTCCTGGCTAAGTGCTGGAGCTGACTCTCTCCAGATGCTGATCACTGGGCAATTAGGTGTTGAGGCAGCAGAGGACTGCAACTGCACTTGAAAATACCTGAAAAAAATTTATCAAAGGAGAGATCAGTCAGAATGAGAAAGAAATAAAAGGCAAATCATTCCTTTGCATTCTTGTGTAGTACATTTGGTCACCCTTTCATGCCATGTATAATATTTCACTAACAGAAGGCTGCACTGGAGAGGTCAGCAGGGTAGACTCCCACCTGAGCACAATTAAAGATAACAAGAAGTACAAATTGTTGATTTTTTTTTTTATAATAGAGTAACCCATGTGATGCATGAATAATCAGGTTCTTTTGTTTCATGCAGCACATGAAATATTTAGAATTCTAAATCGGCTTTGATATATTGGTGAGAAAACAGCAGTGAGCTCAGAGGTTAGCAGAAGACTACAGTGATTCAGTTTGGTAGCATCAGTTTTACTTAAGGCTTTTTCAGAAGCTCAGAACAGAAAGGAATGTCTGGGAAAGGCTTAATAAGCAAAGGGACAGAACTGTATTCTGTGATAAATTGTGTACATAATGAGTAATGACAGCGCTTTTTTGGTTTTTTCTTTTCATTTTTGGACACAAATAAGCAAAATAATTAACCTAGTCTTCTCAAAAGAGAAGACTTTTTTTTTCTCAGTAAGCGTCAGTGAGGACTGTATTTTTTCAGCTGCACTGATTCAGAGTATTTTGTATCACCTTTTACAAAGCCAAACAAAGCTTAATGGTATTTCCATTAAATTTCAACTGAAATACTTCCAAAACAGTTCTTCCATAAAGATAGGCTATTTGTCCTGATACAGCTCTCTGATAAGACTTTATCTGGAATAGCATGTACTGTTCTGGTAAGTATTTTCAAGAAAGCAGAAAAGTCAAGCACAATAAGGGGAATTAAGTTCTTATCAGATGAAATGGAAGTACCAAGCTTATTCAGTGCAGAAAATAAGAAGCAAGAGGTACTCACTTGCTGTTGAGTGATGTATCAGAAAGGGATGACTACAGACAAGGAGTGACTATTGGACAGTGCCGGCCCAAGAAATTGAGATCAAGTGGTCGTGAAGTCTGACACAGAGAACTGAAAGGTTTCGAGCATCATTTTTCTTGGATTACATTCCAGTGGATGTAAAGGCCTTTATTTAGTTTTAGGGCAGAACTTGCTCACTCCACAAAATAACTTACATAATATAATTCCCTCTGACAAAATTGAATGTTCCACTCAGTCACATGTCCCCAGTGGTGGCAAGTTCTGATGAATGTGTTCTTTACCATCTTCTATCTTTTTAAACCAGAAATATGGATTTTTTTTTTTTAAAAGTGAAGCTAGCCTAACTGGGCAGGGCAAATATTGACTCTCTCTAAAGAGAACACATTATTAAAAACATAAGCAAATCTTTCTTGCTCACCTTGCAACCATTCCATGGTAAACCAAGAAGCATCAGGTTGCATCAAGTGAAAAAGAGGAAACTGGCTTAATGGTTCTGTTTCTTTTCCTATTGGTATTAATAAGTAATGACTGTGAAATAAATAGAATTATATCAATGAGACTGGAATAAAATCCAGGCTTTGTATGAGAAAAAAATAGAGGGAAAAAAAATCTCTTTTATGTGTGATACATTTAACTAACTAGTTACTGAAATTGGTGAAATGCTTTGTCAATTGGGTGTAAAAGTAGAGCAGAAAATGTTACACTATAAAATATTGAAAAACTTGGTGTTAGTCTTTTTGGTGTGACGTAAAAAGTTTCAAAATACCTTTCTAAAATTTTGTCTTTTCAAGGTAGGCATTTAGATGAGAGGAGTTCCTTTAATTTTCAGCTAGTGTGTTTGTGATGGTTTAGCCCTGGCTGGTTGCCAGGTGCCCACTAAGTCACTCCCACTCCTAAACTGGACAGCGGAGAGAGAAATGTATGGAGAGGTGTGTGTGTCAAGATAAGGACAGGGAGATCATCAGCAATTAGCATTACAGGCAAAACAGACTCAACCTGGGGAGAAGAGGGCTTGATTTATTAATGAACCATCATAACAGGAAGATGAGAAATAAAACCAAATCTTAAAACACCTTATCCAACACCACCCTCTTCCCAGGGCTCTCCTTCCTTCCCCCGCAGGGGACAGGGGATGGGAGTTACGGTCAATTCATTACAGATGGACTTTACTGCTGCTTCTTCTCAGGGGGAGGCTTCCCACTGCTACACTGTGAAGTCCCTCCCATGGGAGATGGTCCTCCACAAACTTTTCCATTGTGAGTCCTTCCCATGGGCTAGTTTTTCACAAACTGCTCCAGTATGGGGCTTTCCCACAGAGTGCAGCTCTTCAGGCACTAGCTGCTCCAGCCTGAGTGCCTCACAGGATCACAAGACCTGACAGCAAACCTGCTCTGGCACGAGCTCCTCTCTCCCCACAGGCTCCCACATCCTGCCAGAAACATGCTCCAGGGTGGGATTCCCATGGAGTCACAGCCTCCTTTAGGCATCCACCCACTCCGATGTGGGGTCCTCCACAGGCTAGAGTGGATCTCCATGGACTGCAGTGGCACGGTTGCCTCACCATGGTCTTCACCACAGGTCACAGGGGAGTCTTTCTTTCAGTGCCTAAGTACCCTCCTCTCCCTCTTTCTCCACTGACCTTGGTGTCTATAGAGATGTTTTCACATTCTCACTCCCTGTTGCTGCTGCAGTTCAGCAACTGCCCAGCAACTTCTTCCCCTTCTCAAATATGTTATTCACAGAGGTGTTACCTCAGTCACTAATTGACCAAGTCTGGGTCAGCTGTGGGGCTCCATCTTAGAACTCATTGGCATTAGTCCTGTCAGCTACAGGGGAAGTTTCTGGAAGCTCTTTGTTTAAAGAAGCCACTCCACTACCAAAACCTGGCCCAGGCAAAACCACTACAGTGTTTAACGTGCAGGACTTCAAAGTTACCTATGTTTTGCTGGAACAATTTCATAAAAACTTGCAAAATTTTCAGTTCTTGCAGGTGAACTTTGTGAAAGACTAGAAGCAGCTTTAAAAAAGAACCCTCCTCAGCCAAAACCAGTGGTTCATTTCTGAAACCAATGATCCCCATGGGTACTTTCCTGTTTTACATAGACTTTTTTCTAACATACAATACAGGCAAATACTGTTTTCTACCATAAAAGTGATATTATTTCTCCAGTGTTATTGGCTGTTAGCATAATAATTGGAGCATGTTCCTTTTATGAAAAAGACAGACTTTAAGATCCATTTATTACAATGAAAATTGTCATTAAAAAATTTAGCAAGACAATATTTGCTGTTTCAGAAAGACAGAAAATGTTATTCAGTCACACACTGATAGTCCTCTGGATCAACAGTGTTTTTTATGCTGGCTTTGCAAAACTAATGGCTTTCATATATTTACAGTTTCCTTTATTCCTTCAAGTTGTCCTCATATCTTTTTGTTTCTTTTATTATGATGACTTTCCAACCTCCCCAGGGCATGAAGAAGGATGTCACTTTTCCCAGCAAAACTGAGACTGACCATATCACGCCATAGCTGCTGGTCAGAAAAGTTCTGCACAGGTGGATGACTGTCTCCCATGTGTAAAACTGGGCCAACTTCATTTGGTATCACCTCTCACGTCATTTAGCTAGCCTAAATCCCTTGAAGACTAATCATAGAGACATCAGCCTGGAGCAGATGTCCAAAATCAGAAGGGCATTGTACAAGACAGTGGGATCAGAGTTAGTGCACCACCACTTTCACATGAAGTGATGTGGATCTGTAACATGCTTTCACTTTAGAACATATCCCTTTAGCTCCTAAATCAGACAGGTGATTACAAAATTATCATTAATTGTTGGGAAGGATAATACATCTTCTAATCCTTGCTTTTCCTTTAAATGTTGTACCATAAGAGTGATGAATCTCTACAACCCTTATAAAAGCAGAACTAAATTTCACTTAATTAGTAGACCTTAGATCTCCTCATTCCACCTCTGTTCTGTATCTGTGTCTTCTCCTTCCCCCAACCCATGACAGAGAAATTGAAAGGTCAGGGCAGAGTACATTTTAGTATCTTTTATAGTACTATACATTGACCAAAAGTTTAAATATGGAAAGTATTACAGTACTATGCAATGTTACATGATTAGAAGCACATTTTTCTGGAGATACGATCTGTGTTACCAACAAAATAAGTATGTATAGGATCTGGTTTGACTTAGTTATTCTTTTGTCCTTTTTTTCTGCTTATTGTTATGTAACAGTTGTAATGGTGAAATACATAATGACTATTCCGGACAGTATGATAGAGCATCATATGGCATTTATATTGGAGGGTAAAGCATATAAACATATGAAAGTCATTTAAAGGTACAATTAAACTTCTAAACAAAGAACTTCATAAATATTTCATTTGAAAACTCAGCATCTACCAACTACCTGAGGGCTAAGGGGACTTTTTTTTAATACAATGTAATAAAGATTTAATAAAAATGCTGTTGTTAGAGGTGCAAGTGTGTTAACTCTCTCTGACAGAGGGCTATTAAAATGTATCCTTCAGTCAGTTCCTTCTTGCATTTTATTTAAACCAGTAAAATCCTGCGCGTTTATTGCCTAGGACTATGGTAAATAATAGAAGCAATATTTACAAGTTATATTGTAATGTATATATGCATATAAACCTTTAATTTAGATAACTCTCTTCATCCTGGGGATTTTCTGCTAGTTGGTATGAATTCTGAACTATCAGCACAGCCTGTTTTGTTCAAGCCACTCCTTTGCTACACTCCGTACAACAGAACAGACTTTGTAGGCTTCCTTTCAATGTAGGGCTATTTTTCATGATTGAATCCACCATTCCAAAGATGCAATATATTTGCCATTGCTTGCACGAAAGTTTTAAATCCAGAATGAATATTACTCTGAATCATGTTCTGTGGCAATTTTTAAAAAAATATGTGAGTATTGCAGAAATTATTGTGGGAAATTTATGATATGTTTTGCAAGACAGATTAGGCAGTCATAAAACCTTCTTTGTTGTACTAAAATTGTTTAAAAGTCAATAAAAACATTTAAAAGTTTTTAAGTAAGTGCTGTCCCATGAGGCTGGAATTCAGGGCAATCGGATGTTCTTCAATATTTGGATATTGACAGTGTTGGAAAAGGAGAGATATGAAAAAAAAAAGAGGCTTTACCAAATTTTCATACATAGAAAATGGAAATACATTATCTGGAGATTCCTTATGTTATGTTAAAGCAGCCAGAAGAATGTCAGAGTTTAGACCATAGACTAGCTTTAATACTATACTATGCTTTAATACCGGGAAGCAGGGAAGATCAAGGACTCTAACTTAATATTTACTTTTCTTTTTTTCCTGGCAGATTAAAGTTATGTTTTGTGTTCTTCTGTGTTTGGACTGAGGTGAAGAAAGCTCAAGACACTTGCTGTGTTAAGGTGGAAAAGTATATGTGTCTCTATTTTTCAGGATCAGGATGTGATATTTCATATTTTTTCATGTTTGTTTTTTCTCCTTTTCATTTCACTAGGACACTTTTTAAAAGAACTTTTCTCAATATTTGTTTGCACACATAATATTTTGTTATGTTTAAAGGTTTTGTAGGTGATAGAACTGCCTATTATTAAAATTACCTAATGCTTCCTATTATGAAACCTTGATTTCGTCTACATATAATAGTGCCAAACTGTAACTGTTTTGATTGAAGTTTTCCAAGCCAAGTAGCTGTTCCAGGCTGTGCTTTTCTGGAAATCTCCAGCCAAGATAGTTCTGCCATTTCTAGGAATGATGCAAGGAAAAAAAATCTGTATTTT
Source organism: Urocolius indicus (assembly GCA_013401255.1). Classification (NCBI taxonomy): domain Eukaryota; kingdom Metazoa; phylum Chordata; class Aves; order Coliiformes; family Coliidae; genus Urocolius; species Urocolius indicus. Next base: position 97,143 of record WBNH01001926.1, read on the forward strand.
TCCCCATGTCACTGAAGATCCTGAAATCCATGCTTTGAAAAGTGCCAGTGCTCATAAACCTAGGGAAAGAAGAATTAAAATTTTCAGAGGTTTGATTTGGCAAGAAAAGATATGCCTTTAGTGGGGTTTTTGCTACTTCAGTGAAGATGCAGATAAAACCCCTTAAATTTAATGTGTTACAAACTCCAAAGCATCCTCAGGTGTCTCAGCTTCCCTAGACCAGTAGGCACCATTTCTCACCGAGAAACTAAGAGTGCCTTAGCTCACAGTGATAGAGACAAAGATGGACTTTTGTGGCTTATAGGGACACTAAAATGAGAGCAAGGAAGTGGTTTTCCATTACATTCTTCATGACAATTATCTGTTTGAAGCTTTAATAACCCTTCTTCTGTCACAGAAAGATAAAGGAAGAACCACACATTCAGATACATTAGAAGCAAAAGCTGAATTTGAGAAAGAAAATGTCTGTACTGAAGTAATATATCGAGAGAAACAAGGACTCAGGAATGTCAGTGAGAGCTAAAGGAAACTCAAGAGGAAACTAGAGAGAAAATTAAGATTACTTGGGAAAATAGTCAATAATAGGGAAAACTGGAACTCAGAAATAAGACATTAGGATTGAAAACTCAGGATGTCAAAGAGTAGGAAATTCTTCTTTAAAGGTTTGCTGTGTATCATGGCACAACTTTTAGTTAGAGATCCATATGCTTTTACTTCTAGAACCTCTGTCCTGATGAGAGGATATTAACTGTAATATCCCTGCTTCAGGGAGATTTGTAGGATGTGCATAAAACCCATAATCTCACATGGATATTGTGGACATAATTAATATTTTTAAAACTGTAAGAACTATACTGATGAGCACCATAAAAGAAAACTCATGGGAAAGTTAATAAATGTCTTTAGAGAAGAATTTCAACAGTGTGCAACAAAGATGGCATGAGGCCATCCATTGAATAATGGGACCATGTATTGAACAATGAAGTAAATATTGAACAGCTGTTCATTAAGGAAGCACCATCCAATCTGAGCTATGAAATGACTATGAAAAAAAAAGTGATAATGTAATTAAAGCCTGTATGAAAATGCATAGACCCAAGGTAATTGAGATTGCATGCTTTCACTTTTGCATATGACTTTAAAATGTTGGTTTTTGTTTTTACATGCATGTTCAAAAAACATATATGTTCACCTGTTAATGATACAATAAGCAACAGAGATAAAAAGATGAGGAAAAGGGAAAAAACATGGAGGTTATGCTGAAAAAGACTGTCTACGAATGGAGAAGAATGAAGAGGATGCGAAGAAAGAGAAAATATGGAAGGATATTCTTGTCATTCTCCATCATATAAATGCTTCATATTTCCAGTTGAAAAGTGCATTTCAGTGATGGTTTTCAAATACCCTTCTGAAAGTGAGATGTGGATTTCCCATTGATTTCATCAACTGTTAAACCTTTTAGGCAACATTTAGAAAATCCCAGCCTTAGTTTTCCCATCCATTACAGATCAGCATGCACTTCATTGATATCCAGCTGACTTCTTAATCAATATTGCTTTACTGGGAGCTTAACAAACGAGTGACTGCAAGTTCACAGTTAGTCTGTTACCTGTGTGCTTTCATCTTGTTCAGTGTCTTCCATCATGTTCGACACTTTCCTGTTGAGTGTCTTAGATTTTGTAGCTTATATTGCAAATATTTTCCCCTTTCCTTTTAGTGTGAAATGAGTGAAGCTAAAATAATAGCTAAGAAAAAAGTCTGCAAATATTTTCAAAATATGGACATTGGAAGGCAGTAAATAATGTAGAGTATATCACAGTGAGTAGTCAATGAGTTATCCTTTGTAATCAGAGAACTGTGTTCATTTGTATTCTCTTCATATACGCATTTGTATTCCTTTATGATTTTTTGGTCATGTGCCATTTTGCAGATCAGTTATGGTCACTGAACGATTGCTGTCCATAACCCTTTCACTGTTATTTTCTATTCTCTGCCTTTTAGACTTATTAACTTACCACCTTTTATTTAAGATGAGTACTATTTGGTGCAATTATTATGTTTTTTTCCAAGATTTTATAACATTCAGATTGACAAAGTTGGAACTTCTAGCTCCTTTAGCAACAGTATATTAAAAGGTTAATCCAGAGGGAATTTGTTTCCATAATTTTTAGACTTAAGACTATACAATTGCCCTATTTTTTTTTCCCTAAAAGTAAAGAATCAGAATTACAAGGAAAGGTAAAATAAAGTGAAAGGTAGACTGGGTACAGTTGCTATTCACAAATACTGATATTCTGTACATATATCCCCACAATATTGCTATGATATGATCTTTCAAGAGTGCATTCTAAGTAAAAGTTACGCTAAAGGTATTAAAATACATTTATAGACCTAACAATTTAATTTTAACAGAGGTAGGGATGATAGTAATGTCTTTGAGGGTCTCTAGGTCAGAACTAGAGGTTCTTTCATTAAAGATTTTTACTTCATAGAGCTTGACCTTTATACTAGGGTTTTATTGTTTCTATAACATATCCTTTCCTTATAATTACTCGTGCTTCTATGAAATGCTAGCTTTGACTGTTTGGAATGATGAATTGTAACAATGATTTTTTTTATAGTACTGTTAGAAAAATGGGTAGAAAAAGATCTTTAAAGAGACTAGTATTACACTCTGCAAGACAGGGCACTGCATTAAAGACTTCGATTTTCCCTCAAATACACATGATACTACTTCATCGTTAAACTCTGTTTGAAGTTTTCTTTACTTAACCTACATTATCTCAGTGGGCAATCATTCCCTGGAACATTTTGAAACAAATGGTAATTTCAGTTCAAACCAGCACACAGTCTTTCAAAAAACATTCTTCGCCAATCATCTTGCCATGTTCTGGCCTTTAATTTTAATAACCTTATCAAGCTAGACAAGTGCACAAATCATAGGACTACAGTATATTCTGATTATGTAAATGAACACTAGCAATATTATTTTCATAATTTATAACTCACAAAAAGAGAAAAACTATAGAATCAAATAAAAGAGGATGAAGGAACATATGTGCAGTGAGCAAATATTAGGGTAAGCGCAGTACAAAACACCCATACAGCTTCAGGAATTTTAATTCGGCAATTATCCATAATATGTTTCTTATGAATTTATTGAACTTTTACCTGCTTTGCAAATTAAAGATATTTGGAACTCTATGAATTCAAAGCACAGTTTAAAGTTAAATAAAAAATATATGAAATAAAATAAAGAAGTTTGGGGTTGTTTTTTTTTTAGTTTCTATCAGATGTCTTAGTGAAGCAAATTACTTAAAACAACAGGGCTCAATGGTATATTTATTTTGATTCAGGAGAATGCTAAAGTAACAATTCTATTAAAATGAAACCTGAAATCTGGCTTCTTCTATCCAGATTTTATTCAGTTTTAATATGCTTAGAATTTATGGACTATCAATGAGCACATAAATAGTTCAATCAAAGAGAAGTCTTATGATTGAACATTAGAAATTTAAACTACTTAAACCAGTTTAGATACACAGTCTTGCATAGTAAGAATACACAGCCATGGGATATTTTTCCAATAGACACAAATTCCCACAATTATTCTAAGGTCCAGTTATTGATATATACAGTGTAGGGTCATTGGTATTAAATATTATTTTGCAGATGCTCAGTGAAAATTTAGTTGAAGCCCTCTGTTCAATATGATTTGAAATGAATCTTTTTAGAAATTACTTGGGAATAAAATCACCATATTTCTAAAAACTGCATAGATGGAATTATCATTGACTGGTTAGAGTAGAATATGCCTCAATTTCCCTAGGCAAACAGATCCATAAATTGACTTTGTGATTAAAAATTCAGCTTTTAAAGTTTTGTTTTGCTTTGGTTTAACTCACTGATAAATATAACTGCCATCAACATACACACATTTTAGTCTTTTTCTGTAATTCTTTTATTTCACAGATTTTTAAAACAACTGGGAATGCCTTAGTTTGTAATTCATACCCTTCTTAATTCAAGATTCTTTTTTCTTTGAGAAGCAGTTAGTTTCAGATGACTCTACAAGAGTGTGAAGGGGTTCTGCTTAATCTTCGCGTGACAATTTTTGTCATGGGTCTTTGAATGCAAATACAGTATAGAGTTTAAAAAGAGTTATTTACAATATGTAAGATATTTCCTGTCTATCTATCCTCCTGTTCTATCTTGATAGAAACAGAGGTACTCAAACTCTACCCAAGTCACTGTAGAGTCATAATATTTTACTACTTTGGGAACTCATCTCTTCTTCAAGTTGAAGACATTTGCAACAAGTTGGCTGTGTGATTGCAGATATCTTGGAAAAGGAAGGAAAAAAAAGGCAAAAGCAGCCTTCATCTTCATCTAGCTGTTAGAATATGAGAGGAATAGAGAATGCAAATGATGTCTGGTATATGGATCATTTCATTTCTTTTATCTGGAGGTGGCCTAATGCAATGCAAGCAGTATGTAGGGCACAGGGGAGACAATATAGCTACTATTGACCAATTCTGCAAACAATGCCTCATTTTTAACATCTTGAGTGCAGTCTGCACTGAGTCAAACTTAAGCATTTATTCTGGGAAGACTGGATCACTCTTCCAAGGCCATATATCACTGAGAATTAACTGCTCCCTAAGAGGTGGATAGGTGGGAGCCATGGACATCAGGGCAGGGGCCTTGCCAACACTGTCCCACTACCTGTAAGCAAGGGAGCAAGGCAGGCCTAGAGATGGCAGCTAGATCACCCAATAACCCAGATTATCATGCAAGTCCACAGTGACAAGGCAGGCTGGAGTGAAGCCAGGAGCATGAGTCAGTCTACTTCACTCCTTCCTTTAAACAGCTTACAGGAACTGATCAGTATTGATCAGGAATTGGTCATATATGCTCTGCATTGAGTGGAACAAACCAAATAAATCTGTATGTTCCCATAGTGGGAATTCAAGCCACATAACTATAGGCACCAAGGTTTATGACATTTTTTGTAACTGTGATGGGTCTGTGGGGAGCCACTCTTTGCTTGGTACCGGGGGAGAGGGCTGCAATGGTGGGCCCTATAAGCAGTTCTTGAAACTTCTCCCATCTCTGAGTCGGACATCTCTGGCCCAACCAGCCCAACCTCTGCCATCACAAGTGAAGAAGGGAAATCTGCAGCAGAAAGTGAGGTGGAAAGGTGAGACAAGCTGGAGGTGACGAAGTAGACCCCACAGTCAGAGGAGAAAGGAAAGAGGAGCACTAGTCCGGAGATTGTCCTGCAACACGCAGCGAGAAAGCAGCTCTTCCTCTCCATCAACAGAGGGTAATGGCAGGACTGATAGCCACCAGCAGCTCTGAGAGGATCCATCAGAAGAAGCAATTGTGGATGATTGTGCCTGGATAGGCAGGAGACTGTATGAGGAAGTGGACATGGTGCAGGCTGTGCTGGGGTACCTGCAGGCTGCAGAGCAGACCCACACAGGAGGCAGAGAGGAGCTGCAGCCCTTGGGATGAACACATGTTGGAGTGGCCCTTGCAGGGCTGCCTGGCCTGTGAGGGACCCCACACTGGAGCAGGGGAATGAAGAAGAGTTCTTTTGCCCTGGGGCCATTGGGACAGGACTGACTGAAACCCCCATTACCTCTCTCCCTGCACCAAGATCAACACCTGAGCCCAGGAAGAGGGGAGGACTAGGGGGAAGGTGGTCTGAAAGGGCCGATCATACTCTTCATACTCTTCATCATCATCCCACCCTGTGCTGTTTTCTATTTGTTATGGTTTCGGTTGGTGACGGATTAAATAAATCTTTATTTTCTTCCCCAAGCCAAGTAGTCTAGTTTGTTTTGCCCAGGACCGTGAGTGGTAAGTGAGCTCTTCCTATCCTTAGGGATTTCCAAAGGCCCTCAGGTTACTTTTCTCTTGCCAGTCCTGCTGAGAGGAGGACTAGTGAGCAAGCGAGTGGCTGCTCGTAATTCTTTGTTCCCAGCTGAGCCTAAACAACGACAGTAACACACACTGTGTGCAGTGTAGTTATGTGTTTGGGCAAGCATGAGTCTCTGGAAGACAGGAGGAATTAGAAATGAATTTTGAAGCAGTGATTAGTCAGTGGCAAAGTTGCACCACAGGCTGTCACAATGGAGTAGGATTCTGGGAGTCTCAGTCATATTCATACTCGGTGAGAGGAAGTAGCAGCTAGTGACCAGTCTCAAATGAAGATATGGGAAGAGCAGTCAACAAGACATAGAGTGGTATTTTGAACCATTTCACCCTGAGTCTAGTGAATATTTGAAGTTAAAAGCATTCCAAAAGATCTTTAGGACCCTACATGAAAAGACATGGGTGCTTACTCACCTAGCTGTAGCAAGAGGAGAGATACATAGGATTAGGCCTGGCAAATCCATGCTCCTGCAAGTCTCTAGGCTGCACTGAAGAATTCTAGGTGTACATACATACCTACATACTTATAATCATGCTTTGTGGTAGTGTGTCTTCCCTTCTTTTTATACCAAAATAAATCTGTAAGTTAGATGATAGAAATACTGATCAATTTTGTATCTATAATTGCATATTAGGGGGAACTGCGGTCTTGTGTACAAAACATTAATGGATTGTATTATTGTTATCTAATCTACATCTACTTTATCTGGTTTTGGATTTTCTAACTTTACCATCTCCCTCTGTAAGTGCTTTATGGAGCTTCCACTAGGTCTTTCTTTTCAGAGTAGATAGAGTTTCTTAATATCTAAGTGGGCTTTCTGAGGTTAAAATTTTCTTTGTCAGTAACTTTTATTTCTTCTTTAAAAAAAAAAATCTATCTTGAAGCTCTCTGGAATTTAGGGAGAGTCCTTCCATGCTCTTTTGGTTGTATTTAATGGTTTCCTCATAAATCACACACTTTGTTTTGATGCAAAACACAGTGACAGAAGAAAATCTGACATTTTATGTAACTGGGATGTCATTTAGAAGATCTCCATTAGACAAAACATTTGTTTAGATACTCTGTTATTCATTTATTTTCATGTCAACACCAAAACCAACTGCAGAAATGAACAGAGATGAATAATAAGACAAACTGTTTTAGTATCAATGTACTATGCCTAAGGCAATATAATGTGCAACTGGTGAAGAATGCTTGTTTCCTTCCCAAAACCTCTGCTGAGAACCAGCTCTTATAAACAATCTTTTACTTCTTTGGCTTAAGTGACTATTTTCAACTAACTCCAAGACAAAATTTCAGTTGATAGTTAATTTCAAAGATTTTCATGGTAAATTGGAAAATAAAATCTATCAATTATGGTTATCTTCTCTGTTGCATTATCTTTGTTGTGTCAACTCTTTGCCAATTGCTTTTCTTGGTGTAGTAAATAAAAAAGACAGCATACAGGAAATAATCAACAATGGTGCAATTAGCAGACAGATTTGACAAGATGTGGCTTCTGACAGATATTACAAACAAAAATAAATATTTCAGCTGAGCCTTTGCAGTAATAGTAACGTTTCTCTCATTAAAGCTGGATGGGTAAGTCTTTCTTGAAGAAAGATGGTGGCTAGGAAATAATTAAGGTTGCTTTCAAAGCATGTATACCCATAAGTTGCCTTAGGAAGAAAAAGGCAACCAGGAGCAATCTGCCCAACTGTTAATAGTAGAAGTAGCCCATTCTCAGACATCATCTTTGTCATCCAAGTAAGAACTCTCAGAGACTTCTTGGTGGACTTGTGTGGGGTAATATATATGCAGTAAGTGTGCAAGTTTCCAGACTAGCATGAATGCAGGACTCAGGTATGTGGAAGTAAGACACGTGTTTCAGATGATTCAGAAATGTACAGTACCTTTGCTGCTTTCTGGAAGCTCAGCATCTCTACACGTGTAAAAATTGAACACGTAAACCAAGTCTTTTATTGTAAGACATATGTGTCTCCAAACATTGATGACAGAAGCTGTGACTTATCTAGACAGAATGGTTAAACACCTCCTTTGAATACATTAGGCTGCTCCATTTAAATATTTGGAATCCTGAAGCTTCCTTTGCTTTTTATTGTAGACTATTCTGTAGTTAAATAGGTCTCAGTTAACTTTGCTTCACTTTTCACTTTCCTACTGCCATCCTACTCCTAAATACCATCCTAAATACTTTTGTTACAGCTTCAGTGTTTTAAGACTTTAAAATATTTGTATGCTCTCTCTTTGGTTAGTACTTCTGATTATCACACATCAGAATCAACTGCTCTAAAACCTTGGACAATTTACATACTTGAAGGCCAGTGGCATCCTGGGCTGTATTAGAAGGGCTGTGGTTAGTAGGTTGAGAGAGGTTCTCCTCTCCCTGTAGTTTGCCCTCATGAGACCATATCTGGAATATTGTGTCCAGTTCTGGGCCTCTCAGTTCAAGAAGGATGGGGATCTCCTGGAGAGAGTTCTGCGCGGGACCACAAAGATAATGAAGGGAGTGGAGCATCTCTCTTATGATGAAAGGCTGAGGGAGCTGGGGCTCTTTAACTAGGAGGAGACTGAGGGGTGACCTCATAAATGTTTACAAATATGTAAAGGGTGAGCGTCAGGAGGATGGAATCAGGCTCTTCTCAATGATGTTCAATGATATGACTAGGGGCAATGGGTATAAGCTGGAACATAAGAGGTTCCAAAGAAATACAAGTAAGAATTTCTTCACTGTGAGGGTGACAGAGCACTGGAACAGACTGCCCAGGTGGGTTGTTTAGTCTCCTTCTCTGAAGACATTCAAAACCCACCTGGACAAGTTCCTGTGTGACTTATTCTAGGTGGTCCTGCTCTGGCAGGGGGGTTGGACTGGATGATCTTTTGAGGTCCCCTCCAACCCATAAGATTCTGTGATTCTGCAAAAACCTCCAGGAGATAAAAGGAAAAGGACCATCAGAGCTGTATTTCCCTCTGCTACATCCATATAACTTTGTAAACATGCATTACATTTGCATTTCCCTCTTCTACTAAAGGTTTTCCAGCATTACTGCTTTCTAGATTTCTTCTTCAGTGTGAACTGAGTGTCTCTGCTCGGTTATTTTCTTCTGAGAGTATTTTTCATGTTAAATAATACTTTTTAATTATGTTAGCATTTTTTATTTTCCACACCCTTGAGTGAATTATGTGCATTCAGAGGTTCTTGAAACATTATTTACTATAACAGTAGAAAGTTTCAATAATACATTGCTCATCAAAGGCCTCAGATAACATTTGAAAACAGGGATGTGAAGAATGACAATCTGGTGAAATACACGTTGGAGTACGGGAGAGTTAAATTCTCTTTGACAAATAAATAATTAGGAGCATCAATCTTCAAATAAGAGAATTAGAAAATTGCAAGACTCAGCAGATGTAATAGTTTGGTGGTAGATTTAAGATTCTTAGCTTGTCTTTTTTGTCTACTCAAAACTTGCTTTTACTTCATGACCACTAGGCACCAAAATGGAGAATATCTTACAGATACTCATGATAGCCTATCAGGGGCAAAGGAGAAAGCTTACCAATGGAAAACACCCACAATTTTTATTCTGAAGACTGTCGGTTGCATTCTTGAGTGGAGATAATGTGTCTGAGTGTGTGGGACCAGGAGTTACACCTTGATGCTGCAGTTACTACTTCTGTGGAACGCCAAGAAACACACTGCTATTTCCTTTTCTTATTTTACTGTCTTAAAATTAATTAAATTAACAAATTTTTCCCATTAAAAATCTTCTGCAGCCACCTGGTGTCCTAATGAAAAAAAAGAAAGAAAACATTTTCTGCCACTTTTTTATATGAGCAGGATACCCACCCACGCTTGGAAGTGTAGCTTTCCTCTATTTGAGCTTCCTTATTATGGCAGAAGATTGAACAATCTCTTTAGTAAGGAGAGAGAATTAAATTCCAAATTTGCGTCAGGTAAGAAATAGTCCAAAACTAGCTCACTGACTCTTTTACCTCTTTAGCCTGAAATGTTACCTTGGTATATGCTGATTGTTTTACAAACCAAGGAGAAGAAATTACCAAACTCTTCGGTTTATAGAAGACTGTGAGGGTCCAGCTTTGTCACAAAATAATTGCTAAATTTTCATACATGTTTCAGGCCTGAAAAAAATGATCAAAACTGAAGCTGAATGCTGAGAAACCTGCAGTGAAGGATATTCTCAAAACGAATCCAATGACCTGAGTAATTAACTTAAAGCATCTTCACTATTTCTGACACAACTTTCTTCAGTATTTAACTCAGTGTTGTTCTTGTTGTTGCTATTATTATTATTATTACACATGCACAATCTATACTTAGATTTTGGGTTGCTACTTAATGCAGATTTCTTTTTCAATACATTTATCATTCCATGATTAACATATAGAACTGTTAACAAGAATCAGAATTGTTAAAGCCCTATCTGTGGCTGACAAAGGTGGATTTCTATTGTGATAGGGATTCCTCCTAAAGTCAGTTGGGACTGGTGGGATGCAGGAATCATTCCACCAACTAAAGCTGAGATTTTTCCTTTTGATATAGTGACTAGAAATAGTAAAATGGAAAGAAAACACCATGAATAATGTCTTTGCATTTATTTGTATCATGAATCTGTGTTGGTCATCTCAACTGAATAATAAATGTGACATTTCAAATAGTTTCAACCTATCCATTGAATGCAATTCAGAAAGGTGTTTTTCAAATACTAAAGTCAAGAAGTATGTGAGTGTTGGAAAAAAATGCCTTCTCTGGTTAAACAAACTGCGCCTTTTGGTTATTCACACATGTACATGTGCCCGTATTTTATTCTGTGTAGTACAAGAGAGTCAATCAAGGATTGCCAACTGGAAGGATTATTCTACTCTTTTTTTATTCCTTTCTTTCCTTTTTTTAAAAAAAAAAAACTAGATGTAAAATAGATAGGCTCTTGATAGATTTCCAGATGCTTCTGGCAGATCAGGTGCTGTTGATACGCTGCTGTTAGATGTTTGGGCCTTTTTTTTTTTCTTACCTTTGAAGAGTGGTGCATAAGTGTTCTCAATGGAATCTAGCATTTAGAATACAATTCTACATTAACTGTGCTGAAAAGTCAGGTGGAAAATTCTTCCATGCACATAAGTAATATTTGTAACTCAGATTAGGATGTAAATAGCTTCTTTGCTTGATTGTAAGCCTTTCAGTCAAGACTGAATGTCTTTCTAAGGATACGTTCAAGGCAAACAGTAGTTAAAAATATGATGTGCACACTATTTTTCAATCCTTTTGGCCTGTGTATTTTGAGATTTTAGAACAGTAGACCTTTACTCTCTAGGTCTACACAAACTGTTGTTACGGGACAAAAATGTTGGGATTTTCAACAAGAAATGACTTAGAATGTTGTGTAGGATGTGGACTAATTAGGAAATAAAAATCATAAATGCAGTGGTGATACTGAAATATGTTTTAGGAAAATTAGTTTTTTAAATACTATGTTTAAGTGGTAAGCTTCCCCATTCGTAATGCCGTTTGGTCATAACTGGCTACGACAGTTACTGCTGTCTTTCACTCACCAAAGAACTTCTGTTTATGGATTTTCCTCTATACCATTTTTCTCTTTCTTCAAATCAGTTGTTTTCCATGTACCCATGAAAAGGGTTGACTTTGCCTCAGCTCTAATTTTGGCATGGTGGTAACTTACACAATGATTCCACCTGTATAAAGTGATGACTTTGTTGAAGGTTTTCTCTCCTTTGCCAATAAAATGCCAAATTATTTCCTACTCTCTTGATTTGTTTTAGAAAATAAAAGGGATTAATGTGTGGTTACATTTTCTTTCCAGAATGTGACTGCTTTTTTATAGTGTGCTGGCTCTGCTGCTGATGTGTTCTTTCATGGTCTGAACCTACTCGCATTGAAGTCAATGGAGAAGTTCCCATTTATTTATTGAAAGTAGCACTATAGTCTCACTTACTAATATGGTGAGCTTCACCTGTTTATTATAGTCCCAGTGCCAAACCTCTGTATTGGCCTAGCAGCCACACTGAAGTCACCAGAAGCATGTGGATTCAATCCCAGCTGAGAAGCTCTGTGCTTTGCAGTTATATCTTGCTTTTCTTCACCGCGCTCTCCCAAATACTGTGTTCTTTGAGAATACGGTTTCCAGCTCTGAGATTGGTCTCTAACTGGCTATTCACTCTGTAAAATTAGAAGGAAGGAATTTTTTAAATGACTGTACTTAGTGGTTGATATGGTGTCAAATGGATACTGGGAAGAAGTCTGCAGTTTAGCTCACCTGCTGTCCCAGCTGGGCTTGCTGCCTCTCTGCCAGTTTTTTTTTTTTGTTTGTTTGTTTTTTTTTTAATAAAAGGAAACCAAGAAAATGGATATAAAAATCACAGTTATCAGAACAATAAGACAGAAACATTTGATGCATGCATATATTAAATTCTGTTGTACCTAAAAGTTAACTGTCCTCAGGCAAAAAAAGTTAAAGAGGTAAAAGAACGAACTTGACCCAACAGATTGTATACACCTTATCTGGCAATATTAACATGCACTTGAAAGTTATTAGTGCCCCAAACCTTTCAATACCAAAGTGTGCCCTAAATGTTATTTGATACTAGATGTTACATAAATCTGTATTTTCATTACAAAGCAACTTTAGGATATGTAGTGTGTTTGAAAAAAGGCATGGTAATAACTCACTAATAATGGGTGCCATGTGGGGGGAAAAAGGCAATATTACCTACCTAAGAAATATAAAACATGGTTTATATTTTCAACAGTTTGAGAATGAAATGAAAACAGAATATTTGGTGCACCTGTAAAAACATATTTGATCATAATGGCAAGTACAGCATTCTTAGTGTGGGATTCATATTTCATAACTCATGTTCAAACAAGAAAAATGATTATAATGTTAAGTATTTCCTGAGTTTATTTTGATGGATGGCAGAATAAGTATCTTTTACTCATTAAAATACAGATTGGTATAATTTAATAAATGAATTTAATACACAGATGTTCAAGACTGTTTGAGCAGAGCACATATTAATCAACTTCTCTATAACTGATCCTCTTTTATATTTTTTAAAAGAAATTTGCAGGAGCCAAAAGTTTATTAGATATGTATGATCTTGGTCTCGTATCAGATATCAAGTATGTTGTTTGAATCATATCAGGTGATCAAAGTGTTTCTTTTTGATTGATGAACCTGTAAATGCCAAACCATTTGAGTGGTCATTGCTTTTGCATCTATTTGAGACACTGACACATCCTTTGAAAAAATGGCCAAGATTTTTAAGAGTGACTTGCAATATTGAGAACTTTACTTTTGGTTGCCTTACAGAAGACTGATCTCTAGATAATGTTAAGTACTCCAGTTTGAAAAGCTGTTTCAAGTTAGATACTTCTAAGATAGGGCCCTAGAATCCTTTGTCACACGTGAGAATTGTAACCAAAAGATGCAGAGACTGATTTTTCCTATTGTTTATGTACACTTTAGCTTCATTGGCCTCAGTGGCGTTGCACCAGATTTATATGCACATAAATGAGAAAAGAAAGAGGACTATCATTATTTTAAAGTGGGAATTATGGAACTACATGGAGCTGGAAAGTATCCAGGAGAGCTTACAGAAATTATTTGCAAAGAAGACTGGATCTCAGATAAGTCTTGTCAGAAGATCCACAGAAGAACATTGCTGTCCTGCTACCCTTAGTACACCTGAAGAAGCCTGGCCTCTTGAATGGGCTCCCTAGCCTTGAGAAGGTGCTTGAGAACATCCTGATCCTCAGGAGCTAAGCATTTATTGCTCAAAAGAAAAACTGTCACCTTCAAAGCAACAGTTCCAGTCACTCTGACATCGAAATTGATATTGAGGAAGGCCACTGAGAATTAACTGACTTCAGTGTTTGTCCCCAACTGACTCTGGCTCCTACTTATTTACTAGAATATCTGTGGAGAAATAGTGCTGCAGTGACTAACAGTGCATTTGGGGGATACCAACGAGCAGGATGTCTTGACTGATTTGTACACAAGTTGCTGAATCTTTCTGAACTACATGTTATTGCTCCTTCACTGCCCAACGCCTTGTAACCGTTTGCACCCATACATAGTGTACAAAACTGCCACTCCAGATCGCAACACTTCTCACTTACTTTACCCAGGTTTTAAAGACTACACAACCTGCCGGCCAGCAGGAATTCATGCTGAGGGCCTTTTTTCCATTTCTGCTGTGACTCATTCCAAGGTACATGGTCCCACTTCCCCAAAAGGGGAGGGAGGCAGGAGGAGTAAGTGGAAGGATCCTTTGCCACAACTATTTCATCTCTAATAGTCAACAGGAAAAGAACAGCTTTACTTTGTTTTTCAGATAACTTATCTATGATATCATAATGATAACAAGTTTGCTTTAATGTCCACTTCATTAATGTATCAGACGGATAATCAGCTTCTGCTCCAAGAATTTTAACAAGAGGTTTGTGGTCTACAATCAGAACAGCTTCTTCCAATGTAAAGACTCATGGAATATCCTCATACCAAAATACAATAATCAGAGAGTGAGTCTTGTTTCAAGTATGTTATGAGAGTGGAAACAATTAATCTCTTTGTTCCATTATTATTTTAGGTGAGAAGCATCTATACCTACAGCTGAAATTTTTTTCATATCTTCTTCATTTCTTGATTTCATTAAATGACTTCTTAATATTTCCAGTCCCAAACTGTCCAAGTAACATCTTTGTCATTGGACTTATTAATGTAGATGAGTCAGAGAGAAACTCACTCTCTAATAATTAACTGTATGTAAACTGTATGTAAATAATTAAACTGTATGTATTCTTTGGCACAGTGCTTTTTATTTTTTCCGATCATGACCTTACCTTCTCTGGAATTAGCTTAAAGCCTTACACATCACTTTCACAACTCAGTCAATTGCTTGTAAACAGAAAAGCCATTTTTGTCCTTTTTCTTCCCTTCTCCAAAGTGTGTTAGACATTATAGCACAGATTGCAGGCTTTTCAAGTGTGTTTTCTCACTTGCATTTAAATGAAAATCTCTCTCCACTTGTGCCTTGCATAGGTGTTCTAGTCTAACCCGAGATGTTACTAGCACACCAGCTATGTGCTGCTATTCTAGAAAAGAACCTTTTTCGCATCAATGATGATGCATCTTGAAGACTCTGGTTCCAACTCCATCTGCTGGTCAGCCTGAGACAAACCTACCTTCGTAAACTTCTGTTCCCCATTTACTAATGGAAACATTCTTTGGCAACTTTTGCACAGGACCTGGAAATAATAGTTAAATATGCCACAAGTCACATCGTTCTGAGATTTTACTCGGCTATGGAATGTGACCTTCCGTGCTTCAGAAAGAGACATTATTTGGGGCAATTTTAAGAGATCCAACCTCTGGTTCTAAGGACAGAGTTTTTTTTACAACGCTGCCCTTTTACACTCTTCACTAAATTGATGTTCTAGTTGTATCTATATTACTGAAGAATATGAGACCAATTATGACTCTATGAGTCATATATAAAATAATCCATTAAGGTATGTTTATTCAAAAGCACAGCAGATACAGACAAAGACAAAATTTTCTTTATATCTGGATTAATTATTGTGAAGTCTCAGACTGTACAATTAATGTTTCCACTTTAAAGATAAAATAGCTATTAACCTTTGATGAACATCACATTGCCTTCCCTTTCCTTCTTCTTTCAATGTTAGTGTAACTTAAACACAATTGACCTACGTATAAAATGTTTACATAAATATGTGTCCACTTCTATTGCTCAAAGAGAGATAGGCTTTAATGGAGGTTTTTGAATAAGAATCTTTTCAGAGTCCTGCTGTCATCAGCTAGTTCTGAACCAACCCCATGATGATGTCTTCCTTTGGAGAATAGTGTTGTGCTATTGTAAACAGGTTAGTTTGGAGACCTTCTGCTGTTTTGATTCTTGTAAAATGACACACAGAAATCTGGGCCCTCTTGGCAACTTGTAAAATCTCAAATAATAAGCAACCCACTGAGAAATCTCTTTGTGTGTACTGTTTTTTGTGAAATAACTGAAAGATTTTTTTTTCAAGAATAACAAAACCCAAGTTAAGTTGAATGGTGAGCCCTAAGGATTAGGGTTTTTTTTATAACTTCCCCATCTTTTGTGCCTTGGGCACTTCATCTCTTGCAACAACAAATATCAGGTACCTCACTTTAGAACTGCTTATTAAAGCAATAATCACTGATCTTCACAGTGGGAACTGCAGTTCTCAGCCAAAGTCACAGGTGCCAGCTCCACCATATTTGGCAGCAAATTTTTATACATCATCTACTGTCCTGCTGCTTTTTTGTAGGAATTCCAGGCAGTTGACAGGCTTGTTGGAGAAGCTGAATAGCTCTGGTGAAGCTGCCCTATTCACAGATATCCTGAGCAAATGGCCACTCCAGATGTACAAATTAACTTTACATTTTTCTGATAGGTTAGATGTGTGAGATCAGTTATATCAGTGCTGCAAGACTGCAGAAAGTTGAATTATGTGGCTATGCCTCTGCTAATAAATCAGTCAGTGCCAAGAGATGTTTCTGAGGGCTGGACTCTGGTTGTATACCAGCATGATGTTGGAAGACCTCTGCCATTGTTTTGCTTTGGGATGACTGGAAACAGCCCTCCTTGTCACAACACTTTAGTTCTCACAGCTGAGTTTAAAGTATGTTATGGAGAGGGAGACCATAGTAGCTGGAACAGGGAACCCAGCTGCTTTTGCAAATGTGCTTATATATCCAACATGAAGTGTTTGAGTTGGCATTAACTACAACGTCCCTGCTGTACACAATAAAGAGGATGCTCTTCTGAGATCAGGAGCAAGGCCTGCAGGAAGAGGAAGCTCAGACACAAGAATTGACATTATGTCTTCAACAAGGCATGTATAAAGGCATCAGGGCAGTGTCCAGAGATACCTAAACTAGCACCAACACTATCTGATCTGTAAGCATTTTACAGCTTAGGTCCCATGAGAAGCAAGATCAGTCACGTTAGATCTGTGAGTGTTTTTGCCACTGAGAAGCAAAGCTTATCTTCTTGTCCATCATCTTGCCCTGATACTGATATGCTGATGCTGATAGAACCATAGAATCACAGAATGGTAGAGTTAGAAGGGACTTTTAGAGATCATCTAGTCCAACCTTCCTGCAGAAGCAGGCTCACCTAGATCAGGTCACATAGGAACATGTTCACGTGGATCTTGAAGACCTCCAAGGAAGGAGACTCCACAACCCCTCTGGGCAGCCNAGGCCTGCGTTGAACTCTCTCCTGAAGTTCTCTGTCCCTCTTGAGCTGAGGAGCCCAGAACTGGACACAGGACTCCCGATGAGGCCTCAGCAGGGCAGAGGAGAGGGGGAGCAGAACCTCCCTCAACCTGCTGACCACACTCCTCTTGATGCATCCCAGGATGCCATTGGCCTTCTTGGCCACGAGGCCACATTGGTGGCTCTTATTCAGTTTGTTATCAACCAGGACTCCCAGGTCTCTCTCTGCAGAGCTGCTCTCCAGCAGTTTGATCCCCCATCTGTACTGATGCATGGGATTGTTTCTTCCAGTGTGCAGGACTCTGCACTTGTCCTTGTTGAACTTCATGAGATTCTTTGCCCTGATTCCAGCAGAGCCTAGGAGATTTCTGCCTTGCAGTCTACTGCACAAGGAAGACATGTCCTAAGGTTAGCAGGGATCCTGAAGTCAATGGTAAGTGGAACCTAAAAAATCAGCTGTTACACGAACTATCATCAGTTATTACAGTTAGGCCATAGATGTGCACACCATGCATATCCTGACACATACATTGGAATGAAATTGATCAGACACACAAATATCAAACTGGAAAGAGGTAGTTTCACTATTGAAAGTTCTTTGTAATTTTGCCAAGTTCAAATGAGCCACTTTAGGCAGAAGATTTAACCATTTCTAAACTTGTAAGTAACTTCTATATCCAGTAAAGAAAAAGAAAATATAATTTAAGGTATTAAAAATTAGCTTTTGGTTTTTTATCTACCCTGATTATGAGAAGCTTTATTGCAGTTATACCAGTCTTACTGGAGTGAAGAGTGAGTAATGACCTCATTACAAGAAAGAGGGAGCAGGGCTAAGCATGGCTCTCCAGGTGTCTGGAAATTTGCCCTTTGCTTGTTCTACAAGAAAACTCTATAAGCAAAAGTTGAAACTAGAGTGTAATTAAAATGCATATATGTGTATCTGATGCTTTTTATCATACTGTGGGTTCATTTCAATTCTAATCAAACCATACTAAGTTTGTAAGTGCTCTCTTTTCAAGCATTGCTATCAATGATTACAGCAAGCTCTTTTGAGAAAATGCTCTTTTCCAAGTTATGCTTCCCAAAATTAAGGTACATTATCTATAACAGATTATTGGTTAACGTCTACCTCATTTTTTTCCCTGTACAGACTGAGTTTAAATTTCCACCTGCTTAACCTGACTGATATCCAACAAAAAGATAGATAGATTTATGCATATTTTAGTACATTGCAGTGAAAATAATAAGTTTTGTTTTACTTTGGCAGTTCAGAAAACACTGAGAGGAAATAATTGTCAGCCAAGGCAGTTAAAATTATTTTGATTTTTATTCAGACAGAAAAAATGAAAATAATTTGAGTAAAAAAAATGCTGTATTTCACTTGAAATTAATTATTTTGATTCCTAAGGCATTTTAGTTTTCGACATTTGAAAAAATACATTTGAAATACATATCAAAGTTAAAAGTCACTTCAAATGGGAAACCAGAAATTTTTCAACTTCTAGAGTGTTTTCCAGTTCTTTTCTGTTAATGAACAATTTGTTGGAATTGATTAGAAATCATAAAATGTCCGGTCTCTCCGGACCCACATTTTCCACAGGAAAAAGTGCCATGAGCTATTAATTTATCTACCCAGAGGAAAAAAAGAAAATAAAGAAAACCAAAACCCAAAGCAAAGTGGAGGCCACGTAATTGGCTCTTGTGGACTTTCTTGCCCTTAGTTTCACATTTTTCTTGCCCTGCTGACAGACCTCTCTCACCCACTAATTGTACAGAGAGGGAAGGAAGTGGTGTACGTTCCTTTCCAAATTGGCTGTCAACTAGTTGGTCACATATTTCTACTCAGTTAGATTTTGCAAAGAAATGGTAATGTTTTCCTTTTTTCAAAATGTGTCTTTCAGCTCCTGAATTTCTGACATGTCTTGTGTTCTGCCATATTTTGTTACATCTTTTCAGGTATGGCAGTATGAAATAACATAGCGTGACTTCTGGTAGCCAGTAATAACTTGACAAGTTGTACAGCTGGGTGGAAGAGATTTCCACATTTCCTTTTGAAGATTGTTTCATAACAAAAAATGAAGTTAGCATGAGACAAAAATACAAATCCATTGTGTAATTCTTATTACACAACAACTTTGAACACAACAATATTGCTGAATATTTCTCTAAAATAAATGTACTCTATATATTCACTATATCAGAGGAAATGAAAGATCTATTTCCCTGTATGTTTAGCTACATGGACAAATTAGACTGTTCAGCTGATCTCAGCAGAATCCAATCCAAAATCAGGTTTGTGTTTATAAAGTGGTGAGTTTCAGAATTAAACAGATGATCCAGTTACTGTCTTTTTTGTTGACATATTTAACTAAACATTGACATACTTCAATGCAGAAATTTGTCAATTGTTTCCCAGTTTGAATCCTAAGCTCATATTGTTCATGTTATTAAAAGAGGTGTGATTCAAAAGCTAAACAAATAGTTTTTAAAAGATATTTGTTAATAGGTTACAAATCTAAGTGGAGTTTTTTATCTATAGGCTTAGGGAAAATCTGAGTAAAGTTAAAGGCTGTGTCACCTGCAACTGGAGTGAATTAGCAATGCATATGCATTATGCATACTCATATGCATATGCATACTCATTAAAATCAGTTACAGCATCTGGCTTTGAGATCCTGCTCATGCCTTCACTGCAGCTGGAGGTGCAATGCCAGTATGCAGGGACATTCCTGAGCCGTTGGAGGGGGTACTTTGGGCACCCACAAGGCCTCTAGCTACCCTGGCTTCCTGCACACACCAGTGAGACTGCAGCCACATCAGCATGGGTACCTTGATAACTGCTGTTAAAATATGCTTAAGAAGGTCTCTGGAGGCCAACCACACCTTCTGATTACCACACAAACTTAACCAGCTAGACTTACCTGCTTCCTGATGTAATGATGGAAAGATAACCAAGCTAGCCTTTCATCATCCTTGCCTTTGTCTGAAATGGCCACAAATGGATTAATCTCAGAGCCACTTAATTTATACTCCTCAAAGCAAGAGTGTTCAGAATCGAAGTCTGACTTTAGTCTGTAGGCAGTTGCTCTTCTGGCATGTTGTTTATGTGGAAGCTGCATCGCTTCATGTTTTTTTCTATACTGCTGTATTGGTTTTTAAGGCCAAACTCTGAAATTTTGCAGTTAAATGCTTACTAGCTAATTAGGCATTTCATAGTGTACTACCATGTAGTTATAGAATGTATATGGTTTCAGTGTAGAACACACACACCTACACGTGAATTGCATCTGCACAAGCTCACTCTTCACGAGCAAGTGCACACATGAGAAACAGATCAGTCTGTGTACAAAGGCATATGAATTTCCAAAGTCAGGATGATGTTTCTTATGCACCTACGCAGATTTCATAGAATAAAGCTTTGCTGGAATTTGCCTGAAAATAACAGGGGGCAAATTAAATTTTCAAGTGGAATTCAGAACAATAGTAATATTTCCTGAAAGGCTACTAATTCTAGTGAAGCTATTTCAAAGGCCACATTCTTTGCAGGTTGCTATGGAAGGCTAGCGCATGTTATAAAATGATAGCACCCTTTTGTGGTCTGAGTTCTCTGTTACACCTGCTGTGTCCACTTCTTTCCCCTTAATTTTCAGTTCTGCTTGGTCTAGCACTGACTGGTGCTGAATGAATAGAGGGCAGAAATATAAAGAAATCTGTCCCATATCTCAAGGATTTTTTTGTTGTTTTCCTTTTTGACTGCGTCTAGGATGCAATTAACTTCTCATAAGACATAAAATAACAACATTCAAAGCCAAAATTACTAGCTGGTATTATTCCATGTGTTAAATTACAAGAACACTGAAGCTAAAGATGGGAAACACCCTATAAAATAACTCCCTATGAACAATGGTGGTTTTCTCTTCATGTTATTTTGAGTTTGCACATCCCTTTGATAATTTTAGTTAAGAAGAACAATGCACTCACTTTACTGCTGAGAATTACAAGAAAAAAGTCTGTTCCAATCATAAAATATTTTCAGTTGAACCAGTAGGGAGTAGGCTCTAGAGCTATTTTATATTTATTTGGGTTTCTCTGAAGATGCCAATCTATGTCAATCATAGTTTTAAATAAGCTCATTCAGACCTTGAACAGAGTGTATCCTGTGGCTGTGTGAAGCTTAGCCTGCTTTTGCAAAATCTGTTCATAAACTGTAAATACATAGAGGGTGAATTGAAGCTAATCTCCCTCCTCTGTGGCTAAACTGGTGTCAGAGGGGTTTTAGTCACAGCAATAAACTTGCTCATTTTTAATAGCTTTCTCCTACATTTTTCTACAGAAGCTCACTCTTTCTCTGTAAATCAAAAACCTGTTGCTTTTTACCTCTGATGAGGCTCGTCTGGTCTCTCAAGTCCTACTTCTCCTGTCTAAAGGACTGCTATACCCCTGACTGCCGTATGTTCCTGCCTCATAATCCGCAGTGAGTGTATTCCTACAGCTACTGAAGGTGAGAAGGGAAATAACTGTGGAGGAGCCCAGTTCAGATGTGAGAGACTTCTCATATTAGAAGAAATCAAAGGAACAAGAAAAGCAGAAATGAATGTTTTCAGGGCACCTGAGATGCAGTCTTGAATACCAGCGATATAAAACCAAGCAAAAAGATGTAGGGAAATATAACATGGATAGCGTCTGAGGCAGATAGGGATACCTGTGAAGAAGCAGTGCTGAAAGACAAAGAAAATGAGTTTTGGATTCAAGAGAAAAGTAGCATATTTTTATACAGCTCTGTTCTTTCTCCTCTCTTCTGCTCCGTTCTGAAAACAATATTGTCAGGAAAATACTGACAACCTACAGAAAAAAAGAGCACAAGTGGTTCTGGGAAGAACTAAGAGAGATGTCAGGTTTCCTATGGATGAGTCATGCCTCGACTTCTCATCACCCATCCACTGCAGTTATCTTACATTCTTCATTTTGCCTGATTGCCTCTCCTCTCAATCTCTTTAGGGCATCTCCAGTTCCCCATCTCATTTCTGTCAGACTCTTTCCCAAGCTATTAAGAAAATATCACGTCTCTTCTCATGCTGAAGACTTTCCCACAGTGGGCACAGTAGTTACATCTTTCTCCTCAACTCAGCTTCTGGTTTCTCTAAAACTCCCAAACAGTGCAGAATCAGCTTTGTAAATACTGAATTTGGCCACTGTGTTCCTGTGTTTTTAAGGGAGGACTGAGAGATAAACAGAAAAATCCTGCAATCATGTAACTTTCATTTATGTAGGAAGCCAGGCTGAAAAATAGTTAGAGTCCTCAAAGGATCGATTTATGAGGAAAGATGATCACTGTGGTATTTGTTACTATGAGGTAGATCTTTCTCCCTCTCTCTGTGGTTTTGACCAAAAATTCCATTCTGGACCTAAGAAAATTTTCCCAACAGCAGTTTCTTGAAACTTGCATGTTCCCATGAAACATGTCCGTTTCTAGGATTGATAATTTTCTGATGAAAAAATATTTACTGGAAACACTTGACCAAATCTAGTGACCACAGAAGTTATAATAATTTGTATTTACAGATTGGGCAGACTGGAAGAGCAGAAGGTGTTAAACCAAACAGCATCCACCTGAGCTAAAGTAAGAGATTCTCAATCCTCATGTCACAGGACACAGTTTTTTATCAGCTGGGAGTAGAAAAGCTTTCATCTACTAACAAAACTTTATAGTTTCAGATTCCTATCCAATAAATAAACTTATTTTATGCTACTTTGGGATAGAAAGGCCTCAAAATCCACACTTACTTTGAGAAAAAATCTTGCAGCACTGGGACTATTCTTGGATGAAACCTGATTAAACTGTGAGACGCTCGTTCTCTTCAGTAGCACCTCATTGCCCATAAGAACCATATTTTCTTCAGCATAAACCATGGCATCAGAATCTGTCCCTGAGTAGGGAGTGCAGTCACTCTTGTGTCTTCACTCCCAGGAATGTTCACTGGGGAGGTGAGGTCAGCTTTTGCTTGTAGGAGGTGGTGGGCTATAATTTAACAAAGGAAATCCTTTCCATTTGTATGCTGTTTGTTTATCTGTTTGTTTGTTCAAGATAAAATTGTTAAGAGTTTAGCTAAAACACTGTGCTTAGCTTGTCCAGATTGTTTGCTTCAGCTAAAAAGTTGCAGTCCAATCCCTGCAAAGCAATAATTGGACAGTGTTGCTTTTTTTGTTGTTGCATTTCAGTATTCCTGGAGCAGTGGCTTCTCTGACGGAGGAGAGGGAGTAGATGATATATGTTTTGCTTCTTTTTAATCTGTCATCCAGTGTCACTACTATTCCAACACTAGGCCTCCTGACTTTGTTCATTGTTTTTAAATTAACTGAAAAATATTGCTTTTGAAAGGTGAAAGCATGAAGAATTACAAGCAGCCTGATCAGCTTTGCTACATCCTTTAATGCACTACTGCTGGCTAGTAGTCCTAAATCATTAGCTGAGAGACTAGCCATTTTGGAGTACTTGTACATTGTGTACTGCCTACACTAAGAGAACCTAGAGGGTTTTCTTTCCTTTGTCTCTTTCCATTTGGCTTCTTTGCAAGTGGAGCCTCTACTGACATCCACTGGTAGCCGCAAGACAGCCACAGTCTTGCAAACTGGCTTGTAACCCATCCCTGCTAATCCCAGCTCCAGTGCCAAGTCATTGATTTAGTACTGTGCTAGATGTCAACTCAAATGTAAGGTCAAAATAATGTAATCCTTCCAGTTTCTCCCTCCTTCCCAGAGGAATGGCCTCCTTCCCCTTCTATGGTGGTAAATAAAGAGATGAAAACCTGCTAGGAGTTTCTTTGGCTGTGCTCACCAATTAGCAATACAGAAAATCAAACCACAGTTTCTTAGGTGTAGTGGGAATTTATAGGGAATGAGAGCTACCAGGAACATGAGCTTGTATGTTACTCATTATGGTTTTTTTTGTTGTTTAAACTGCAATAAATTAAGACTTAATGATTAAGGGTGCAGGAATGAGGATTAAAGACCAGATGGAAAGAGCTGAGAGTTCGTTGCTGGACACACTGTGCTACTAACTCTTTTTAGTCATTAATCCCAGAGTCTGACCTGTCCCTTAGTACTATGAGTACTGCAGTACAAGATGAGCATGAAGATTAAGTATACACCTATCAGCATTAGCTTCTCGTGGCTCTGTATGACTCTCTCCAAAGTCTGCAATATAATAAACTTCCTGGAAATGTGAGACTTTGGATTGGTTCCCTTTGACTTTACATGGCTTTTCATGGTTTCTGCATGGCTTTGAGCACTGGAACAGGCTGCCCAGGGACGGTGTGGAGTCTCCTTCCTTGGAGGTCTTCAAGACCCACATGGAGGCGTTCCTATGCGACCTGATCTAGGTGGACCTGCTTCTGCAGGGGGGTTGGACTAGATGATCTCTAAAGGTCTAAAGATCTCCAAACCCCAATGTTCTCTGATTCTATGATTCATAAAGGAAATGGAGAAGAAACTGTATTGTAGATGTTGTGAGACTTAGTGGGGTAAACTAGGGGCCAGAATAGGGTGCTCATTAAAGTTTGACCAAGTACATTGTTTTCTATATACTTTTAGGCAGTTCTTTGCACACAGATTTGATTACCTCTTAGGTAGCTCATGTGGTAGTTACAGTTAGTGATGAAATATCAACTTCTATACTTATGTGTAACCTCTGTTCATTTTTTGAGTGTATTTTGTTTTGGTTCTTTTTATGGTCACCATAGTCACATGCTATTGTTTCTCATTCCTGATTCGATAAACATAATCAGTAAGAAGGGTTAGTAAAAAAACAGCAGGCCACAGATTGAGTCATTCCCTTTCTTTTTGAAGGAGGAGTAGGAGCCATTTTAAAAATTAGATAAGTATGACAGAAATCATTAAGGTATTTCTTTTTTTCTGAATCGTGACATCAGTTCCAACCTGCTTCCTTGTAACTGGAGCACAGAACTGAATGCACTCATGGAATTTCGGCAAAACATTTTGCTAATCCCACATTTAGAAGTCTGCCTTATTGTGCCACGAAACCCAAGGACTCACAGCACCAAAGACTCAGGATGCTTGTCTGTTACATAGCATTCAAATTTCCAGAATGAGATTGACTCTATTTTCTGGAGAAAAGCACCAGCTTTCTGTTCACCAGTGGCGTTGCTTCTGAGCCACGGTATTTTTACAACCACATAAAATCCCCACTGGTGGTAGCTGCGGCACATTTGATGAGCAGATGTAGATCTGAAGTCATGTGTACTTACACACAATAATATTGCAGTCGGTTTTGATATTTTCTGTGTTTGCTGTCTGCTTTTGCTTATGAGGAGCCTTATGAGGTACCTGAGAGAGGCAGAGTTGCCGCTGCTTTGGTGGCACCTGGCACCTACTTGCCTGTGACACTGACAGATGTTTGTGAGAAAGCATTCCTTGCAAGCACCATCCCCAAGCTCCCTCAGCTTTGCCCTGTAGCCCAGTTGCCTTACTAGCCTGTTTATAGGAGGTCACCCCAGCCCTTCATCCTTGGCTGCCACAACGTCAGGATTGTGCCTGTTTTTCTCAGGAGCCTCAAATGAGTCCTACATCAAATAGACAGTAGTTTTTGTCTTCTGAGGTGTGGAAAAGCCTTATTTTCCTCAATTTCTGTAGATACTGAAGATTTATATATCCTTAAAACCACAAATGATTAATCTGCAAGAAAGTGAAGCTGAACAGATGAGTGGTGGAGTTCCCAGGAATGCAGGAGTTGTCCAAGCAGGCTGTTAGTGGAACCTAACTTTATTTGGCTGAGTCTTTGAGCTCCTCTGTTCCCCCATGTTATTTGATGCTATTTTCCACTGTGCATATGCATCTGTTCATGTAATTTAGACATTAATAGTTTAGAAACACTCCAGAAAATTACTTGGTATGTTTCAGTTACTTTAAAAATAAAGCCTATAAATTCTCTATAAATGAATCTTGGGGGGCTAAACGGAGCATTCTTCATTACTCAGGCTTTGGTGTGCTGACTGGGCCATGCACATCATCTGTGTTAAGGCGTCCACCACCTAAGATCGCAAGGCTAAGCATTAGCGTTTTCTCTTGGACCCTGAGCATTATTTAAATTGGAAGTTGGAATGTCAAAACCGAGAGATCTGAGTGTGCCTTTTCCTTATGGAAAGTTCAATGCTTGGGAGTTCTTAATCAAGATTGTCAGACGTTTCCTGCTCATTTTCAGCCACCAACGGCAGGCATAGGTGACTCCCTCCTTGCTGTCGAGGGGCGGACAGAGCAGTACTGTGTGATCTGTTGCCCACTGAGCCACCTGCAAGTCGTTTTGCTCCAGCTGTGGTAGACCTCATGCAGAAACACAGCCTTGAATGAGCTGGCTTCTGGCCAACAACACTGTTAGGGGTTTTTAGCTTAATTCTTTCACTGACCTCCTCCTGAGGAGCATAATTCATTAAGTACAGTATCATAAAGGCGATTAGAAACAGAAAACATTGCCACCAGTGTAGCCCATAACGGAGGGATCAACAATACAGTGTTTATTTATATATCTATATTTATACAAAAAGTATGTGTTAGTTTATTCTGGTATTAGGAACTGAGAAGGAAACGTCTCCAGCTTTGCTTGCTTGGGATCTCTAGGTATAAGTTTAAATGGATAATATTTAGTCTGTGCTACTGTAAATCCCAGTGTGGGGCACAGCAGGCTGTCCAAAGTGATCATGCTCCTAAGCAAGGATATGTGGTGAGGATAAGGGTCACAAGTCAGAGCACTCCATGGAGTCCTCTGCTGTGAATGGAAATGCAAGATCTCACATCACCTCACAGCATCACTACTTTAAGGGGAAAATAAAAGAAAAAAAGAGTAGGATATACAGGGTTAAGTGTGCTTAAAGTGCATTTCAAATGTTTGCACATGATAATCTAGAAAAACAGTTATGCTTAAACACAAGTATAATTCTGTTATCCTGCAGGTGATTTTTTGGGTAACTCAGAGTTGTGACCACAGGCAGAATCCTGTTCTTGGAAATAGTTTTGAGATATTCTTAAGGTATAAGACACTGGATAACCCTTTTTCATCAACCAGTCTAATTTTAAGTAGGACTATCATTAAGATATCATTGGGCTTTACACGGCTTTTTAGTTTGGATTGTAGCCAAAAGAAGAAATTTTCTTCATCTTCAGAGTCTGATGACTTGTGTCTTTAAAGATTATTAAAAATAGCAGACTTAAGGTTCTGCCATACAAAAGCTGAAGGAATTTGAAGATTTAGTTGTGTATTTATTAATGCTCTTTTTCTGATGGTTAAAAAAAAAAGACCAGTGTTACTAATGAGGGTCATACTAATTCTATAACCATTATATATATATAAATATATATATATATATAGGGCCTCTCTCTACAAGAAGGACATTGAGGTGCTGGAAAGGATACTGAGATGGCCTACCAAGCTATAAAAGGATTTGGTCTCCTATGAGGAATGGCTGAGGGATCTGGGGCTGTTTAGCCTGGAGAAAAAAAAAAAAAGGCTCACTGTAGACCTTACCACCCTCTACAACTCCCTGAAAGGAAGTTGTAGCGAGGTGGGATTTGGTCAGTTCCCCCTAGTAACAAGCAATAGAACAAAAGGAAACGGCCTCAAGTTGTACCAGGGGAGGTTCGGGCTGGATATGACGAGGAATTTCTTTACTGAAAAGGTTGTCAGGCATTGGAACAGCCTGCCCAGAGAGGTGGTGGAGTCACCATCCTGGAGACAGGTGAATGTTGCGCTTAGGGAAGTGGTCTAGTGTTGATAGGGCTGGGACAAAGGCTGAACTTGATGATCTTACACATCTCTTCCAGCCGAAATGATTCTATATGTTTTATCATGACCATCCTGCTTCCTCTTTTGTCTGGTTTCTCTGTTCTTTTTTTCACTTCTCTTGGCACTCTCCATTCTTCTTTTAACTGTTTATGAGTGCAATCCAAATTTCATTTCTGACCCAAGGCATAAAGACTCATAAATACTGATGGTAAAGAATGACTCATTTTAATTATGTAAACACTGAATTACTTTATTTGCACAAATCTCACATCTTCAGATGTAAGTAATAGTGGAATACCGTGAAAAATGGAATTAACTAAAGAATTATCAGAACATCTGCAACAGAAGCTATAACATGTAATTATTCCAACCTAAGTCACCTTGTTTCAGTCCAATTGACTGTTTTGGTTGGTTTTACTCCGAGTTTCAGTTTTAAAAGGTCTATTCAGATTTATGGTCGAAATAACTCCTAGGAGAGAATGGGAACCTCAGGTTTGTTGTAACAAATACTGCAGTAAACAACTGCAGCATCAATTTATTGATCTTTCTTCTGTTACCATGCATGTTTTTTCTTTGTATATATTATACAGGTTGTCTCCATTTAGAACCTGGTAATTACTTGAAGATCAGATAATTTGTTATGTGTAATGATATTTTTTTTTTAATGTACAACATAAACCATTCAAAATTTAATACATAACAAGCCTTTCAGGATATGGCTTCCCGACTAAGTAGCCATATACATAATCATCTGAAAACTGTTTCAGACACAGGACTTGCTTGCTTTATTTGCAGCAGTATAAAATTACACAGGTATCAATCACCTGTAGGACTTGAAATATATGATCTTTTCTCATTATTACAACAGAGCACAGTATAGCACACTGACAGCTAGATCATGCCTTGTAAATTGTTAAGAATGAAGTGTTGAGGGATAACACTGTGACCACAAACTCCTAGGGTTTTCCCAGTCCATGCACCCTGTCTTCAGTGATATGTAATCCTTGAGGAAAACGGCAATGTGCACATTTTCTTTTCCCTTTGGAGGTTTAGATGAGTGTAGGAGCATCGACCTACTTTCTACCCTATTAATTCTATTAAATCCTCTTCATGGGAAAGGAAAGTCATGAAAAAGGAGTCGATCAGTTGTCCTGGTTGGGCTTCTGGTCAAGATATGCAGTTTGGTAATATATTGTCCTTATTGATTTCTTACTACTGGATACTCAGGACCATATCCTGAAATGGGAGGAGTCAATTATAGTGGCCAGTTTTGCAATACATCAAAGTTGTACATAGGAGTAGTATTCAGACTATTGGGGTGCGTGCAAAAGCTGATGAAATATAAAGATGAATGGTTAGCTGCTCAGAGTGAGATTCACAGAAGCACAGAATCTTAAGGGTTGGAAGGGACCTCAAAAGATCGTCTAGTCCAACCCCCCTTCCAGAGCAGGGCCACCTAGAATAAGTCACATAGGTACTAGTCCAGGAGGGTTTTGAATGTCCCCAGAGAAGATGACTCAACAACCCATCTGGGCAGTCTGTTCCAGTGCTCTGTCACCCGCACAGTGAAGAAATTCTTCCTTGTGTTTCTTTGGAATCTCCTATGTTCCAGCTTGTACA
Source organism: Urocolius indicus (assembly GCA_013401255.1). NCBI lineage: Eukaryota > Metazoa > Chordata > Aves > Coliiformes > Coliidae > Urocolius > Urocolius indicus. Next base: position 126,799 of record WBNH01001926.1, read on the forward strand.
TTTTGCCCCTTCTCCTATCATTGGACATCACTCAGAACAGCCTGGCTCCCCTCTCCTGACACCCACCCTTTACATATCTGTAAACATTAATGAGGTCACCCCTCAGTCTCCTCCAAGCTAAAGAGCTTCAGCTTCTTCAGCCTTCCATTGTAAGGGAGATGCTCTACTCTGTCATCTTGATGGCCCTGTGCTAAACTCTCTCCAGCAGCTCCCTGTCCTTCTTGAACTGAGGAGCCCAGAGATGGACACAATATTTCAGATGTGGTCTCATGAGGGCAGAGTAGAGGGGAGGAGAACCTCTCTTGACCTACTGCCTTCATCCCTTCTGATACACCCCAGGATGCCACTGGCCTTCCTGGATTCACAAAAGACCTCTCTCTAAGTTGGAAAATAAAAAATACATTAAAAAGGATCTTCCGTGAGATTTCTTTTGGCAATATCAAGACTGCAGTTAGATGATGGTGTGAAACGCATTCAGTGCTGGAAATCCCTCTTGGCATTTATTAATTTGCATGATCAAGCTGTAGTGCATGTGTTCACACCCTTACTCCATGTATAGAAATAGCCCAGCACCACTGCTTCTCTCCACTGACTGGATGACTGGCATCCTTATTTAGAATGTCATTCAGGTGCACAAAGTCAATGGAGTCATTGGAGGTCCAAGCTGTTTCCAAAAGTATCTGTTGTACTGAATTTTCTATATTATTGAAATTACAATGATCACGTTTTTGTCACTATATGAAAGAATTGTATCTTGAACGTTGATGTGACTCCATATCTGGACCGATTTAATCTTTTCTATCACCAATTTAAGCACATTTGGAAGTCCTGTAAGTATACAGGCTATGTTAGTATTAAAAGAGTGATATTGCTTTCATGCAGGAGAAACATCTGTGACATCTTTATGTTTTTTTTATCCATTCCACTCATTATTGGTGATAGATGAAAGCCTGTAAAGCAAAGAAAATGGTTTGAAAAATAGTGGTCTCTCCTTCCTTAGTGATTGCTAGGACCAGGACAAAGGCTGGACTTGATGATCTTAAAACTCTCTATGATTCTATGATTCTAATTTCTCTGCCTTATATTTCTCATACTATACATTTATTTAGTAGCTTTTTTTTTTTTTTTTTTTTGCAGAGGGTGTAGGGGTGTTGCTGAATGAAGGTTAATATTGTTTGAAAGTTGATCCATAAAAAAGCAGGTGGATGGTGGAAAGTTTAACAAAGTTTATAATCCCTGATGCGGAAGAGGACCTTAAAGCCAGAGGCAATCTGCTATTACATTTCTAGTTCTAGTGTGTTAATTATTTGTGTTTCAGTTTCTGCCATATTAATTGCCTACAACATAATGTACTTAATTGTTGTGGGTATTGCACTATATTCTCTCACAAATACAAAAGCAAATGCAAATACAGGATCAGAAACCTAGCTGTGAGTTTATATGAGGAAAATCTGAAGAAGCAGAATTGCAGAGCAGACAAGAAAGAAAAAATTCTCTTTTTCTTCCACTATTATACTGTTGTCACCTGCATCTGAATATTATAGGCATTGCAGCAGGTCTGGGATCAAAGTAAGATAAAGTGTGCATGTGTTGACATTAACTATGTGTTTTTATCCTTAGTTTTGCTAGAATTGTTAGTCTTTTATTCAAGGTATTCCACTCTTGACTGGGTTGAATTGCTGCCCAGAGATGTCTCTAGCTTGCCATCCACTCTAGAGGGAGCACACGGGCAGGTGGCTCAGGAAAGCACTCAGAGTTGAGTGGTATGTTTTAGGCTTATGGGTACAACATGTTCTTTTCTGAATCTGATGTTTTGCCCAGTTACTTTTCCGAATGGTTAAATGAGGAAGATTAGCTTCCTCACTTCTTGGCAAAGAGGAGCCCTTTGGAGAAGTCTATCGGTTTCATCAGAGGAGAGCAGGAAGGGTTAACCCTTCACTGTTCACTGGGACCACTTGAAGAAGTCATTTCCTATGGTAACAATGCAAAGCATATGCTGCTTATTAATACAGATGGGCATTGAACTAGTAAGGCATTTTTAGAGTCTTTCTGTACTGTATGGTGCATTGGGAATATGCACCCTTGAGCCAATCTGAAATATGTTTGTCCACAATTTCATTACTGTATGTGTCTGAGTTAGTGTCTTCATTAAAATGATAAGTTTCTCTAAAAGCTGTAAATGACACGTGACCTTATAATGTAACATGGTCCCTGCTTAGTCTGCAAGAAAGTATTAAATGTCAGGACTTATAATTGTAAGGATTTGATATTTATGAAGGTCAGTTCAAGTGTGAGTAATATAACATAATATTACATTTAAACTAAGATCTGTGTTCATAGGACCCTTTTAAAAACACCCAGCTGCCACTGCTGAAATGGTGCAATGATAGATGATGATTTTTTTAGAGTTTACACATATTGTGAATTTGCAACTCATGTAGAGTGTGTATTAAAAGCTGACACGATATTTTAATTTAAACACAGGTTAGATTATTAAATCTGGCAAACATCCAGAAATATATCAATGTTCAAAAATGTCCATTTACTTGACTTTTGCTCACCTTTGTTTTTATTGGTAAAATACAATTTTGTGAATTACAAAATTCACCTAAATTGTTACTCATATTTAATATTTTTCCTTCAAAAACTGACAAATTTTGCCTTTGTTTGAGGCTTGACATTGCAAACCAGAGTATAATACAACTTTTCAATGATAAAGGGAAAAGAAACCCCACTCCACATACTGTATATCTCATTAACATTAAATTTGTTGAGGACAATTCACTATTCAAAATGAGGGAAATGAAAAAATGCAAGTAACATTTCTACTATGTGTTTCTTAGAAAGAATACTTCTTGGGGAGATTCTATTCCCCTGGGACTTGATATCCATGTGCTTGCAAGTCATACAGGTGCAGATCAAGTGCATTTCATATGATGGATACAGAATGTCCATAGTTATCATTACCTGTAAAACCTCACTAAATGCCCAACACCTTTCAACACCTAGCAGGATTATGCTTTGCATTTGTATCTTTCCTCTTTCTATCAAGGAATCACAGAATGGTAGAGGTTGGATGGGTCCTCTGGAGATCATCCAGTCCAACTCCCTGCTAAAGCAGATTCCCCTCAAACAGGTCACACAGGAACGTGTCCAGGCAGGTTTTGTAAACCTCCAAAGAAAACGGCATCTCATGCCTAATGAGTATGGCAAGTGCCTGTGGAAGACATAATGGATCAGAACACAATTCGAAACTTTTCACAGCATATTTGAACATTTGTGCTGAGTTAATTGTAGAAGGAGCATGCCTAATCATTAATTAATCATTTGGTCTAATCAAAGTCACCAAAAGTTGCCCTACAGTTTTCAGTTTCCCTACAGTTTCTGTTGTATCCAGTAGAAATGGGCATATTGTCATGGTTTAGCAAGGTGCTGCTTTTGCTTGGTAATAGGAGGAGCGGGTTGCAGTGAAGACCCAGTAAAGAGTTCTTGGACTCTCCCCTGGCTCCTGGGTTCAGACCCACTGCTGGCCCAGCCAGGCCGATCTGGTACCTTTGCCATCACTATTTAGGGACAGACATTTGAAGTGCTTGGCAGGAGGTGTAAGGGTGATACAAGATGGAGGCGTCCAAGCGGACCCCACAGTCGGAGAAGGAGGAAGGAAGGAGAAGCACCAGACCAGAGACCCCTCTGCAAGCCGTGGTGAGAACACAGGCTGTACCACTGCAACCCATGCAGTGCCATGGCAGGACTGAGAGCCACCAGCAGCTCCGTGTGAGTGTACCTGGATGGGCAGGAGGCTGTGTGAAGAGGCAGCTATAGCACAGGACATGTCAGAGAGCCTGTGCGCTGCAGAGCAGACCCACACAAGAGGCAGAAAGGAACTGCAGCTTTTGGGATAAATGCACATTGGAGTAGCCCATGCAGGGCTGCCGTGTGTGTGAGTTACCCCATAGACTTGTCCTGAGAAGAGACAAATAGCAGAAGCTATCAGGAACAGACTGACTGAAACCCCCACTCCCTGCCCCCCTGGGCCGTTCACAAGGGAGAAAGGAGGTAAAACCACTGGGATCAGAGCTCTGAGCCCAGGAAGAGAGGAGATGTGAGGAGAAGGTGGTCTTAAAGGGCTGGTCAGACTCTTCATCATTGTACCACTCTGTGTTATTTTATTTTGGTTATGTTTTGGCGTTTTTTGCTTTAGTTGGTGTTGCAATAAATTATTTTCTGTTTTCTTCCCTAGCCGAGTAGCCTGGTCTGTTTTGTCTTGGACCTTAAGCAGCAATTAAGCTCTCCCTGCCCTTTAGCAATCCTCGGGTCTTTGGTACTTGAGGATAATCGTGGTCTTTTGTTCCCTGATGGGCCTAAACCAGGACACATATTCAAAGGGGCACTTGGGCTTAGGTGGTTGGAATATCTTTCTGAAAAATGCTGATTTCTGCAACGTCTGCTGCTTTGAGGTGTCCTGTGTTACAGAATACTTAATGACACCTTCAAATATCTCTCTCTCATACAAAGAATTACCTGGGACCAGTGGTTTATAAATCTTGAGTCAGAACCAAAAAAATATTCAGTCAGGATTAGAACTTTTTACATCAGAGTTGTGTAAAGGCAACTTGAAAGACATAAAGGATATGTGCTTTGGCCTCTAGTGAATCCAAACCTGTGTATTAAAGAGTTTTGATCATATAGTCTTCTAATTTATATATCTCAGCTATCCCAAAGATATTCATCCTTCTCCTTCTACCAATCCTTTCCTCAGACTTGTATCTGCTCCAGCTACAGCATCCTCCTCTCCCATACCTTTAGGTAGATGAAGTAGCCATTCATTTTTCCAGGGAGTGGTGCCATAAGCAAAAGACAGTGGGTTGAAAAATAATACTTTTCCCATGGATCACAGCAAAGACAGAAAGAGAGGTGGCTGTCTTGGGCTTCTGGAGAATTACTTTCCTCTTTCTCTCTACTTTTAATACCCTTGAAATAGCATTATCTTCCCAGGAGACAGGTGACTGCAGCACTCCTAAGTAATTCTTGCTGTAAGAGGTCAGGAAGTGGACAGAGCAGCCCATCAGCAGACCATTCCCTTCCTGCCTCTTCGTTAGCATTAACATGTGAGAGCTGGTTGATATCTTTGAATTAGTGTTTCCCCTGTTGGTAGCCCACTGCAGCATGCTTAACTGTATACACTGAAAAAGAAACAGCTCATAGGAGCTCAAGGTGAAAAATATACACAATATGGTAAAGTTATCAATGCACATGTCTATCTCAGGACAAGACTGAAAGGAAGTGCAAAGTATTGGATTTGACTAACAAATCTATCTAGCAAAAATAGGCTCAGTTTGGAGGAGGATCTACTTCTACTTCTACCTTCTACTTCTTCAATCATTAACAAGATAATTACAGAATCACAGATTGCTTGGGATTGGAAGGGACTGCTAGAGCTTGTCCAGTTGAACCTCCTGCTAAAGCTGTTTCCGCTCGATCAGGTCACACAGGAACGTGTCCAGGCGGATTTTAAAAACCTCCACAAAAGCCGGTTCCACACCCTCCCTGGGCAGCCTGTGCCAGGGCTTGCTTACCCTCACAGGGAATTAGTTTTTTCTTTGTGCTTAATTGGAACTTATTGTATTCCAGCTTCATCCTATTACCCGTGATCTTGTCATTGGACAGTACAGAAAAAAGCGGCTCCCTATCCTCTTGACAAACACGTTTTACATACTTCTAAGAGTTATAATTGTGATATCTGTATAGAAGAGGATGTAAGGAGAAAAGAGGAACTTGAACAACACTGAGACAAGTGTCTGATGAAAATATGTTGACTAAGTATTAAGAACTGGAATGAAGAAATGAGGTGGGACCTTGCATATGCAAAGGGAAGATTTTCACATGATACAGTGCAGAATGTAATTAGGGCAATACATGTGTAAGAAAAAGTTTCATGGTGTTCCTGGGCAGTGGAAATATGAATGACTCATAAAGAGAAAGAGATATTCCCTTATTAGAAACAAACAACTTACAATAAAGAGTGATCGAGTGCATTCTGTATTAGTGCAATCACACATCAGTTAGGAAAATGCATACAGGAAGAAAAGTGGACAACAAGGTGATTACATGAGTGACAATATAAAGCACATCCTTTCTTCACAGGAAGGGCATAGTTTCAATTAACTTTCAAAGTGCAAACAAAAGAAATAGCTTTGCTTGTGAAAAATAATGGAGATGCATGTATTTCAAAGATGGGGACACCTCGGCACATTATTAGTATCGGAAGTGTATTTTGTCAGCAGTAAAACTATGGATGAACTAACTTGTGAAGATATTGGATAGATGGGGAGTTATGTTGGAATTCATAAAGTGTGGTAGCACGGTGGATCACAAAATGTATCCCTGCTGTCATGTGTGGTTCTGAATAGGTGGTGGTGGTGGTGGTGTTTTAAATTATATTATCTCATTGAAAACTGATTTCATTGTATTTCAGCGGTTACAGTGATAGGAAAGATAATTTAGCAATTTGAAGTATAATCTGAATTAGCCTGTGAATATGAGTGCCTGTGTAATAGCAGTTTGAACCAGCTATTTTATTCTAACAGACCAGGGTTATGAGCACATTTGCTTTTTATATGTTTGCTTTTGGTATTCTATAGGCTTAAAATGGGTTATCAAAACATTGGTCAGCCCAAGCCTCCAACTCTAGCACAGTTCACTTTGACTGCAGATGAACATAATGATGAGGTGAAGGACTAGCTCTAATGTATGGGAAAGAAATGAAGCATTTCCTTCTTTAAGGACCATGTGTTGTCTTTCATAGGAAAGTGTGCATGCTTTTTTTCCTTTTGATCTTTATACAGTATTTTCTCTGTACTGTTGAACTACACGAAATGTCTCTGTGCGAGTTAGGCAAACAAATGTCAACCTTTTGCCAACTGGTGTGAAATTAAAAAAACGGGTTTTTTAAAAATCCATTTCAACTGCCTTTCTGTCAGATAATGATTGTATAATTGAAAGACATCCAGTTGATAAAAAAGAACATATTTTTTATTGGCAGCACAGTAACATGAGTTCAAAGACTGTATTTGCCAAGAGTGCATAACTCTGTAATGGCCGGCATACTTTTACAAGTGTTCAGTGGTATTACTGACAGAAAGATCACTTTGGTCCAAGACAGATGTAAAATACTTCATTTAACAAATATTTACTTCACAATTATCTGAAAATGTAGAAAGTACAACCTGACATGTTTGAATATCTGAAGAACCTGTTTATGGGGTATTCTGTTATTGTTCCTACATAATAATCCAAAAAATATAGTTGCAGAGGGGGCTGGATGATTTAGGATATTGGTAATAGGATACAAAGCCTTTCACTTCTTGGTCAGCGGTTCAAATCTGGCTTAGGTTGGTAGTAACTCAAAATGATTGCTGCACTGTGTGACTAGGGTTAATCATAATTTGGTGCCTTCTACCTTACAGAGTCCACCACCGTGGTGATCAAATGATGACCACTGGCTATTGTCACTTTCATGGGAATTAGTGTCACCAACAAGAAGACCATGCAAGTGGCTGCAAAGGTATAAGACCTCAGCACCTCTTGCACAGAACTGTACAATTGCCTGCCTTTTGCAGTCTCCAGGAACCTGTCAGGAGTTTTCTCCTAAATCAGCAGTGATGGAGACAGAAAAATCTACAAATTGAACATCACTGAATGTCAACATGGAAGTGTTATAAAATACACAAATCATTATGAACTGTTGTAGCAATAGCCACACTGACAGAACTGTGTCGGAAAATTACTAACAGGCAATCAGAGGAGTAGCCATGTGTGAGAGTTTATCTCAGTTTTCATTTGGTGTTTTGAGTTGGGAAGCAACAGAGCACTGTGTTTTTTACCCAAAATGTAGACTTTAGACTTGAGCACAGGTGCATATTTCAGATGTATAGAAGGTCACATCGGTTCAAGTCCTTTGCCTGTCACTGGGCCTTTGTGGCTATGCCCTTAACCTGCAAGCCAAACGTAGCTGGTGCCAATTTCCCATCCCCACAAGCAGCTGACGAGGCCTAGCTCATATCCACGCTTCTCAACTCTCCCGCTGCCCAGAGCAGGATGTCATAATAAAACTGCTTACAGGCAATAGTCCCAGACCCATGCCAATGCCTAAAGTGTGCTCAAGAATGGTTTTGGAGGAATATTAACTGATCCAGACCAAAACTATACTAGACATCATCTGACAGGGTGATGGTGCAAACTGTAATGCCCAGGCACGAATGCCCAGGCATTTGTTCATTTGCTAGTGTAAGGAAAGCTGTGTGTCCTTAGTTTAGCTAAAAGGCTTGCCTTCCTTGTTTCAGTTAAATATCTCTGAAGTGGAAATCACCACATTCTTGTTCTCATTCATGAAGAGTTTTGAGAGTAAGATTTGTCAATTGTTTGAGCTATGCTTCATAAAAGACAACAAATGTGTGCCAATTGAGATTTGACATTAATAAGGTATTGCTCCTCTAGCTGATGTTATTTTTCTGCTTCCATCTCTCCCACTGATGTGTAAATGCTGTACCTAATTAATTCCAAACTTTCAAGGAATTTGCTTGCTGTGAATAGACAGAATGGTATCAACATCACAATGAAAAGCAGGCAGGTACTGAGCATTTTAAAAGTTGCTGTCATTGCTGCAAAGTACCCACCAGTTATGGAACAGAAGGAAGAGACTGAATAACCAGTCGTGAAATGGAGATTATTTTATTTTCAGCTTCTGCTGTGTGTTTGCCACAAACCAGAGATGGGAATACAGACTCCTGTGTCAGATGGAGCTAAGCATCACGAGTATTGGGTTTGGAGGAGAGAAAGAACAATAAATTGGTGCACATAAATGGTATGGCTTGGGGAAAAGAGGGGAAATCCAAGAACACAAGGAGGAAAAAAGGTGACATGGATAGTGAAAGGTAAAGGATGAAAATCAGACGGTTTCTGTCACTGGAGAAGATCTTTGAATAGTGGCAGGCATAACAGTAAGGGATATATTCAAATACATGTAACACCTTCTGTCTCCTTGATTTTGGTAAACTGGGAAGGGCTGTTTGCAGGGGCATCTTGATGACTACAGTTTTCTCAGAGAGGAAACAGATTCCAGCACGGCTTTTTGTTGATTTGGGAGGGTTTTTTTAGAGTTTTTAGCTTTTTTTTCTTGATTTCAAGGTCAGATACTGAGCAACAGAAGATGGTACCCTGATATCATTTCTTATAAAAATTGCTTAAAATGATCCAGTGTGCTTTTACCATTTCAGTCTTGATTTTCCTCCAGGTAAAAGTGATAGAAGTCTATTTTAAATTACACTCTCCCTCTCTTTGTGCTTTTTATCAATGACTGATGACTTTGCACTTTAATAAGTAGTTTATGCATATTGCTACAGGTGGTTAGTTAAGTTACATAAGCTTAAAGAAAGATTTAAACATAGAGGCCTTGATTCACATAACCAAATTAAGGTGTCTGAGTGAGGATCAAAGACACAGTTTCTTCTCTTTCTGATTGCTGGAGAAATGAGCACTACCAGGACCAATCTGGTCTCCTTCAGCATCTCAATTGCTCTGTAAGATCTGAAGTGCTTTCTGCTGATACCTATCTGTACTAACTGAGGGCAAAGGCCCTCAGTCCCCAATCCCCTTCATGACAGCACTGCCCCAGTATGGTGTGAACCCAGACCACTACAACCAAGACTTCTAGCTAACTAGTTACATTCTGAATGCCTGTTTTTTATGTCTTAGAGGAGCTGACATCTTGACTTTCAGCTTTTTGGTGTTTGGTGTCAGATTGGGCATTGTGGAAAACTTGACTTAGGCTTCCTGATTCCTGAGTCCATTTAAACAGACAGCATCAATAGTTGTGGATAGCGGGGGGCCCAGTAAAAGGCAGAGTAATCCTCTCCTACCGCATGGAGGCAGGGAACAAGAAGTCAGGTCACAAAACAGACCCCCAACCTGGACATTTATATTCATTTGTTTGGTTGCTTGTATCTACTGCATGACAATAGTCGATATTACTCTGCAGGAAAACAAAGCAAAGTACCCCAGCAGGTACAGAAATTGCTGCACCCTGATGGTCTGTCAAGGGGCAGGCAGGACTGATTTGTTCCCTGGTTCATGTTAGTTCCTTCCTGTGGCATTCTTTACTACCTGTAGTAGCCCCAAAGGGTTTCTTGTTTGTTTTATGAAAGTTTTCCATCCTGAAACACAAATCCACTCTGGCAGCCATATGGGTCTCTGCACCCTTTATCCTGAATTGGGTTAGACCAATACAGGACAGCAGCCCAACTCTGTGCCATGAAATGGAGGGCCAGAGTTTATTTTCCCTCCATACATACTCTGTCTTCATTTGCAATGTGTGGATCTGTGCTACTCTATGGGTAAAATCCTGCCTTATACCCATATAGCCGTGTTGATTTGACCATGGTTGCTGAGTTGCAAATGATAATGACATTAGATTCAATAATAGTGGATGGAACTGAGAATGATATTTTGCTGTTGTGCAAATACTCGTTAAAAAAAAAAAAAAAGAGAAAAAATAGATCATATCCTTTAAAAAGAAAAAACAGACTTAAAAAAGTTGGTCTATAGCTTTTTTTTAAAGTGCAGTTCTACTGACAAAGCTTATAAAAACATTCCAAAGTAATGTAGTGTGATGACCCTTGCTCATAATCACAGAAAACCTCTCCAAGTTTTTTATTTTTTAATAAGCCTATCATTAATCTTCAATGAAAATAATATAGATTTTTATGAAGCAAGCTCACCAAAGTTCTTGGAAAACATACAAGACACTTAACAGCTGAACAGTGTATCTCACAAATGGACTTTAAAGGTGCTCTTTCAAACTGAAGCCTTTATTTGATCTGGTTTTATAGTTAGCAATTGCTTTGGTCTGAAACCTCACCCATCCTTTCCAACTAATAACCAAAAGAATCCTGAAACATAGCACTTGTTGTAGGTACGGCATGACAGCCCCTGAACCAATTAGTAATAATCTTAGGCTCTTGAGGGTGGATTTCTTATTCTTTGTTCTAAGACATCCTACTTTACCAGAACTGTATATCTTTATATCCTAAACAAAATAAACTACAGGAATAACAGTATTTATGTATTTATGATAAACATGCAGCTTAAATTATGGGGTTTGTTGGTGTGATTTATTTTTGAGAGTTTATGGGTTTGTTTTTTTTGTTTATGGTTTATTTTTAATAATATTGAGCATTACTCAAATGTTTTCCCCGATAACTTTAATCTGGATTTCCTTTCTGATAAAACTCTGGTTGTTTGCAGATCCACCCGTCAGTTTTATGAGGATATCTTTGAGACATCACAATTATAAAACAAAGTGGAAGGAAGAGCAGCTGTACTTACAAACAAACATCACAGGCACAATTAATCTGCTTAAAGGGTTTATGAGGGGAAACATAAAATATCAAATAAAGGGTAACGGGAAATATTCAAAATATGCTGAAGCTGGTAACAATCCACAGAGCAGAGCAGCTAGTGCATGTTCAGGAAACAGAATGTAGCTAGTAACTCATTTGGTTGGAAGCCACCAGCTTTCTACCTCCCAACCTGAAACTGTAGGGCTGTTTCATGTTTCTAAACCAGATACAGTTCTAGATATATATATTCCATTTACTTTGTAGATTACAATTTAAAAGATATTCCTTTTTTTTAAAAGTGAAGACAGTAATAAAATCTTAAGAGGCCAATTTTGTTTTCTGTTGTTCAGCTTAACCCTAGTATGATCCTGTTCTCATGGTTGAAATTTATGTCCCTTCTTAGATATGAGCAAAACCTGTACATAATCAGGCTTTTATGTGCTCTCGCTCGCTTTTGCGCACACACATACACACCTACCTCAACAACAAGCATACTGGAAACAGGTATTGAATCAAGCAGGTGTGTGACTATTTTGGATACTTTTTGAAAATCTCACAATGTACTTGAAGATAAAAATAGAAAGATTCTTCTCTACCTAACAAACATTATCTTCACCTCTCAAACCCTGTTGTAGAATGAGTTAGTCTCAGATAACGCATTTGTTATTTTCTTATATTAACCTTAGACAGTTTCAGCATGTACCAAATTGAAATAGTTTCATATATAATATATCCTGAGGTTTAATAAATGAGACTGCATATCCTCATGTCACATGTAAACATCTTTAGCTCTTTCTTTCTCACTGTTCATAGAGTAATAGAAGTGCAAAACAGACTCTGGTAGTCTGATCTGATGATTGTAGTATTTCTGCCATATCTCCTATATACTTTTAATTATTTTTACTATATACATTTAATTTGATAGAATGTGCTTAGTGGGTAGGCTTGGAAGCCATGTCATATAAATTATCATTTGTCCAAGAGAAGAGGTTTTGTTCAAAATAACATGACAAATACAATCAGAATGTTTAATGAAAAAAACCTCCCTTCTTCTTATGGGAACACAGGGCAAGAAGGTTCCTCTCTTTTTTTAACACTAAAATTCATTTGGCTTTGGTTATACACAAGACTTTTATCAACAGACTATCAACTTGAAACACTTCCTACAAGTTGGTGGGGTGTCATGTATTGTGTTAAAGGAAGCTGTGCTACGGCTCCTTCTCATTTGATCTATACAATCATGGAAGATTTTGTCACAGAGACAGTTCCAACTTTAATTTCAAAGGGTGGTTTAATTAGTGGTTTTGAAAGGACCTGTCTGTGGCTGATTCTGATCTCACTTAAAGTGATGTAGTTGTCTAAATGCAACATGAGACCCTGGCTTCTTGTAAAGCTATTCCTTGCTGCTTATTTTGAGAAAAAATAAAATGTATTTAAAAATTTAGCAAAAAAACCCAAGTTGACTTAAAAAAAAAATAAAAATCCATACAAAAGAGCAACAGTCCAATGAGTTTTACAACATGAAGGCATACATAATGCCTTTGGATTTCTGCCTGTTTGTGCACATGAGGAATGTTGGTATCTTGGGATAACCACACGCCTTGTCATGTATTACGCTTTATGTGGACTCAGAACTGTCATCACAGTGCACATAAACATTTTTTATTTTCTTCACCTGCTCATGTGGTGCACACCTGGGGCTTGCTGGCAGCATGCTTGGCTTTAGCAAGGGAAGGAGAGACACTGCCAGGTTGGAAAGCTAAACCTGTTCCCTTCATTGAAGTTAAGCTGAGTCGAACCCCTTCCCTGTTTTTATGGAGTGTTTAAGGACAGAGCTGAAAAACTTCTACTGAAAATTCAAAAATGGAGGGGAAAGTAAACTTATAGAGACTCAAACAGAGCCATCAGTGCTTTGGTTAGACTTTTAAAGAAGACCCTCTCCTTTGCCCATGAGCTCCAAAGTTTAACCCTGGTGACTCCTGTGTTTTCTGTGTTTGCCCTGTAAGCAGCGTCGATGCAAACTGCCTTGCCAGGTGTGGCAATGAGCAGACCTTTAGAAGTCAGCTGGATGGCACAGTGCTCTGTTGTTGCTCTATTAATTTAATAGTTTGGCCTCAAACCTTTGTTGCTGCTTAGTGCTTCCTGGAGTAAAGGAAATGTCAGCTGTATATTGCTCAGAACTGGCTGAAACTTTTATAGAGGAACTGAAATTTTCATTGATTTGGGTTCATGGGCATTACGTTAAAAATGCAAGGCTTCCTGCTAGATTTTTTTTGCATTAGTAAACATTTTGCTGAAATGCTTTCCGGTGTCTGTTGGTAGGTCTCCTAGGTCTGAAAGTTGCAGGAGAATGGGAACAGTGAGAGAGGAAACAGTTGAAGGTGCCTTTTGATGAGCAAAGAATTGAAACCTCAATGCTAAAGCATCTTCTGGACCAAGCACAAGTGCCATTCTTCCAGACACACACACTGACACACACAGATGGGTGTTTATGTAGTTACTAGGAGACTGAAAGCTTTCTCCTGCTCAAAAGGAAGAGATGTTACCTCTTTCTGTATGAAAAAAAAAAAATAGTCTTATACTGTCTTATTGATCCTGTGGTCAACCTGTTTGGGCTGTTTGGGGCAAGTGGAATCAGAGACCTGTCACTGCCTATGCACTCATGTGCGTAGATTTCCCCCCTCTCCTTTGCCATAGCAGGAGCTTCTTTCTCAGGGAAAAATGGTTTTCTTAGGCCCTTTTATTGCTGCAGGTGCAAAACATTGTGGTCATAACTGAGTCTGAAAGAGAAGAATTTTCTTGGTTTATTCTGTGAAGACAATTTGTGCTTGGAGTTAAGACAGATATTCATTACTGGCAGGGATGAACAAATTGAGCATACTTGGATTTGATTTATCGGTGTGATCTTTGAAAGTGAAACTCTGTGATGATAGTTATAATGTGAATAACAGTACCAAACCCACCAGTTTGAAGGAATATTTCTACCTCGAGCTTCCTCTTTCTGCAACGTACCCCAGTTATCCAGAGAATTGGATACCTATATATGTTTTTAATCAACATGATCTGCAATTATACAAGTGATCAGAGTATTTTCAGGTGCAGTTCTTTAGGAACAGCATTCATATTTCAGTAATCCCTGCAAGACTGACTTGGACAGAGTCTTCCCACACACGCTGTGTGGCATTCTGCTGTAAAAAGTCAAGGGTGTTTCCACTTAAAATTTGGCCTTCACATCAAGTCCATCCTTTGGCAGAAGAGTTTATATTATGCAATGAAGAAGTCCAATAATCTTATAAGTGCACATCCTTGAAGTACAGAGCTTTTTTAAAAAAACAGGAATATTTACCATGTTATCAACTTTTATCCAGCTGGTCAGAAAATTAAAAGCTGGAGAGTGAGGGAATATGCAAGTATGTATATGTCTTTAATGTATTATTGAAACAAGTAGCAGAATGATTGAACTCTCTTGGGCCAGTTCCACCATGTTTGAAAAGAAATGTGTATAACAAAGCATGGAGTTCAAGCTGTGGAATTCATCTCTTTGCTTCCTGCCTCTTTCTACTCACACTCACTGGCATACACCAAACTTAATGCCTCAGACAGAGTTTGCAAAGGTGGCAGGGTACTGACTGGGCCTGTTTCAAGAGTAGAAACTTCAAATAAGTTAGGACCTGACTGAGGATTTGGATTTCTAAGTTCATGTCTGTAGAGATCCCTGCTTTTGATTTTCATTCATTCTTATTTATTAACGTTTTTGCTACTGGCCACTGTCAAAAGATTTTGGACCAGATGGACCTTTAGTCTGACCTGGTACATCTGTTCTTATCGTAAGCGGTGCATTGTGCAGGAAGTAGGTGACGCAATTTCAGAGAGTGCTGGTTTGGTCCAGACCAGAGTTAAGGATGCTCTTCACCCCCCTGTAAAGTTGAAGATGTTTTGCACTTTGGCTGCCACATAGACGTCTCTCTCCTTCAGGGACGCTCCAGCTAGCTTTTCTCTGATGGAAGATAAAGACTATTACTAATACATTCTTTGCCTCACTGAAACACATTTTTCTGCTTTGGCCAATAAAATACTAATTTGTAGATCTTTGGAACATTCTGTTTGGTTTATTTATTGATTTATTTATTTACTCTTCCTGGCAGAAGAACAGAATTTGCTTATTTGTCAGACATAGATTTAGCTTTTCACTTTGACGTCTTCATGCCAGAGATGAATTAAACTCTTACTAAGTTTGGATTTAAACACCTGGGAAAGGTAGGGAAAAAGATTCTAGAGATGCTGCACAGCATTCTTTGGTTACATTAGCAGATCAAACAGATCCAGGACATTGGCTCAAGCACTGGCATGCAGCCACCCACATTGTTAAGTTGATCACAGTTCTGGGCTACATAGCTTTTCCCCAGACAGTAACTGGTTACAGTTTGGGCCAGGAGCCCTTCACAAATGGAAATCTGATGAAGCCACCAGTAGGCTTTTTTTGTTGTTGTTGTTCTTCTCTGAATGGTCTTGCTGGAGAAGGAGAAGACAGAATAACTGTTATCTTAGTGATAACTCCACATCCAGAGTACTGCATCCAGTTCTGGAGCCCCCGGCAACAAGAAAGGTTTGGGCATAATACAGCAAGTCCAGTGAAAGGGAACTAAGATTTTTCTGCTTCCCATAGTTGCCTAATGGGATAGTATACAGAAGGCAGGGTCAGACTCCTTTCAGAGATGTTCAGTGATTAAGTTCTGAGGCAAAAAACATAGGAAGTTGCAACTATATATGAGGAAACGCTTTTTTTTCACTGTGAGTGTGGTCAAACACTGGAACAAGTTGTCCAGAGAACCTCTAGAACCTCCATCCTTGGAGATACTCAAATCTTGACTGGACAAGAGCCTGAGTAGCCCTGAGCACACTTCTTTGATAGGGGCTTGGATTAGAGCTCTCCAGAGGTTCTCTCCAACCTAAATTATTCTGAGCCTATGATTACAACTGTGAGATAAATCTAGTGAAATTATTCTTCTTCCTCACAGATTATTAGTACTTGAGAGTTCTAAGTGCAGAAAGGCATATATTTTCATATACTTATTTGGACATCCACCCCTTTATTTATACCCAATATATCTACATTTATGTAATTTCAGTCTTTTTATGTAAAATACTCATATTTATAGTAAGAAAAGACAATTGCAAGGAGTCTTTGAGTTTGTTTGATCTATTGTTCTCTAGAGAAAAGTAAAGTAAAATAAATATGATGCTCATGTCTAAAAGATGTGAGACGTGACTAGCAATTTTTGATGTCTCTTATTAATTTAAATCAATTGAATTTAATTAATTTATTTTTAAAAAAAGTTAGAGCTTGTTGTTCTGGCCTCAGCCAGCTGTAACTCAATTGCACTTAACAGAAGCAGCAAATACATAGGCATGTCCACAAAACTGAAAATTAGTTTTTCAAGCTGAATATGCAAAACCAAACCCTTTCGAAATCTGAGATTATTTCTGAAAAACTGGTGAGCACAATAGAAGTTCAGAATACTAATTGACTTGTAACAATTTAAATGAATGCTGATAAAATTGATGTCAGTCATTTAGACTTAGATGAGAGGCATCCTTCCTATTTAAATGTTCAGTGTGGCAGAGGTAGGTACTTGAAGACTAACCATACTGAGATACTGTGATGAGAAATAGTAAAGGATGTGATTTACAATGTTAATCCACTGAGACTGTCTGGTGTGAACTAGATGTTCCCTGAAACTTCAGCACAATCATTCTTATTTGACTATTTATGGAGACAATAAAATGAAGGAACTGTGTCTTCTCTCCAGCCAGCTGGCCTCATGGGTGTATGTTAGATCTCAGAAAGGGGAGTGATGACCATAAAAGCAGTATTTTGCAGACAGAAGAGGAGAACTTTAGAATCTCATTTGGTGTTTAGATTAAAAAAAATTCAATAAGAAGGAACGGCTCATTGGATTATAGCTCTGAATATATTCTCTTTTTCCTCAGGCTCTTTGCATTCCTCCCCTTTTTTCCCAAATAAATATAAAAACAGAAGGAAGAAAGGAATTAAATGAAATTAAATTTTAAAATGAGAATATTCATAGCTATTACATGACAATAATTCCACATGTCCTCTAACAACTGGATGTGATGTGCTTTTGTATTTGTCCAGCTCTGTCTGTGTATATGTTTGCACATGCATATGTATCAGGGTAAGTGTCAGGGAGGCCTCCAAGGAAAACACAAAAGGCTGCAGTCCAACAAAGTCGGAAGAAGCGCTTTTACTTTGAGGTGACTTGATGTGATGTTATGAAAATGCTAGAATGTAAACACAAACTATTTTCATGCCAACATCCTGGCCCTTGTGAAAACTGGTGTTCATTTACCAGACCTTTCTCTAAAGTAATCTGCAGTAATTTATAGCCACTGTTAATAGCCACATCTCCTTTGTGCGGCACACATTTGTTTGAAATATTAATCCGTTCGTGAAAGGAATTGCATTTTTTAACATTTCCCACTGATAAGTGACAGAATATGCAGTCATTACTCTTTTCTGTGGTTTTCCTAAAGTTCTGTTTTCCCCACATTTTTACATCAGGAAGGTGGAAGGCTTTTTTAATGCCTGCTACAGTAGCTCTAAAATGAGAAGTCAGAAAACCATCTGCTTGCTGGCCTTTCTTGTTGCCTTGTTTATATCCACTGCTCTTCAAAACCATCCACTGTTTCCTTAGCAAAAATATTCTTCACAACTCAAGAAGGAGTTAATGAAGAAGAGAGACATTATTTTGTTTGATGAAGCTATATATTTTAATAGGATTATATATATCAAACCTTGCTCACCCAATAACATTGTGTTTTACATAGATGACGTCAGTGGCTAAGAAAGCTGCAGTCATGAAGAACCACTGAGATTTTTGCTTTTCACTCTAAACAGTGACCACAGATAAAGCAAACTGAAACTTCAATGCTAATTGTTTTTTTTTCTAGTACTGAACTATTGAACGTGTATTGAAGGACTGTCAAAGTCCAGTATGTCCTGACCAGGTTCTTTCAGATATGCTACATGTGTAGGGTTTGATGTTAATTACCAGTTACCAGTTAATGTTTATCTGAAGATTTATGTTGTTACTTGGGATTTTGATTTATCAGAGTGATACAGTAATGTACAAAAAATGCATATGCTAAATAAAGAGGGATCAAAATAATTTCATGGAATGATTTCAGAGACAGTGTAATGTTTGTTAGTGTTTCTGCCTGAGAATTCACCTTTCCTGGAAGCCAGGAAAGCCGCAGTCCCTATAGTGAATATTATCAAGCTTCATTGAAAATAACCTGCATATTACTATGTGTAATTAAATTAACTGCTCAGTAAATGAGATGGAATAATTTCAGTCATATTTTGAGGATATTTATCAGAGCTGTATATATATACTCTAGGCTGGATTAATTTTTCCTGATGTTGACCACTGTTATGAAGTCAACTATATTAATGTCTCAGACATATTATAGAATACCTAACAGCATTTAACAGTACTTAGCAACCTACGTGCATACATTCACATCAATGGAAGCATCATTTCAGAAAGCGGGGGGTTAGAAATGTGCATCTCCAAATATGAGCCCTAGAATTGCGTACATCGTAACGTCTAGGGCTTTGGTGGACAAATGTGAAAGAAAAAAATACATTATCTTTTGGTTTTCTTTTTTGTTGTAGTGCTAGTCAGATTCTGCTGAAATGTTAGAAAGTACACAACAATGATTTTCGTGTTTTATATATAAAATTTATGAATAAGTGACTACTATCTGTAAATACTTGGTGCTTTATCACTGTCAGGATTCTTGTACTAGTTGACACATAGCCATTGCAATAGATGTAGAAGACTTTCAGTAGAAAATGCATGTTATTGTGGCCTCAGAGTTCACAGTCTTAAGTGCAGTGATATTTCGTTTTACACAATCAGTGTTAGGGAAAGTGCACATCACTCAGAGCAATTCAGAAAATTGCTGTTAAAAGCACTCCCCAAGACAACTTATGATGCACAGATTGGAAAAAAATTCTTGGCCAATTCTTTACTTTAAAGTTGTTCTTGAAAAAAAACCCAAAATTCCTTTCTTTGTCTCAGGTGTCTCTAAGAGACTTCCCCATTTTGACTCCCCAGTGATGAATTTCCAGAATTGCTGATCACTTAGCACATATGGATCCCAGAATATTAGCTTTGGCAAGATCCCCAGGCTCTTTGTGAAATAAGAATTCACACTTCCCAATTCAAGTGTAAGTGGAAGGTTCCCACCATGTTGGTGAATCTAGAAAGATTCTTGTAGGTCATTCACATCCAAGACAACTGAAGAGCTTAAAGCCGTTGACTGGCAATACCACTTAAGGTCGATTCTGTGGTAAGACGCAAGTTATTAAATTTTCCTTTTGAAGGCATGCTGCCTTCACTGAACGTGCCAGAAAATTAGGGCTTTTCTTAGCCAGTGTTAATAACATGCTGTTTAAGCTGGAGAATTCCAGTCTATTCAATTTAATTTTATTTTGCATGGAAGAAAATCTACTCCTTAGCAACAACTTCAGTATGGCAAAAATATTCTGTGGAATTTTTTTGTCTATGACTTCCCTACCTGCTTATCCAGTAAAAACATGCATTCATCACCCCATCTCAGTGCTTGGAGCTGGCATCAGTGGGAGAATAAAAAAATCACAAGTATAGGAAAGTTATACTCCTATATTGACTTTAAGTTGGCTTTAGCAGTCCAACCTTTTTCAACTATATAGTTATCTTGCCTACTAGTCTTTGATTCAGAGGCAAGTATTAGAAGCACTTCTGTCACATGGCTTCGCAACTTAGCAAACACACAGTGCATGATTAGAAAAACTCTGGTAATTAATTCATGTTCACCCTAAAAGGCAGAACTGCATTGAGGTGCTGTGACTGGAGAGTTACAGCTGCAGACGAAGAGAAGAGTCTTCCTGGAAACTCGCAGACACATACTGCATCCTTATACACTATTCTTCTGTAGGAGATAAATTTTATCTCCAGGAGGTTCATATCGGGACTCATTCAGCAGAGATGAGTGCTGCTCAGTGGTTTCTCCTTTACTGGTGGTAAAAGAGATTCCTGTTTGGCTTTTTAATAGGATATTGGGATTTATGTTCATATTTCATCTTACAGATTCTGATTATATGCATGATACATGTATATATCCATACAGCTGTCTTTGTAAGTTCAGAAACCCCTTCTCTTGATGCTGACACCAGCAGTATCAGACAGGGATCTAGGGCTCGATTTACTTTTGTACTGAAATAGACTGAATCCCCATCAGTTTCCCAAAACGTAATAGGGAATGATATGCTGCTTGTCAACAGAGTATGGTTCCATAAAAGGGAAATTATGGGAAAGTTTACCACTTAATTTTCTTTTTCTTCAATTCATTTTCTACAGGCCAGAGGCTAAGAATTGATTAAAAAGGGGAGCTGAAAATAGTGCCTTTTGGATGGTTTTGAAACTTAAGTGTAGGAGCAAGAGAAGTAGAATGTTCCTACTCCAATAGAAAGACTCTTGCAGGATTTCTTTTTAGTTAAGACGTATCTGTGTATGTACCTAGGTCTTTATAGCTCCATTGAAGTTCGACCAAAGCTTATCTTTTATTATAATGGCATTTTACAACTGCAGTAAAAAAGTAACAGTGCAGATTTATTCCAGTTCCTTTTAACCTGACTAATCAGGTATCAATAATAGCCTATAAATAGCAACATAGACCTGAGTGTGGGCTGTGTGACTATGCTTGTTTTCACTATTCCTGTAGTTAGATAGATGGGGAAAAAACAGCTTTAAATATAAAATATACTGAAGTGCTTCTCCTTAGTCAAGATCACATGCATAATGAAATTGACAGCAAACATCAAGAAACCACAAATGGCTAGAAGGACCACTGGTGGTATTGGGAAACGTTAAATGGTTATTAGCAGTTATATGCTTACATACATAAGTAGGAAATAGAATAAAAGAATAATAATAGATGCTACAGCATTGTTCTATTTTCTCTACAAACATCAATGCTAAAGGATTATCTCCTTTTCTACGTGTGGATGTGTTTGTTATCTCTTAGCTAAACAGTTTGCAAAAACATGACGTGCTAGAACTAGCTGAATCCTTACAGAGAAACAAGAGCTTAACTGGAATTTACGTCTGCTGAAATAATCCAGCATACACGGGTCACTTAAAAATTATAACCTAAGGCTATTACTATCTGATCGCCCTTCAGTTGCCTGTGTGAGATGCACTGATGATCTTAGTCCAATTCCTAGCAACAGGTGTCCACATCACTGGAATCACCAGGTGGAGATGACCGCATTTTTTTCCCATGAAAAAGGTGATTATAGCTAACACAGTGTAAAACAGTAATATAAAGTACTTATAGTTCCCACAGCAGATGTTACAGAAACTTGGAATCATGCTCACTGGAGAAAATTGTGCCCAGATGCTTGTATTTAAACTTTATGGTTCGATCTCTGCCCTCAGATGTACACGTAACTCCTAGAGATTTCAGGGGAAGTAATGTTCATATCTGTCAGGGCCATGTCTAACTCCACCTTGATGTCCATCTTGATGTTCAGGCACATTGTGGGTGGGATATACAGTTGGAATCCAGCAAGCATGGCTGAGAATGAGGAGGCTGAAAAGACTACGGTGACTCACCGTATCTAATGTCAGGTCCAAATGGTACCAAGCACTTCTTGAACACAAACCAAGAGTCAGATGTATAGATAAGCACACGAAAAATGGGAGGGAGGGAGGGAGGGA
>WBNH01001927.1:0-63543 GCA_013401255.1 Urocolius indicus
GGGGTAGGGTAGGGGGGGTTGATAGGTAAGTAGAAACTGAGAGAGTGACTGTACAGCTCTAGCTTAATAGCGATTAGTCAGATAATATTCAGGATTCAAAATGTTTGTTTTGGAAACCAATGGAGGCTCTAAATCATTTACTAAGTATTAATAATCTTTACGTCTCCATTAGTATTAGTCATATTGTAATTTTACATTATGTATGTTGCAATTTCACCCATGAATAATCTACATTAGAGCCTCTTAGCTCAAGGTGGGGAATAAACACATAACCAATGACTACTCTTTCTCTGGAACACACTGCACACGCTATTGTACACTAAATTCTATTTGTAAATATCTTTCAAGTCATGTTCAGATGTTAATTTTAAAATGCTATTGAATATATGGAAAAAGAATTATGTAATACAATCTTGAAACAATCTTCAGAAGACTGTAAACAGCTCATTTCCCCCAACTCTAAGTCATGACTAAACATCCTAAATTTTTTTTTAATTTTCTTGAATTCCATAAATAGTTCTCTAAATATGTGTAATTTTAAATATGGAAATTTCCTAAACAGAAAGTTAATTGCCATAAATTACAATTGATGTGTTTTTGCACTGGAAAATAAGGTACATTTTAAAACTGTTTTAATGAAGTTTTAAAACTGTAATCATATCATAATTTAAAAATGTTTTCTTTGCTATTGCCTTCATTGCAAAGAATGAACATATATGGTCTGGAGATAAATCATGAGAAAGAACATCTGTATCTGTTAACTGTGTGTTGAAATCAGTCATTTAGTAAATGACTGAAGTGACTAGCTAGATATTACGTGGCATGGTGAGTACTCAGGGTATTTGGAGCTATTAATTCCTCCCAAAATTGAAAGTTACTTTTTAGCATTAAAAAATAGACCCAGAACAACCATTTACTTCTCTGTGATAGTTATTTGCAACAGCCTGTTACTTTTTGAATTTGTTTCATTGTATTCTCACCTATTAAGTTTACATTTTTGATCCCTTAGTGCATTGTTTCATCCTGCTCTGTCCTTCTCCAGCTGAGCAGCAGTCCTGAACCCGCAGAAATGCCTCTGGTGACTGGGTGTGCTCTGTGGTGCCTGCTTTCAGAGCATGGCATCTCTGCTTTTGCTGAACAGTCCACGTTTCCTATCAAGAGACGTGGTTCTGTGATATCTGATTTATAATAAGTGGGTGTGATCATCTTGATGTTGAGCTCAGCCAAGGCAGTAGCACCTTTGGACAAGTAACAATGGTAGCATGGATACCTAAGGATATGTTAGTCCCCAAAGTCAGGCAAATGTGGTTTGCAGATGCTGAAAAGGGCTAGACATCGAAAGGAGGAGGAGTAGGGATCGAAAACTTGAATGTAGAAGCACTTTTGAGGCATAAGTGCTGCTTTGAATTGTTACATTAGCTTTGGTGGGAGCTTCGGCACCAGAAGCAATGAGACTTAAATCATTTAACTTCTTCCCTGCATAGGCCAGTGAAATCAAGGCTGTAGGGAAAAGTACTGGTAAAGCAAAAAGTGGGATGAGTCTGTGGGGCCTTTTGCATTCACCAGTGCTGCTGCAAAATGTGAAAATTACAGTGTTAGTAGCTGAGTTAATGCATTTGAACTCCCAAGGAAAGTATTGTACACCATAAAGTTTTTCTAGTACTGCACTGCAGGTTTCAGACATAGTTGTGGTGCGTACATGAAAGACTTTGAAAGAGAGCTGATGGTAAAACAGGAGAGGGTAGGGAGTCATAAAAATCATGAAGTGGAAAAAAAGTAAGAGGAGTCAGAAATGGGAGAAATGAAAGAAAAGGGAAAAAATGTAATTGGTATTGAAAAACGAAATAAAGCCAACAAAAAATAGCGGGAGTGAGAATTAAATAGATAAGTGTGAACAAAAAAAGTTCAAGAAATGTGGGAACAGCAAAAGAGAACAAAAAAATAGAGGATGTGATGGGCTGAACATTTTGCAGCCTTGTTCTTTTATTAATGGGTATGTGTGAAGTGAATAGATGCATTTTATTGATCCATCTCATACTTCATCATTTGCACCTAATATTAAGTTTCCTCACATTTTTGGCAAATAATTATGTAGAATTCACAGATCACTCACCATAACACCTGTAAGTAGCTTGTAAGCATGGCCTAGCAGGAGAAAACCCTTCTGCTAATGTGTTTATAACAACCTTTCACATTGATGAAGTGACTCTCCCAACATCTGTTAATTCCCCATTAAACACTAATAAACCTTCCAAGAAAAACTTTAGTTTTGCTCTTTTGCATATATTAAAGGACAAAGGATTTCAGCGAGGAGACCAAAACCACCTTGCTGTTGCATTTGCTAACTGGCTTCATTAGTATAGCTTTCTGTGTGGGTTGATACAGGTACTAGGGATAACTTTTCTTTCTATACAAACAAGTTTTGACATTGAGTTCCATACATAAGCCTAGCTGAACTATAAACATGGTTTCCCTCCTTTGCCTCCAGCACTTTTATATAAAACACTTGACTGCACTTGTTACTCAGTCTTACACAAATGGTTTTATGTTGATACATATAAATGGATCAAATGTACAAAGAAGCCTTTCATATCCCAGGATGGCCATATAACTAGAAGATATATTTCTACTTAGGAATCCAGGAGTGATACTTTCCATCATATCTTCAAGTGAGAATGCTTTAGCTCTTTGCTTGGTTTATGTTGCTATTGTTTTTTCCATGGTTAATATCTCTCTAGCATCCACAGACAATCCATCTTTGCTGCTGTTCTTTCAGTGCTGAGATTGCCTTCTCACCCATCAGCACTAGGCAATGTGTGACATTTTTTGTTGACCTCTTGTTTTCCCATGTCTTCTGAAGTGTTTACAGGATTTGTGTCACTCCAGCTCACTGCATAACAGGCACGTGATGCAGCCGCTGTGCTCCAGCCTGACGGGAGCTTTGGGCATAACAAGAACTGTCCTTTCCCAGCTTTTTAGTGCTCTTCAGTCCTGTGGTTGGTATTTAATCTGAGTCTAGAGATAACTTTGCTTTTTCAGCATCAAGAAGCCTGGAGTAATTTCAGATAACATAAATAAGATTGTTCAGTTGCCCTGGTTGTTTGGGGATCTCACAAAGTTAGATATTGGTTCCTTTGTTTTCCTTTCAATGGTCTTCCGTCACTAACAGCAACAGACTGATTGGTGTTAGTCTTTCATTTCTGACATTTTGCTTGTTTTTTTTTTTTGGCATCTGGTTGCCATCTCAATTCCTGTTTGATAAGTACTTGGGGCTATGACTTTGTGCGGGTCTGTGCACACACTTCATTAGAAGTACTCTGCTGATTTTGTTTGAATTGCTTCTGTGATTTAATCTCCGTAGGGATCAGATTTTGCAGTTGAAAAATTTGATAACTCCATGGCAATGATTGTCATGAGCACTGTGTGATTGGCTACTAATGCAGAGATTAACGTAAGTGCTGACTGTATTTACCATTAGAAAAAGCGCTCGCACTGTTTTGAAGCTTACCACTACTGAACACAGGTTTGCCCCTTGCCAGCTTGTGTATTAAAATAGTCCCTGCTCCTAGTGCTCTCTATACAGGCTTGGCTGCAGTACACACGGGCAAAATTTTTGGCAAAACCACCCCAAACCCAAGCTGGAAACTCTGGGTTTTTTTTTTTTTGAAAGGTTTTTATTGGTAACGTACTGTGAATGTTTCCTGGTTTTAGCAGCATTCAAACATTCTTTTTTTGAAGGTTCTTCTTCACCTAGTTTTGAAGTAATTAATTTACACTGGTTGTACTGGAAGATAATAGTAATTCATTCCTCTCTGGATTAGTATGGGATGAATGGGATGATAATTAGTTGGTGCAAAATATTTTTAGGGTTCTTGTACTTATTTTTATTTTCCTTTTCATTTATTTTGTTTTCTGCAGATCTGAATGTGTCCATTTCAGCCTGTCATATGAGTTCAGGTTTGATTATGCATAGCAAGTCACTGCTGAAATACAATAGTTAACCTGATGGTTAATTTAAAAGAAAAGAGGGTGTGGGATGTGAAGTGTGATGGAGAACAAATATTTTTAACAATATATTCAAAAAACAGGTCAGATTTTATGTGCTATTTCATGTTTGAATGATATCTCACCACTTTGCCCCAGATTATTGTTTGGAAATCCCTGTGTGTCTGATTCTTTGGAAAAATTGTTTCAAGGTCTTTAGGAGATGGTTTTGTGTAATGGTTTGGTATTTCACTACCTTGAAATGAAGAGACAGGTACAATGCAGTAGAAAGAAGTATTACATAAAGCAGCCTTATCTCTCTTACTGTTTGTGTTCTCCCATAACATGATGGAGGAAAAAATTTGATTAGCAGCATTAGTCATAATCTAAGATTTGATTTCCCCAGAAAAAAAGACTCTACAGTCAAGTTCTTCTGCTATTCTTAGCAATTTTTCAACCTTGCCCAAAAAGATGGAAGATGAGACTGCTGCTGATGAGTCATACTGATGACAAGCAGAATGGATAATGTCAAGTAGGTGTTTGGCTCCTACACTAGCTGTTTTCACCAGTGAATAGCCGTATTGAAGTAATGTATCAGGAATAGAAAAGTACTCCCTAGAAGTAAGGATGAGCCTATGGTATGAGGTGATAGCTTGTGCTTTGGGTGTGTTACCTTGTGTAAAACTGGCTCTTAACCTGAATTTGTTAATTCTAGGAAAAAATGGTGTGTCTGAGGCAGGGTTATAGTAGTGCTTACTTGTCTCACTGCCATAAGAAAATTGTTGGCAATTGTAGGTCAGACACTAGGAATGGACATAGTGACTTAATTGGAGGTCCATCTGGTCTGATGTCCTGCCCCTGACTGTTGCCTGCAGTTCATACTCAAAGGAAAAAGGTGTGGGGAAAAAGATAGGCATTCCTGCATCTTCCTGTTCCTCCTGGTTTTAGTGTAAATGGGTGGATCTGTTCACCATGGATGTATTTTCCTGGTTTTTGAACTGTTTTTCTTTTTGGAGTTGGGAACTTCCTGAGGCAATGAGTTTCATAACGTAAGTATATGTTATATGAAAACCAATCAGTTTTGATTGTGTAGTAAATTCAAGTGGTACCTCATGGCAATTTGGGTTTTGCACCAGGAATCTATGATACTGTAGTGAAAAATGTCCTTTGTACATACTTGCTTTTCTGTACAATATTGCAGGAAGCAAAATCTTGCCCTAGTTACCACTGACTCATATTTACAGGGAATCTAGTGCATGAATGGTTCAATAAATCCTACTTAAACAGGATTCATATCCTCTCCTTTAGATGTCCATAATGTACATCTGAGTGAGAAACCCATCTGAGTTTCTTTTACAATCAATTAAAAAATAAAAACCCCCACAGGAACTGTAGAATATGATCAGTCTGATCCATATTAGACATTTACCTTTGAGTAGGATGAACTATGTCTCAGAATAGTCAATTTCTCTCCATTGCATTTACAGAGAGCATAACTCAGATGTAGATTTCTGTTCTGGACATCTTTGCATTTGTTCAAATAAGTATCTCTTAGTGAGGTCATTCACTAGGGAAGAAACAATATGCATATAACCCTGGGAAACAACTGTGCTTTAGGAAATCATAAACCAGATAACAGGCTGAAAAAGTGTATTTTACTTGCTGTCCTTCCTTGGACACCCTTTGGGCAGGTGATAGCTAGACCCTTTGGATACCAGTTAAGGTACTTCTGCAGTAGAGAAAGAAATGGCAAGGAAATTTCATCCAATTAACTATACTTAAACCTTTTTTTCCCCCTGAATTCCCAGAAACATACTGTGTCCATGTTTTTTTGTGAAATTATCTGTAATCTCAAGAGAGTCCATTCCTGGGATGATATAAGTGTTTCATTTGGATTGTAAACAGGGTTCCCAGCATAGTGTATCTTAAAAGGTCACCTAGAACATTTTGATTAATGCTGTCTTGTTTATGTTTGGCAGCTAACAAAAGGGAGGTAAAGAGAACACTAAAAAGCAAGACGAAATGAAAAAAAAACACTTTGCTCCTTTACCTAAAGCAAAGTGGAGTGTAAATGTTATCCTCACAAGCACCTGGTGTGGATATGCAGTGGACTGGAGAATAACAGATGATCCCAGGGCTAGGAGAAGAGGAGAGTTGGCCCCTGCACCCAGGAGATAGCGAGCCTCAGCTTTCAAGTGCCTGTGTGGTGTGCCTTTAGCTGAGAGCTTGCCATCTCAAATCCATTCCAAAAATTTGATCTCCCTGGCGGCTTAGGAATCTGTTGCTGCCATACCACACATTGTCACAAACATACTGCCCAGCTATTGATGTTGGCCTTTTGATGTCAAGTCTTTCCTGATCCTGATGCCAAATCCAGTGTTTGATTCCAGTATGTAATTGGAAATTGTATTTGAACTGTTTTCAAGAGAAAAGGAGGAAAAAATTGATCCAAGGACACAAACCATGCTTGACTGAATAAGTAAGCATTTGAGAACCTCTATTGCTTCATTTATCCTGGTTGGGCAGTTTCTGTAACTAACAAAAAATGACATTTAGTTTCTGGTTGTGCTTTCTGGCATTCTTGTGTTATCCTTTCTTCAGAGCAAACAAAAAGACATTCATGCCCCTTTCTTGGCTGTGCTGACATTTCAGCATTCCTTCCCACAGAAGTTCCAGGTGCCAGCATGAGAATTCAATACAGAAATAGTAAAGAGACTATCAGAGTCCCATTTGAAGCTTATTAAGACCAATGCTATGAATTTTAGATGGGAAAGTCAAGCTCTAGGTGTTTGAGACCAATAGGAGATTTCAATGCTCTACCTAATAGTCTTCAGGAGTAATCAAAGAGATGAGAGTAGATAGGCATCAAGTTCAATCCTTTTTCTCATACTAATTTAGTCTGGTCTTATTTTAATTACCTGATCTTCCCTAAAATTTAGAAATTCTTATTTTAGTTAATGTGGCCAGTGAATAGGTTGTAGTTAATCTCTCCTGAGTTCAGACAGTTGTATTGCATAGAATCATAGAATAATAGAATGTTAGGGTTTGGAAAGGACCTTTAGAGATTATCTAATCCAACCCCCCTGCAGAAGCAGGTTCACCTAGATCAGGAACGCATCCAGGCGGGTCTTGAAAACCTCCAAGGAAGGAGACTCCACACCCTTCCTGGGCAGCCTGTGCCAGGGCTCCCTCACCTCAACAGTAACATAGTTTTTTCTTATGTTTAGATGGAACTTTTTGTGTTCCAGCTTCTTTCAATTATCCCTTCCCCAATTGCTAGTTATGACAGAAAAAAAGTGATGCCCCAACCTCCTGACACCCACCATTTACATACTTGGAAACATTAATATGATTACCCCTCAGTCTCCTCTTCTCTAGACTAAACAGCCCCAGTTCCTGCAGCCTTTCGTCGTAAGAAAGGTGTTCCAGTCCCCTGATCATCTTGGAGGCCCTGTGCTGGACTCTCTTCACAAGTTCTCCGTCCCTCTTGAGCTGAAGAGCTCAGAACTGGACACAGGGCTCCAGATGAGGCCTCACCAGGGCAGAGTAGAGAGGGAGAGCAGAACCTCCCTTGACCTGCTGGCCACACTCTTCTTGATGCATCCCCGGATGCCATTGGCCTTCTTGGCCATGAGGGCACATTGCTGGCTCATGGTTAGTTTTATTACCAATTGGGACTCTCAGGTCTCTCTCTGTAGAGCTGATCTCCAACAGGTTGACCCCTAGTCTGTGGGGATCTGGTACATGGGGTTGTTCCTCCCCAGATGCAGGACAATAATGGAGCCTTGAACAAACTCAAATGTAAATGTGGTAAGTACTTATGCTTCCTTAACTATTTGCACATGAAATTGTAATTTAAGTAACTTTTGCTTTTTGGATTATTGTGATGCTATTGTATTGCCTTCTAAATGATTTAACAAATTGCTCAGTTGTTTTTGAAGTGGAACAGATGTATCAGTCCACCTTCATTCAAAGAATCAATGAAAGCTTCACTTGGGCTGTAGAGAACTTTTTTCCTCCTTTTTCATGAAAGTGAGAGACAGAAATTTGTGGAAATGTTCCTCTCTTATTGCTTGCATTTTGCTTAGCTCCATAGAATATATACTCTGTTGAATATTAACTGAAGCAGTAAAATTATGCAGGAACTCTGCATGATTCTTGCAATAACTTACTGGAACTGCAGAAACAGAGGAGGCAGTTGATTTTTCTCATTTGGTTTTCTACCTCTTTTAGAAAATCATAATGCAGAACAATTAAGATCTAGAAAATAGTGTCTTTCAATATAAAGTGTTCACAGAGAGTAGCTTTTCTTATTTAGACAAAAATAACTTCACAAAAGACACTATCTACAAATAAAGAACCAAGGACACTTCTTTGTAGGAAAGAAGAGGAACTGAGTTTCGTTTCACCTGATGGACTTTATTGATACACATATCCACGTTGTCCTGCCATCACCAAGAAACACGCTCTCTACAAACCTGAAGCCTGCCCAACAAGAAAAAAAAATTAGACATATTATATTCAATGGCAAGCTGAAGTGCCACTTGCCTAAGACCACATAGACAGGAATAAAATCCATGAGATTTATAAAAAATGTCGACCATAGTACAAATTTAGTAGTTGTGTAACTTAAACAGATAATCTGCTTCATTGAACCTGGACTGGAATTCATCTGATTTTGTGATTTATGCTTATTGGAATGAAATCAGGAGTCATTTGCAGTACTTTTTTTTTGGTAGACTGTTTCATGCAGATGAAACAATATTTTAGGGAAAAAATCCACATTATTTGAGAAAGGGCAAATACCTGGACAGTTGCACTAAGGAGACAAAACACATCACCTGCAGACAAGGACTCAGGCTGGAGGAGAGCTGTGCCTGCAGGTTCAATCAGAAGGGCAGGAGTTTTAGCAAAGGAGCTGCTGCTTCTCTCAGTCATGTTGCCTGGTGGACTACAGGCTCTACAAATCAAGTTCAACACCATTTCCCACAGCATTCTCCTAGAGAAACTGTCTGCCCATGGCTTGGACAGACGTACTCTTTGTTGGTTGGAAAACCGTCTTGATGTCCGGGCCCAAAGAGTCATGGTGGAGGGAGTTAAATCCTTTTGGTGGTCAGTCACCAGTGGTGTTCCCCAGGGCTCAGTGCTATGGCCTGCCTGTTTAACATCTGGATGATGATCTGGATGAGAGGACTGAGTGCACCTTCAGTAAGTTTGCAGATGGTTGGGAGTGTAGATCTGCTTGAGGACAGGAAGGATCTTCAGAGGAACCTGGACAGGCTGCAGTGATGGGCTGAGGCCATTGGTAAGAGGTTCAATAAGGCCAAGTGCTGGGTCCTGCACTTGGGCTACAACAAATCTCTGCAATGCTACAGGCTTGAGGAAGAGTGGCTGGAAAGTTATCTTTTGGAAAAAGATCTGGAGGCGTTAATCGACAGATGTCTGAACATGATCCAGCAGTATGCCCACATGGCCAAGAAAGCCAATGGCATCCTGGCTCATATTAGAAACAGTGTGGCCAGCAAGACCAGGGAAGTGATTGTGCCCCTGTATTTGGCACTGGTAAAGCTACACCTTGAATAATGTGTCCAGTTCTGGACCCCTCACTGCAAGAAGAACATTGAAATGCTGGAGAGTGTCCAGAGACAGGCAGTGAAGCTGGTGAAGGATCTGGAGAACAAATTTTATGAGGAGTGGCTGAGGGAACTGAGGTTGCCTAGCCTGGAGAAGAATAGACTGAAGAAAGACATGACCCCTCTCTACAACTACCTGAAAGGAGGTCGTAAGGAAGTGGGGTTCAGTCTCTTCTCCCAAGTAATGAATGGTAAGACAAAAGTGTCTGAAGTTGTGCTAGAGGAGGTTAAGTTTGGATATTAGGAAGAATTTTTTCACTAGGAGAGTTGTTAAAAAGGCTGCCCAGGGAGGTGCTAGGATCACTGTTGCTGGAGATATTTAAAAGACATGTAGATGAGACGTTGAGGGACATGGTTTAATGATGAGCTTGGCAGTGCTTGGTTGGACTTGATGATCTTAAAGGTCTTTTCCAACCAAAGTGATTCTATAATTCTATAAGCTGGCTCAACTGAGCAGTTGTCTGAAGTTAAGTAGATTGAGATAGAAATATTTACCGAAAGCTGATATGGAGTTATTACAGGCTCTCTAGAAAATCCTGTACTACCACTTGGCCCCAGACGTACATGAGACCATGAAACTGCCTGCCTTCTTCCCCTTACTCCTACTCCACCTTTGTAAAAGGATATCCACATTTATTCAATCCACAGACCTAAAGGGAAGTGTTGGAAGGACATCTTCATTTTTGTCTGCCTTCTCAGTCTGATTCTATATGAACATAATGGCTTAGTATGATGTGCACTACTGGTAAACTAAAGGGACAGTTGGGACTAAAGTTTCAAAGCTTTCCTAATGTCAGTGGAGGAAAACCCTGTGGCCTGCATTGATGGCCATCAGTGAAGGCACTGATGGGATACGTGACTTCCCAGAGTGCTGAAGGTCTTTCCAGCATGGTCTCTCCCAGGCAGAGCCTCTGTATTCAAATCCTTGCCTTTGGTGATTAAATTAGTTTCCACATTAAATGAGTGGAGACATGTAAGGAGAAAAAAAATATTTAGGAAAGGAGAGGACACAAACCACAGCAGTAAATCCACAACCCTATCAGTTTTAAGAGTTAAAGCCAGTCTGTAAGTGAAAAAGACAGCTGCCCATATGGTCTTTGGTGGCTGTGTTTGAGAATTTATTCTTTAGACAGACACATAGACTAACGAACTTGGCCATCATATTTTGAGAGGAGATTCACAGGCATACAAAATCTCCTGGGAATGCTTTCAGACAGAGATACAATGAAAATGACACTAAATGCTATGGTATAGCTTGGGCTGGCAGGGCAGACTTTCTGCTACTTGGTACCTTGCTCTGTAGAGTGCTGAGAATAGCACTCATACTAGCATTTATCTCATTTTCTAACTGACAAAACCTCTAACTGAGACAGATTCATTTTTAGTTCCCTTCAAGTCACGGGCAACTATAAACATATTAAAATTTCCCAAGCACATCAATTTCAGCTTCAATGACTTTGAATATTTTGATGCCTGTCTGAAACCATAGCCCTATCACAAATTCAGAAAGCAGGAGCTATTTTGACAAGTCCTCTAATCCTATGGGTTTGATCTCAGCCCACTTTGCACAGATTGGCCATTCCTTTTTAACCAAGAAAGGAAAAGTCATTGTCTCCTTTCAGAAGACAACCTATTAGAGTGTGGCTGGTGGGTGAGGGGACTACAGCATCCTGGAGTACCAGTTATTGAATACATTGTTTCAACAAACTTTAAAATGCATCCCCAAACACAAATCCCACCATATATTAAGAATGTATCCTAACTGTCCATGGACAAAAAGCAATTATAAATGCTAAATGTTTTCTGAATATAAAGCATCTAGAAGAGGGAACAGCATTACTTCTTGTAAGAATGGCTTCTTGCAATACACAAGTTTAAGTTTCTTCAGGCTGACTTCATTCACAAAGCTTATTTTAAAAGGAAAACAAATGCCTTAATGTTTAGTACTGCAATCATCTCTGTATTGCCATCCACATCCCTTGTGTAATGGAAAGAATACTTGAGCATTGCAAATACTTGTCAAATCAAGGATAGGATATGGATTGGATACTAAATAAGGAAGGTATTTAAAAAGAGAGTATCTGATAAAGTAAAGCATTGTAAGAAATAAATAATAGCCCATACTATAGATTGATGAATATTTGAGATAGGAAATACCTTTTTGAGCCTGATCTCTGAAGTCTGGCACAGAATTTGCTTTACTGTCCGGGGGGATTCTTTCATAGACTATTAGATGTCACTGAAAAATGTTTCCTGATACCCAGCTGAAATAATTTCCTGCTCTGTTTTGGGGTTTGTTTTTTTTTTTTTAATCTTTTCACTGGTTCTCTGGTGTAGACCTGTGAAGCCACAGGAAGATACAAGAGGTGTTACCAGTTCACACCAGCTGAAGAAACAGCCCACAGTCTCTTAATCTTTCCTTACCGAGTCAAGCTTCTCTCAGTGATGTCCAGTGACAGGACAAGGGGCAATGGGTACAAGCTGGAACATAAGAGGTTCCAAAGAAATATAAGGAAAAACTTCTTCACTATGAAAGTGATAGAGCACTGTTAACAACTTTATCAGTGATTCTTCATATATTTTAGTACTTACCGTATGTCCTTACTTAAGGACATTTTGGCATTTCATGCCAAAAATAATAGTAAAAGAAGGTTATTTTTCTGGAGGCTCATGTAAAGAACAAGCTATAACACATATTTTTACAGAGTAATCTTTTGCCACATGATGTGAGGATCTTGACCAGGATTTGACCATGTTTCCATTAGAAGATCACACAATAAAAATTTCATTATTCTTCTGGACTTCTTTAATTCTTATAAAATGTTCACCGGGAACAAACCTGCAAAATGATTTCAAGGTCTTGTGTAGATAATCTAATATTGTTATTATATTATCATTATCATATTAATAGGTGCTATATGGGGTACCACAAAGCTGAAGTATTTTCCTAATGTGAAATCAATTTGAATCTCTAACTACAGTAATTGTCACTCTTCCATAGCATCTACATTTGAAGGAATCTGTTTTTTTGCTTGTAGTGCTTGAAGGTTTATTATTTATTCATCAGCTTCTTAAGTTAGCCTTGATATCTCAGCTTTCTGTGGCAGAGCATGCTGATTAGTGTTTTCTAGAAAGATTTGACATGTTAGGCTGATGCTGGCAGAGAGGTGGGTAGCATATGTAGTGTGTTATCACTATACATTTTAGCTGTTGACAGTGACAGAAGTAAGCTGACATTAACACATCTTGATAAGTGATATTGCTATTACTCGCGTTGCTTTTATCATCAACTACTCAAAACATTGAACTAGGACTCTGACTTGATGCTATAACAAATGTGGCATGTATTAACACACATATCACTTAGACTTCTTCATGACATATGCCTTGACAAGCCTATGATTATTGTATATTGCTTCAGTGAACTTGTTAGCATTGCTGAAGGCAATAATCTGATTTTTTTTCTTTTAATTTTTTTTTATGATAGAAATAGTATTTATGAGTTTGGATGAGAAATACCTATAGGCAACATTTTATTGTAATAGCCTGGTGTACAATTAATTTCATTGCCAGCAATTCAAGATGCTGGGAAGAGATTCAATGTCATCCAAGGTTTATTTCTCTTTCAAAGGGTACAAACCCTTTTTGGGTGTTTTCATTAAAAACAAATGTTTGGAAAAACATACATTTTCTATTGAAAATGGGATTGTGTAGTGCTAATCATTCTATTGCAATTTAAAACTAACTCGAGGTTGCTACGATAATTAAGGGAGTGGGGCATCTCCCTTATGATGACAGGCTGAGGGAACTGGGACTCTTTAGCTTGGAGAAGAGGAGACTGAGGGGTGACCTCATTAACATTTACAAACATGTAAAGGGTGGGTGTCAGGAGGATGGAGCCAGGCTCTTCTCTGTGATGTCCAGTGATAGGACAAGGGGCAATGGGTATCAGCTGGAACATAAGAGGTTCCAAAGAAATACAAGGAAGAATTTCTTCAGTGTGAGGGTGATGGAGCACTGGCACAAGCTGCCCAGATGGGTTGTGGAGTCTCCTTCTCTGAGGACATTCAAAACTCACCTGGACAAGTTCCTGTGTGACCTACTCTAGATGGTCCTGCTCTGGCAGAGGGGTTGGACTAGATGATCTTTTGAGGTCCCTTCCAACCCTTGAGATTCTGTGATTCAATGAATGTATATGACCGGTATGAAAATAATAGGCTGATTTAACAGGAATATTCTGAAAAAAAACCCTACTTTGCAAACTACATAGCCTTTCAAACTACAGGAATTTGAAGGTAATATAACTGGCATGGACTCAGAACAAATGGTGGGAAACTGAGCTGTGAAAGTTTAGCTTACATGAGTCCATGATGACTTACTACTTTAGATCTCAGTGGAATACATTTGGCCGTAGATTTTAAACTTATTTTCAATGTGTGGCTACAATGGATCCATAAAGTAAGATAAAGTAAGTATAAACAGTCCACAAGTGCAAGAAATTTTAACAGAAAAGATATTTTGGGAAAAGTGAATGATGTTTGCTTGGACCTGTGAGCTGGAACCACAATGTCAGTGTTAATCTTCAGATGCCTTGGGGTCTCCTGCAATTCCAAGGTAGTGCTGCAAGCTTAACAGCTTATGGTGCCATATTTAAAGGAAAAGGTGCAAATGCCTCCTTCTATGCTTCACACCATCTGTATGGGAGCCACTTTGGTGTTGAGGATGAGTCATTTGATTACAATAGAGCTGTGCTGTACTTATTAAATTGTTACATGATTAGCTTGAGCTTTGCATGGCTGCTGACCCAGACTGGCTCAGGTGTCTGAAGCTCAGGAGTATGAGAGGGGTCACTGGGAACTATCTGTAATAATCACCCAGAAAGCTGTCATCCTCAAGTCATGTTAAGGAGCTGCCTCAGCGACACATCAGGAAAAGCCAGCTGTAGAAAAGGGTCTAAATCCATGGCCCTTAAAAGTGGTAAACGTCTGATGTTGGGCCACAGGGAAGTAGCTTGCCTTGTTCAGCATTCTCAGCTGTGATTCTTTCCAGATTTAGGCCTCTAAACTAGATATCAGTTTCTTATGAGAATGAAACTATTAAAGCTGCCATGCTGGATCAACCAGAGTCCCATCTTCTCCAGTGTTCTGTCTCAGGCTGTTGCTGGTAGCTGTCACCTAGAGAAAAACATGAGAAAGGAGCAAGCATTATGAGTTGAACTCAGATCTCTACACTTGCAGGAGAGTTATAATATCTTATCATTAGGCACAGAGTATGTGAATGAGCTTCTCCTAATGAAAGAGTTTCATGTTGTTTAACTAACTGAATATTCACGGGGCCACAGTAGGGAACCTAAATTGTCTTTCATTCCTGTGTCCTGATGATCAGCTAGTCCTTATCTCATTCTACATTGTCTTATATATGAATTATTTGCATGGATGTTTTTTAAGAATTTCTGTGTATTTTTAAATGAACCCATCCATTCAACTTCATACTAAATTAGTTTTTGTTGGTATTTTAACATGTTTTTTTGTTTCTAAATGTTTTTATTATGGCCTTTTTTTTTTTCTCAAATAACTAAATTTCCTCAGAAAATTCTAAGAAAACATTCTCAATTCTGAACAGAATTTACTTAAGTTCTTGAAAATCTTTTACATTTGATGGCAAAAACTAACATGAAACTGATATTTGGTGGTTCTTTGTGCTACTACATTACTAGAATGTGGTTTTCTTCAAAAAGTGCTTTTATTTTATTTTAGATTTAGTTTTTCAATAATTGCTATGTTTTTATTTTATAAGAAAAAAAAAGAGTCTGTATATTGAACCAGCACTTTTCAGGCTCCCAGAAGTTGTATGTTCATTTTTAACTTGGTTAGTAGACACTGTGTAGGTGCTGCAAAAGTGTAAACTCAATCTGAATAGAAAACAAACATGAAGCCTTATCAGAGAGTTTATTTTGCCAACCAGTTGCTAAGAGGGATACAGGGCATAAAAATTCTTATCCCAAATATACTTTCTAAGTGTGTATTTGTATACTGATTTTTTTAAAGTGGTGGCAAACAGCAAAACCAAGCTACATATATTACAAGTAATGCAGAATTAAGTGCTGCTATGAAATCCTGCAAAAGACTTTTCCATGATGTTTCAGGCTTATTTTATCAGATATGAGAAGTCACACAATTGCAAGTGATCGATTAATACATTCAAAATATTTATCCCTTGGAAGTGGATGCACATTCTCACATTGCTCAGGGAAGAAGTAATAGTAGGCTAGTTGAATAAGCCCCACATATTTTTGTTTTGCAATTAAAGCAACAACAGCCCATAGGTGATTGGTTCACTATCCACTGACAGATAATAACATTTTAAAACAGACCCACAATTATGCACACATGTTTTAGGAGAGATGAGCTGAGGCTGGATGAGAAAGCAACTTCTGAAGCGTGCCACTTGGGTAATTATAGGGGCTGAAAAGAGTTGATCATTTAGAATTTGATCTTTTGATACTATACAGCATAATTCTTGTGGGACTATGCCTTTAATTAGTCTTCATGGAATTAAGTATATTTTTTAATAGGCAGGTGTAAATGTATCATGGTACTTTTTTTACATGATCTTAAAAACTTCATAAAAATTATCTCAAAGCCTAATTTTTTCCCAGGTAATCATTACAAACTCTAGAGTTTCATGTGAGAATGGCCTATTTTATTTTAAGACAACAACAATATAGTCTGCTGACAAGGCTATTTGCAAAAGCAAATCTCAAATATTTGACACATTTCCACCCA
This sequence comes from Urocolius indicus, assembly GCA_013401255.1. NCBI lineage: Eukaryota > Metazoa > Chordata > Aves > Coliiformes > Coliidae > Urocolius > Urocolius indicus. The sequence goes on from WBNH01001927.1 coordinate 16,403, forward strand.
CGTAGCATTCTCCTACTTTTTATTTTGCAAACACGCACACACACACACACACACACACACACACACACACACTTTCTGCAGAAAGGATGCCAAAATCCTCTTGTTCCTGAATGCTCTAATGAATGCTTAAGGTTCTATTAAACCAGAAGGAAAGTGTAATGAATAAGAAATAGTTTGTGCCCTATGTAGGAGACAGGGAGCTCTGAAGCAGACCTGATTTTATTTTTGTAGCAGAAGTCTTCAATATAAGCTTTTTTTTTTTTTTTTTTTTTTTTCTGTTGGATTCTGCAAAGAACAGCTACAAGACAGTGCAGCCTTAAATCTTCTGTTTGTCATTAATAAGCCAAACAAAAATGCCTGACAGTTACTTCAAACCTATCTGTGACTGTGTTCTTCAAATGCATTGTTTTAGAAGAATAAGGGTTGATGACAATCCTTCAGTCCAGACCCTCCATCTGCAGCCCACTGCCTTGTTTTTGAGCTTCAGGTTCTACAGCAGCTTTTGGCTACTCGCTGGTGGAAGGTAGGTAGGTGCCAGCGACTGTCGCAGAAAAAAATGCATTCTCTTAAAGCAACCTGATCTAGATTGACCTACTTCTGCAGGGAGGTTGGACTAGATGATCTCTAAAGGTCCCTTCCAACCCTACCATTCTATGATTCCATGAAAGTAGCCTTAAGCTCCTTGCTCACTCCTCACTATCCAAGACCTTAGCTTCATGATTTTTTATTTCCATGACCCTGGGAGGTCATATCACCATTCAATGACTGGGTTTGACATTTCTAGCTAAGAAAAACTTTGTCTGAAAGAAAGTTTTGACTTTTGGCAATTTATTTTCTGATGTTAATGGAGGAAGACATCTTTCCAAGTTTATGCTGAAAAACAGATCTGAGAAAGAGACATCTGAACATAGCCTGATAGCTAGGGCATTCATCAATGCTGTAGGAAACTTGGAGTAAATTTCCAGCTTGTCCTTCAAAGAGAGGCATATTCAAAAGCTGTTCTGTCTCTCTGTTCTGGTGTTTCCACTAGTCAGTCCATTGTGGATTCAAGGAACCTTCCAGATGAAAAGTGAGTAAAAGCAAATATGTTCTGTTAAAAGATTTGTTTCAAGCAAACTGACTTTTTTTTATGTGGAAGAAAATACTTAAATGAAAAACTAGTCCACTTCAAAACTGCAAAGGAGATGAGATTTCCTCTGTATAAGGGCAATGTAGGGTAATCTGAGGCAATACTACATGCAACAGTGTTTTACTTCTATTGAAATGAAAGGCAATCTTTTATGTGAATGAAATTTTACCAGCTACTAGTATATTTGGTAATTTCATACAAAGATCTTTTCTTGTAAGCAAAGGAAAAATAAGCACTTGGTACAAGAGGGCTTTTGAGTCACTTCCAAAAATAATTTGTTCAATTTCCTTAACTTTCAAACTCTTTTCTCCATGCCAAGTTCTGGCTAATTAACAAATAAGACCTAATAGGCAGGGCTGATGCAAAATCAGAGACTGAAGCTGTAAGACATATCCTGAATGGGGTAAATATTTTTTTTTGTAAGATGCATGTTGTTTATTACACTTCCCTTTAAGTCAGAGAATGAGCATTTCAGAAGAGAGGACGGATCCTGTGGATACATCTCCCTTGTGCTTTTCTTGAGTGTCTGAGATCTCCTGTTGTCCTGTGTCAGTGCTGTAATCAAAACCTCAGCTGGATAATGTTGGCAAGACTGAGCTCCTAATAATTTAGAGCTGACTAAAAACAACTCTAGTCAGTAGGAACATAAAATCTAACACCATGAAGAAGACTGAATTTGACAGAAACAGTAGAGCAATGCTCTATTATTAAAAACTGTTAAGACAGATTTAAATAAACCTGAAGCTTTACTACGAAGTATTCATAAATACAATTACATCATTGCATGATGCATGCAGATGTGAATACTTTATTAAAAATAGTTGTGATTTCCTAATATTTCTCACAGGACTTAAATCTCTAGGATAAAGAATCCTAGGCAGAGTTATATGCTGAAATATAAGAAGGAGTTTATTAAGTCCAAATCTGTTTAGTATCTACAAATCTTCTAACTTGTCAAAACAATGGGTGAAAATGTAGCTTATATGTGATAGGATCTTTCCTCTTGAATTTAAAGGAAGGATAAATATTTGATATCTCATTTAATGATGCCTCCTCTTGGAAATCAAAACTTTGACTAATATCTCAAAACAGCAAATTGATAATTGACATACCTTAACACTTTAAATTTTATATTAACCTTTTAATTTAAATAATTTAAATTGCTGTATTCATTTCTACCTGAAACAAGTTTTTCAGGAGATGGATGAAAACTTGAAAACAACCTATGTTGGTAGCAAATTAGGCATATATATAATATTATTTTCAGAGTTTTATAGTTGAGTCTAATTTAGAGTTGCGTCTTATTTGGAACAATGTGTATTATTATAACGGAGAGCATGATGATAAATAGTGCTGCTCTATTACAAGCAATGGCATAAATAATATTCAGTTTACATTCAAGATAAATTTCTTCCTTTTTCAAAGCTAAGACCAAGTTCAGAAATGGCATCCATTTTCTCAATTCTCAGGTAAAATTTGGCTTGTTTCAAGTAACTTTCAGCAAAAAATAATCCAAAGTGGTTTTAAAAAGTTTCTTCTGAAATGAAAAATGTTTAAAGCTTCTTCTGAAGTCTTGCAGGACTGTCTTCAATCCAGACATTTTAGAACATTGCAGTCACCAAGCAATATTCTCCCTGTATCTGGCAGCTCTACTCTTAGGAGACCGCAGAGTCATGTGCTACTAAGGCAAAAGAAGCAAAGGTCTTTTTGAAAGCCTATAGAATTGTGTAATCTAAAATGTATAGTTTGAAGCAGGGGGTATGTGTCTTTAGCTAGTAAAAAACAGAGCACAAAATAACATCAACTTAAGAACACTCTTAAGAGAATCAAAATGCTAAACCACCAGACAGGAAGAGAGGTGAATGTAGCTTATGTTGGTTATGTCACTTAATGCACAACTTTAGAGTAACCAGTTCTCCCTGGTTTAAAGAGATATATAGAATATATTGGAATTACTGTCAAAGTCAGCCTTGATTGTACTGCATTTATTTTAGGGTATTACAAGACATAGAGTCTTTGAAATATTTTAAGGTGATAAAAATGTTTATAAAATCTCTGAAATTTTACTTTTGGCAATATACCAACTCAATTACTTCTTTAGGTCTACTATTATGCATGCCTTCCTGCAATTGCTTAGAATGAAGATGCCACATGAAAGTACAAGTACATAGGAATCAAGTATCGGATCTACATTCTTTGTTACTATATGTAAAGATGTTTTCCATTGCATTGTCACCCATATACTTACACTGAGAACTTCAGAAGAAAAATCTTGGTAGGAAGTAAATGGCAACATGTAGATTTTTGTTCATTAAAATTATCTGCTCTTTTTCTAATACTGTGATCCTTTCAGCTAGCTCATGCATCTATAGAGATAGTGTTATTTACACATTTTCAGCTGAAAGTCTGAAGCATTGTTTGTGACATTGACAGGGTTTTGTTAAACTTGGAAAACTCTTCCTTAGAAGCCTGACATAAATAGCATACCTGGTCATGAAGCCAAATCTAAGTACACCGTGTTTTCTCACTTATGAAGAAGTCTGCTTCAGATGTAGATTGCAAACAGAAAATGTAGAGTGACCAAGAGAAATATGGATGATAAGAGATTAGTTAGGACAACATAGAAAGAGGAAGGAATGAACCCTACCATTCTATGATTCTATGATTCTATGAATCACTGATCAATGTGTTAATTGACACTGAAATACAAGATCAAGACCACAAGGCTAGCAAGAAAGAAAACTTTGTTGTTAAATTTAACGGCATCATTTATATCTCTATTTGGGCAGGAATATGACTGTCAGGGCAAAACCAGAACTTGATTTAGTTAAAGATGGTTGTCTGAATGGGATGGCCTTAGTTACGGCCCAAGTTACGAAGAGCTGTTTATCTGGACTCACATGGGAACTTTGGTAAATGTCATACGTCATCCCTAAGTACAGAAACTGGAGAGGTGAGAGTTGTCCTAAGTTAAGACTGACACGTGTTAACTACATGTTACCTGCACTGAAACTAGTCAAATAATATCATGAGGATGTGGGATATCTGGGAATATATGGTGAAGAAGTTGCAATTACCTGTGACTGTCAGAATATTTTAGTATAGACAAGGTTATAGGTAGACACTCAGGGCTCTACAGGAACACTGAGGTAATGTATAGATTTCAGTTTGCAGGCTGCCCAGATTTGTTGACTAAAGAAATCTTGCTTGTTCTTGGTACGAAATGTACAGTCTGCTGTGGAAAATCTGCTCCTATTCTTTCTCCTACACTCTAAAACATCTGAAGAATGATACTTGACCGTATTTAGCTTAATGATTATGCTAGAGTGCAAAACTCAAAACATATTTTTTTTCATGAGACAAAGTCAAGTTTGTAAAATGACAATACTTCACACAAATGCTTTTGTTGGAAAAAATAAAATTACTTAATTGAAACAAGTGTAGCTATTCTTCCGAATAGACGAAGTTGCATGAAAATGACCCTGACATTGTTAAACATACAGTATCTTTGACATCTGGGAAATCTCAAGTTAAATGTTTAAAGACAGCTGCCTTTTAATAATTAGCACAAGAGAAGAAAATGAGATCCTAAGTTTATCATGCTCTTCTGTGAATGTGCAGAAGCAGCCAACAGCCATTCAGCTTTACCTTTTTGTTTGTTAGTAGCTGAGTGCCAGAATAATTACTCTTTGTAGCCAGCATTCTTCTGGGCCCACACAGACCCACTCAGAAAATAGCTCATTAAAAGGCCATCTGAAAATCTGTGCTGAGAGGGGAAAATAGGACCTCTTCTTCAGTTTTATCATACACATTTCTTCACAGCTTTTTTATGTTCATTTTTCGCATATCTTCCAACTGCACTCTAGAGAAGCCTGGGGAAAGAGGCATCTGAATTATCAGCTGACTGAGTTTTATTAGCAGAGAACAGGTAAGAATGCTTGTAGATGGGCTTGTATTGATTCTTTATTAAATCTCTTACAGAGATGATTGTAAAGAATGGTGTGGCTTCTGATAGGAAGCTATTCCTGATTATATAGGATGAAATAATCCATTTCTTAATGACTAGAATACCGTCTCCTCCTTATGGTAGGTTTAAAACCTGAGAATCTAGTGCCTGATAACTCCACAATACCCTGTGTATCTCTAGTGTATCATCAATATTGTACCTCTGTTCTCTTCCTTATGGAAAGGAGCTGAAGGATCTGGTTTATCTAGTATTACAGAACTTTCATTGCTATCTTCTGGAATATCACTAGAAAAAAAATGAGAGCAGATAAACTAGAAGTGCTCAGTCTGGTCATATAAGAGCGGATAAAGACTATGGTTTTAATTTCCACTTCATTAAATGTATGAAAGCATCTTTTTTTTAAATACTTTTTTTCCAAATGATAAAAAAATCTGCTAAATCCCAGGGCCAGATGGCTTTTTGGATCTTGAAAATTATATTTGAGAGGATGTTGTGATCAATTAGTGAGATATCTTGAAATTGTGGAAGATGCGCTATTATCTGTCATTGATATGCAGGTGTCAGTTTCACAGCCTTTTAAAACTGCAGCTGTATAGCTCTATTTATTCCTCTGTAACCTTTGGATCCTTGCTTCAAAAATATAGATCCTTAGCAAGAAAAATACCTAGACACAAGATGCAGCAGTTTGTGAAAGGAGGTATCTGTTGAAAATGTTATGCTTCAGAGATTTAAAAGAAATAAACAAAAAGTGATAACAATAATTATTAATCATAATAATCATCATCACTCAAACACAGAAGAGAACTTTATAGAATCTGTGCTGCCAAGAGAAAAATCTCATCAACCTTTTCTTTCCTCCTGTCAGATCAATGATTTTTAAATGAAAAGCTACTTTTCAATTAAACTACGCTGGGTCAATATTTTTTAAAAACTAGCCTGAAAAAGTTATTAAAATCCTTAAATGTACTTTTAACACTATTTAGCTGAGAGCAGACAGAAATTAGATGAAAATGACATTTTTAGGAAAGCAGAAATAGCAAAAATGATTGAGGAGACAGTTGTCGTTGACGAGCATATACATACAGTACCTACAGGATGTGCATGAGTAAAAGCATCTCTTTGCTTTATGGAGTTTCAGTGAAAGCAGATGGAGCTGGTTGTTTATACCCAAGGCAGCAGGTGATGATGTGAACTATTAACCTTAGGCAGGAAGAACAAGCACATTTAAGCCACCCAGAGGTAGCTGAAGTCACCTGAAGATGAAAGGATGGGAGAGACTTCCCAGTGTTTGAAATAGCCCTGTATCCTCTCCTGAAAAGACGAGGTTTTCCCTTGCTGAAAGTGCTGGAAGTGATAATGAATTTGAGCTTGAACCTGTGGTCTTTCACACTCGGAGATATTTTTTTTTAGATTAAGTACTGCATTACTAGGTGATGGTAGTATAAAGGGCCATGGTTGTTTTTTTCTTGCTGTCAAACTTGTATGAGAGGAGCATTCATGCTCTGTGTTGAAATGTTTACCTGAGTTAGAGTTATACTTGAGGAAACACAGAGACACTGGCAGTACTGTTGTGTATGCTGAAATATTGCTAAAATGCCCTTGCTGACAGCAGGTTTGCAGTGAAGCACTGAGAGCCTTGACATCCAACATATCCTCATCAGAGTGCACAAAGGATTTCATACACAACTGGACCTGCTTAAAACCCACCTGCAAAACTCAGCTGCTAAAATATGGCTGTACCAGTCCTCCTTCAGTTGTCTGCAAAGAAAGCTGGAAGGCAGTTGTTAAAAAATGAGCAGAAAAGTTGCATGGGTAGGAAAAGTTTGATCTCATCTTCTGTGTCCAAATCACCACTATGACTCAAATGTAGTGTACAAGAGCAAGTACCTTGTGCAAATAAGGTGAGCTACAGAAACATAAAACTTTGTAGGTAATAAAATTGCATTATTAACAGTCTAATTACAGAGCTATAATGTTGTTAATTCCGTTTCTCATAACAGGGATTCAAGTTGTAGGAGGCAGTCATCACAACCAATATTTATCAGAACACTTTTTATTAGACAAGCTAATGTTATTAAAAGAATGAGGCTTTTCTTATCAGCAGAAGGTAACTATTCATATGATGCATTTAATCACTCATACAGGTCTCATACACTCGTGCACAAACTAATAGCTACCCAACCGCAGTCTGGTTATGTTTTTGTGTTTGCTAACAGTTCACTTTTTCTTGCTTCACTGGACAGCAAACTCTATGTTATAATTAATTCTACTGTGTTTGATAAGTTTTGCATCTGTTAGATGCCATTTCTTCACTTCCTCCGCTGTCCTTAATATCAGCACACAAAATTGCATTCCTGTAGTGAGTTATAGTTGTGCTTGAAGCCCTAGGACCTCTATCCTGTACTTACACTTTTAAAACTTCTGCTGTTATCTTTTGCTTATATTTTTTGAGGCATTTGTTAAAAACTCCTTGTTTCTCCAACAGCCTCCAAGATTTGCTTTCCTGATAACATGACATATGGTTTATTAGCACATACATATACTTTTCCTGTAGTTCTCAACAGTTAGTTCACTGTACAAAAATAATGATTCATCACAAGATGCACACAGGGACATGTACAGTCACAGATGTGATGCTTGGGCATCACCTGCTCCAGAAAGGTATTGCTTGCAATGCTATCACTAGTGTGTTGCTAAGTTTACCTTGCAATGCATCTTTGAAAGACGAACTGATGAGGTGCTCATCTGTGGTGTCTGTACTGGGCTTGATTCTTCTGCAGTGGTGAGGGCAGGACTAGCAGTAGTCAGTGATCTGCTAGGGAAACCTTACCACATGTGAGCCTCAACTCCCTTGGGAGGCAGCTGGTCTCACTGAAAATCCTCTGGCCCTTAACTACTTCTATATTTCAAAAAAATAAAGGGCAAATGGCTGGTGCGTGTTACAGCAAAAAATTATTTGCTACATCATCCCACAATACCAATCTCTCAGCTCTAAGGGATGTAAAAATGCATTAATTTCTATTCCCAGTGCTTAATTTGAAAACTACCTGCTTATGGATAAGTGCAGCTTTTAGGAAAAGAAAATGAGGGAAGTTGTGTCATACACATTAACGAGAAAGCAGCATTCTGGGACTCTCAAGAAACTTTGTCAGGAAAAAAAAATAGGTACACTTTGTTTTTTTTTTTTTTTTTCTGAATGATTGAGGTGGAGATGTTCAAAACAGAACTGGAAAACTGGGATCAGTTGTGCCTCGCTGCTGCTATATTAATATGACTAAGCAATATGCAGCCTTAACTTTGGTCAGAAGTATCGTGACACTATATAAGCATATATTATGTACTTCAGTGCACACAAATGTCTCAGTGTAGACACTAGCACAGATACTCTACATACAAACTCTTATGACCTTGTAAGGACCTAAGTTTAGGTGCAGATATTTTTATGTATCTACCAGCCTTGGACTTGGACCGAAGTCTCATGTTTCCCAGGGAGTCTTCTGACCGCTACCGTATTTGATAAGCAGACTGTGTGCATGCTAGACAGCACTAGTTTGGGCTTTTAAAAATTTTCAACCTTCAAACTTTTTCAGTCTACTTTTACCTGTCCTTGATTGTCTTTTATGCAAGACCAGATGGAGAGACTGGTCATACTACAAAAAAACCTGTGCAAAATCAGCAGCAATATTTTTGGGTCATTTTTGATTGATTGACATGGTAAAATGAATGCAGGACAGACAGAAGGAAGTAGTGACTACCTGTTGAGGGAATAGCTGGAGGCAATCCAGGGATAGGACTTCCTAGCTGGCAGTTTTTTCATCGGTGATAGACTAGAGCAGCTTGTGATGTTACAAATGAAGTGTTTTTAGCTTGGAAGATGATGTTTCCTGGGAAGCTGGGTCAAATAAAGGCTTTAAGGGTGTCAGTGATCCTAAAATATGATTTTGAAACCCAGGTCACCTTAGGGTCCAATGTTTTACGACCATTTAATCAAGCTGCATTTAATTAAATCAATTAAACATATTGGGAAAGGTATTTTATTCCCCCTTTGCAAAGGAGGAAATTAAAGGTTGTCTTTACTTACTTTTCACCATGCTTAGCTGCATATGTGTAGACCAGTACAAAAGAGCAATTACAGTTGTAGAAAGTCTGCTGGTCTGAAGAGCTAATTAAAATTATTGTTGAAAAGAAACCCTTCAGCTGAATGAGCTTTTGCATTTTGAATAGCAGATTACAATTTTATACTATTATTAAATTGCTCTTTTTAGCGCTTTACACACATTAATTTTCAACATTTATTTGTCTGTGTGTGCCTTGTAGCGTGTACTGATATGTTGAAAGAAGCAGAAGTGATTTGCAAAAGTGATACAACGGGCTTGTATGGCACAGGACTTGGGGAAGGTCCTAGATCCCAGCTGTTGGTGTGAATTTTGGCACAAACTTAACTGGGCTGTAATTTCATCCTTGATTTTTTGAGTGGATGTAGCTTTTTCCCCTGAGTTTCGCAAATATGAAGTTGGTGTTCAGATAATCATCTGCTGCTGTTTGTAAAAGGTTTTAGATAAGCCAGAGCTCATATTGCACAATAATCAGCTAATCCGTATTAGGTTACTGTGATTGCTATAATAAGTCAGGATATGAAGACATGCTGAAGATTCTTACATCTCAATGACTGTAGTCAGACTGTAGTCTGTAGTAGACTAGCCTTTTTCTTTGTCTCAAAAAGGAGACAATGTCTCTTTGTAGTTTTACTTTAGTCTGAACGGTAAAAAGGAATTTAAAGAGAGGTTACACAACCTGGGCTGTTTTCAGATGGCCCCTCTCCCCAGTTGGGTGAGCAGTGTTAGCTGTGCTCTCTCTGTCTGTTAGAGCTATATTTATCACACAGGAATTGTGGGCATGTGAGTTTGTGCTCTGACCAAAACAGCATTTCAGTCAACATGTTTCTGTGTCTTGATGCACTTGTTATTTTGCTAAAATTTATGCATATATTTCCTTTTCTATCCTTTAAACAAATAAATAAACAGCCTCAAAAGGAAGTACTTGATATTCCACAGGTGAGGTTTTCTCAGCATGTTGTTTCATTAGAGAAATGAGCTGTATTACCAAATCAGTGGAAGAAGTGGTAACGTGAACCAGCATATTCAATTTCACTGTAGCAATCGGTATTCCAGAAGGAAATCCTGGGAAGCAATCACTGGCAATGGGGCTTCAATTTAAATTACAAAATAGATGACATGCTGAATGCATATAGAGCATGTGAGAGATTAAATGGAAGTGTTCATTTGTCCTCATAAGGTAACCAAGACAATAAAAATGTACTCCACAATAAGTATTGCAAGAGCTGTGCTAATGAAAAAAACTATTAATATAATTTAAATTACTATGCCCTGGGCAGTTGTTAATTGATGGTATTAATTATGCAATAGATCTCTTTGTAAATTGATGATACAGGAAGTCATGGAAGAAATCTAGAATAAATTTCTCTTTTGAAGCTATTCTGCAATGTTTTATGAAGCAACCTATAGCTCCCAATGAATATTCAAATGTTACTTATATTAAACTCTGCAATTTGTATTCTTCAAAGAACCAAGTAAAATGAAGGGATGCAATTAAAAACAATAAATTATTCAATTATGCATAAAGGTGATTATATGGACTAGAATTCATTAGTCTTAACTTGAATAGATGTCACACCTGGTATTTTTCTGCCTCTGTAACTATTGTTTCACATGAATTAAAGCAGCAGGGAATGTATGGCGTAGAATTTCTTTTGCTGTCACTACTGATCAGGAGACGAGATGATAACCTGCAAGAAAGATTATATATTTTTTTTTATATGTATTTTAATTTTAAGGTTATTTATTATTTACCTCCACATGTCAGAGTGTCTATTAATGGATGTAACTAACTGCTGAGAGTCCAGCCTGTAAATTTCTTTCAGTTCTTCAAGTATAGAAACATCATCCAAAGAGATATAGTAAATGAGATAAATATATGAAAAGGGTGCAAATATAGTTTATCCACCTTAAAAAAAAAAGGAAAAGTAAATAATGGTTCCGATTGCTTCATTTTGTCCAATTAAAATTTCAATTTTAAAATGTCAAAGTATTTTGACTTATTTTTTGAAATCTGTAAAATAATAACAATGACTTAAAAGATATTTTCAAGCAAGACGTTTCCTCTTTTTTTTTTTTCTCTAGTGGAAATGTTTGTATTTTCTGACCAATCTTGTAATACTTGCCCATTGTCCAGATTTCTGTGATGCAACCTAGATTTCATGGCTAGTTTTAGCTGCTAGAAGTTCATGTTTCCCACTTGCTATGAGTGAATATAAGAGGAGCACATTCCTGCACACTGTCTTACACAGTATCTGGCAACTTAAAACATTCTGAAATGAACTGATTTAATTTGGTGGTTTATACTTTCTAAAGTATAGGAAAACCAAAATATGCTAGAGGAGTAGAAATAATGCCATGTTTTAATGGCACTTTCAATCTCAAAAAATATCCTATCTTGCACATCTTTATATGTGTTTTCCACTTTTAGTTTTAAGTTGCAAGCAATTTTGTTGGTTATTTCCACAAGGTATTTAGGCCAAATATAACAATGTTTTCTTCGTTTATTCTTTAATTTTCCCACTGAATCAAAGAAATTGGAAGTGCAGAGCAATACATGGTACAGAATTAGGTGCTGGCAAGATCTCCACATTACTAGGTAATAGTCTGGAGCTTCATAACTTGGTGCTTTTTTTAAAAAGAATTCCTCATTACAAATATGCAGAAAGAGTACTGTGTGTTTGGCAATGCTGCTATACTTGATTGGAATTTTCTAGAAACCTGTTTGTATGAGGTCTTCAAAAAACATGTGGACACATTCCTGTGTGAGCTGATCTAGATGATCCTGCTTTGGCAGGGAATTGAAAGGTCCCTTCCAACCCCTACTATTCTATGATTCTACATGGTTTTGCTATTTGCACACTTTTTCTCTCTCTTCCTTTTTATTTTGCATACTTTTTATTTCTCCTCCTTTTTCCACTTTAAGGAATATTTTATGTTTCAATAAACAATACCCACTCATACAGAATATCTGCTGTCAAGTGTCAAACAATAACATGACAAGAGGGTGAGGTACAGGGGGTAAGTAAGGTTAGTAAGGGTGACTGAGGTAGCCAGAGCCACTAAATGCATTTCCTAATTCGAAAATGAAAGCACAGCTACTGATCTGCAGGAAAGCAAAGGCCACCTGCAGCAGATTTCAGTGGAGACCCAGGTTCTCTGTAAGACTATAATGGACAGTGTGAGCTGTACAGAAATCACTGCTATTGTAATAGGTGCTCCTGCCTGTTTGCAGGTAATCCTGCTTCTTGAAGAGCACATTTACATGTAGCAGGTGCTACATCCATGTCTGCCCTGTCAGAACTGACAGCTGCTTGCTAGTGATTATGTCCTTGAGCAGTGATGTTACTCTCTGGATTTGTATCAGGAGCAACGGCTAAGTGTTTAATATGCCAGCTATTAATATTTTAAAAATATGTTGCTGTTTTATAGGAAACAATGATCTGACTTAGGTAGTCTGGCTGCTTGAGAGAATGATAGTTATGTTGTTTCTTCCTCACATAACATCCAGAGTGTGGTGGAGCATTTTTCACACTTTTGCTACTGACTCAGGCCATGAATCATCTACTCTGGTGCTTGACCACTTGTATGAAGTGGAGATGGGTGGAAAATAGGACACTATTTTGTCCTTGCAGTCTTGCAATGCACACCTCTAACTGGGTAGCAAGCCTGAAGTGTAATGAGACCTACTCAGGAAAGTTTGTGAAAGTAAAGGCCTGATCTCAGAACTGAGATACCTACCATTTATTCAGATTTTTTACTTTCAAATATAAAAACATCTCATTCTTTCAGAATTTGAGGTGTACACATGGAAATTTATTCTGAGTGTGTCTGAGAGCAGAGTTCTTCTCCTAAATCTTGGAGAAAAAAGCAATTTTTATATTTTATTTTATTTTATTTTGTTTTATTTTGTTTTATTTTTTATAAATTGGAATTCTGTGTCTATTGTTGTTAATATTCCAGCCATGAAAAGACTGAGTCATGCGAATGTATTCCATAATTCCACTCTGTTCTGTAATTGCTACTTGCTTATGGATGCAAATTATGAGGAAGCATAATGAGAGCCATAACTCTCCAATTTGTTTTACTTTAAACAAGCAAGCCAAAAAAGAGACCCAAAGCAATATTCTTATTTTACTATGTGATTCAATACAGTACAAGACTCTGCATATTAGAACTCATTGAAAACACAATTAACTGTCATAAACTTTAAATCAGATGATAAACCAAGGGAAACTCTGTACATTCCATAGTGCTGAATCAGAATGAAGGATTTTTTATATAACCAAGTAGTGGAAAGGTTGACAGATCAGGTTGAGTGGTTTGGGATGCAATTCCCTCTATTTACCCTGACAAGGCCTTTATAGTTCCTCTCTCTTATATCTGGCAAAGCAACTAACAATTTTACAGCTGTGTGGATTTCTGTTTCCTGTCCAGTACCTCCTGTGAAAGAAATGGAAGTGATAGGAGAGAACTGTGATAAAATTGAATATTTAGCTCTTAGTCTCTCTTCTCTTCAGTGCCTTCAGGCTCTACATGCGCAATCCTGGTGACAATGCAAGGTGGGGAGGGAAAAATGAGCACACAATAGTTGGTGTGTATGGCTGAATGGCTCAAAAAATTGGCAGAAGATCCTTCTCTTGAAACAGAATTTATCCCAGATCTTCAGAATTTTCTGCATTTGTGTTAGGAAACATAAACATGTTTTGCTTTCTTTTTTTCAGAGCAAAGGATTTCCAATTTGTTTTAAGCTGTTAAGCAAATACAGTAGGGGCTATAATATGTAGAGATACAGTGCTATAATTACATTGTTGTTCTACTAAATTGGAGGTATACAAAGATTAAAACTACCTTGAAATGAATTGAATACAGTTTTCTGATTCTAGTATGGAAAATGGAAAGAATAGCAAATTATCACACAAATTTTCTCCTGTCCTCTGTACCACGCCACTAGGATATATGAGATATTGGTGGGTATAATCAAGACAATATTCTGTTTAAAAAGACCTTAATACACAGTGACTTAATATCCCCCCCACCCCCAATGACTGGTATAGTTAATAGCATACTTGTAAATTATGTAGTTTAATTAATTCATGTTATTTCAACCCTGATAACAATAATCTGTATTTGGATAAAAAAGTTGAACTAACTATGTTTTTTGTAGGTCACTTCTCAAGGATCTGGAACCAAACCATTGACTTTCACATTTGTACCATCTATTGGGAGACTTCCAACTCATTCTGAAGTTGTGGATGTTTCTAAGTTCCTTGTGACAATTCCAGAGGAACCAAAGGATCTGAGTAATCAAGAAATTATAAATAAGGTAGAATTTTGTTTGCACTAATTTTTCCACTTTTTCAAAATATATAGAAAATTTAATCCCTAGAATCACTGAACTGAAGTTCTTTCCCTTGAACTGTTTCTTGGCTTGTGCTTGGTTTTAATTAGCAAGCCAACCAGAGATGTAGAATTGTTGTGCAAGAGAAGGTTGTCTATTCCACAGCCTGCTTTGCCTTTGGCAGAATTTATACTGCAAGGAAACACTTGCACATCTTGATACTGTCCTGTCAGTCATGCAAGGATATATTCTTGGCAGACGAGGGGAGATTCCTTCCTGCTCTTCACAGGAGCAAGGGTAGTGTGTGAGAAGTGTTATCACGTGGGAATCAATGAAGAGTTGGTCACTGGATCCCGGTTTCAGCAAATGCCAGTGCTGTGTTTTCCAGCAAAGGTGCCAATCCCTTTACATAGCTGCGTAGTAACTCATTGAAGTGGAAGCTTGCTTTTGTTTCTGCAAGCTTGTCCCCATGGTTTCCTATGATGATGAAGTCAGCAGCGCAACATTCCTAATTCTCTTTCCTTTAGCCAGTCCACAGTTTTTGTTCTTCCTTTCCTATTCCATGATATTCATTTTATTCCATGCTGTCTGAAAGACAGCTGCAACCCTCAGGTTAATATTAATGCTTATAACAGCACCTTCCCTGGGACATTGCTGGGGCTGCAGCTCTAGGTGCTCTTCCACATAATAAACTTTTCACAGGAGTTCACAGCACTCTGACTTGAATATGCTCCAGCATTTTCACTGTTCTATATATCTAAAAAGGTATTAAGTCTGGACAGAAAATGAATATGTTTGGAGAGACATGCAGTGGAGTATTATCCTCAGGATATTTGACTCATTCATAGCCAGTCAGTATTGGTTCTGCTGTAAGTAACGCCCTGGGTAAAGCAGAATCAGGTCTTCTTGACATCTGACTCCTTGTATTTCTCTGTAAGTAGAAAAAATTTTCCTGGAAGGTGATGCAGTACTAAGGCCTTTGTAGCAGTGATTATTCCCTTTTCTAAAATGTCTAGCACTTGAACAATATTTAAAAAAACTGACAAAAGTCAGGTAGAGAAAATAACACCTCCAAAGTCATACTGATGATATCTCCCTTTATGGTCCAATTTTTTATTTAATGAACTGAGATCCAGGGACTCAGGGAGGTACAAGAGAAGTGGAAATTTGTAATTACTGTATTCCTCAAGCTGAATTCAAATATGAACCCCATCTAGTGTATTTCTCTTGCTGTATACAATATTTCTATTCTTTTATCTGATTCCTCCTTCAAGAGAAATATGATTTGCCATAGTAATTCTGATAGTGAATGATTCAATGTTATGTGTGTCATATACCCAGCTTGCACTACTACTTTCCTCATCTGAAGTGTGCTTGAGAAGTTACATACTGGAAGTGGAAATTGCAGAAAATACAAACAATTGTAGCCTTTGCTGAGAAGCTTGAACATACAGCAAAGCTCTCTGACCTCAGATTCTTTGTCTGCACTCTTCAGAGAATGCCTTGACTTAAAGGCCTTTGTTTCTTCATTAATATGTATAGGTTTTGTCCCAGATTTGTCCATCAGACTCCTCTGAGGAGCATTGTCTGCTCCCGTGGATCCTGCCATTGGGATGCCTTCCCATGGCAGTTGGCATAGTCTGGTCTGACAGCTCATTTGGCTTGACTAGACCCTCCTTCTAGGTTCCCCTGACAGCCCCAGGCTCTGAATCCCCTGTTGCTCTGCTAGTCACTGGGAAGGCAGCCCCTGTAGCATCAGCCAGAGGGCTGATTCAGGGAGATGTCTTTAGGAACCTGGCTTCTGCTGCAAATCTCACACCCAAATTCTTCATTTGCCCTCTGCACTTTCGGTAGAACAGTGCTAGCTGCCACTGCAAACCAGAATTCCTTCACATTTTGTGGAACACAGATAACATGCAGCTAATTGAGAGCAATTCCCTTGTATCTTTTGCAGTCTAACATCGTCTCTGATGAGCTGTCCTTAAAGAGCGGAGCCAGGCAAAACTGTGTGTCCACTGTCTATACAGACAGTAAGCAAAAGGCTTTCCAGCCCCTGAGGTGTAACTCAAGCAAAGGCGAAATGCAGGAGAATGACCTTTTTAAGGCTGAGTTTATCCTGATTACGGACTCCGGTGATGAAGACGAAGTGGCCGCTGCCTCTAACATCGTTCATCGACCTTCCAATGGCTATGGCCCCATCAGCGCTCAGCTGCTGCCTATGCCCCATGTTTCCCCTGGCAGTGGGGCAGGGAAAGCTCCTGGTGATGGGCATGGTCCAGGTGCTGTGCTTTCCCACAGCACTGCTGATCTGCAAAAACATCAGGTAACCTGCTCTTTAAACTCTAGGCCTAACTTTTGCTTTCCAAAGCTTTCAGGACATAAATGCTGAATAAATTCATAAAGCAGTTTGGGCAACTTTTTTCTTTAATCAGCATTTTTGTTGGCCGTTCCTGTAATGTTGGGACTCTAAGGACTTGTCTCAACCCTTCTGCCTTTCTGTCTCTCTCTATGACTATGGTGAGTAGATGGAGCAGGTAGTGCAGATCTATTGTTCTTTCCTTTAAAAGCAGCTCATCATGACAGTAAATTAATCTAAAGGTTTAGATTTTTAGATTTCTGGCTAGTCTAAATTAGCTAAGGCCATTGAAATCAATGGAGCGTGTAGATCTTTGAATTATTAGCATCAGACTTCCCAGACCTAGTTTTTTTTTTTCTCAGTTCCTTACTGCAGCCCTTTATGCTAGAGAAAGAGGTTGCAAAAATACTGTTATTTGGTTGTTAGTTAGCACTGACTTTGGACAAGTGTAAGTAATTAATGAAGATGAACGGACATATTCACTGTTTTATTAAAATTTTAGATTGTTACTGGGAGAATTCAAGAAAGGATCTTTGCAAAAGTTTGTTTTCAAAGTGCATCCATCTGATTTACTGCATGAAACATTAATGTCTCCCATTTGGAAAGAGCATTGGTAGTTTTCAAGGCTGTATATGCAGTGGAAAACTACCAGTAGCAACATCCTTCTCACATGGAATAAACTTGGACATTTCCTTTGAACTCAGCAGGGTTTCTATCAGTTGAAAAGGCAATTCGTCATCAATACTTAAAAGAAAAATAAAAATTAATCATACTATTTTGTCTCTGAAAATGAATAGGACTTCCTATCTTGTGTTGAAACACTTGTGCTACTAATTTTTTCATAAAATTCAGTGTCAGTTTTTGTTTGAGGAAATTGTGATTAAGAAACCCACTCTGGCATGGGATTCATAGCATTATGAAATATTTATTTCTTCTGAGAAACTCCCAGTGAAGTCAGTGAGAATTTTACCTGATAAAAGTATAAAGGCATAGATAAATCTTTGAAGAGGAAATAGCCTGTAAAAGAATAAGTGTCCTAGGGAAAGATAAATTTACTTTAGCAATGTTAAGTATGCAGATTCTGAAAGGCTTACTTTGGTGGCTTCTTTAAAAGCTGCCACAAAAATTAAGTGTATTTTTTGTAAGACTAGAGAGGAAAATTCATACAGTGTACCTTTCTTAAGCTCTTGATGACTTTACAGGTAAACAAGGATTTGCCTGGTGAAGTAACAGAAATTAAAGATTGCATAGAATGAAAGTCTAGCTTTACTAATTATTCACCTGAAAGTGGAGAGAGTTAGAGTGTAATATAAGGCATGTCTTATCATTATTCTGAAGTCACAAGTTTTTAGACTGTAAGTACTTCCTCGGTCTTCATTATCTAAATATCTCTAGCTTTCTCTATTGCTTTGTAAGAAGAGAATGTTTGGAGTTTCCTCAGGCGTTGTACTGACTTACTAGCTAATGAAGTATCACCAGTTCAGAAACGAAGGAAAACTAGGCAAAGATTAAATAGATGCATTATTTATCTGTTGGTAGATTTCCTTTGTACAAAGGATTCCATATAAGGGCTACTTTGCCAGTTCTTGGATTATAATACCAGTATTGTGTACCACTGAAGAGTTATTACATACACTTTCAAATGAACATAATATTATAAGTGGACTATGGGCTCTCTCTCAGAGGTGAGAAAAACAAAGACCAGCATTGGTGACCATTGTGTTGTGCAGAGAATCAGTCTAACTGAATTAGAAGGGTCCTAAAGTTTCATTTCTAACTGTTTAAATGAAAGAAAAACAGAAGAGTAGTGGAAAAAAAACCCAAAAAACCAGGGAAGCTTAATGCCACACTACATTCAAAATCTGGAAAAAATAATCAGTTAAAAAAAAAAATCTGTTTTTCTGGTCATATTTAGAGCTTCTTGGTGATAGTTTACTGTTTATATATTGCGCTTTTTCTTTCTTTCTTGTTTTGTTTTTATGTTAAGGAGAATCTAGCCATATAAGAGAGAGACTGACTCTTGCCCTTGGGAGTTTATCCTTTGGGATAAGGCTGATATCTGCTCCCCTGAATGCCAGGACATAAACAGCTTGGAGAAACTTCTTGACTCACTAGGGAAGATCAGTAGCCAGGAGGCTTTTTTAGCTAGAGTCACATGACATTCCTCTGTCCAATTCATATCATTCAGTTTGGATTTTGCAGACAAATCAGTCAAGAGTCCCTACAAATTCCTGTCATGGTGAGGCAAGGAAGAACGCACCTTTCTTGTTGGGAGAAACCAAATTGTTCTGTATGACATCTATATTAACTCAGTCTCAGTTAATAGTATGACTTACTGTGCTCTGTCTAGAGATTTTTTCAACCTTTCCACAGTCTCCAGTGCTTCTTTCTGTCCTCAGGGTGCAGGCTAGGTAGGGAATTTATTTTATTTGTTCCTAATAATAAAATTCTACTGAGATCAAAGCATGGATAACTGGCCTCAAGACCAGATCTACATGAAGCAATATCTTCTCTCAAATGTGATTTTAGACTTTTAGTTTGTCACACTCCCTTATACTCACTGATCAGCACATCTTTAAGGGCCTTGCTGGTATAAGTAACAACACTTTTTTGTGCCTTCCTAAAACAAAAGACCACTTGCCTTGTGTCCAGTGAAGTCTCCAGGGCAAGGCTCAATGCTAAGACTACGACCTCTTCGATGTTTGCTGGGGTCTTCATCTCTGAGGCATCAAGAGCTTTTTCAAATTCCTTGGTTGCTTTATGCTAAGGTAACCTTCCAACCTATTTCAACTTTGTACATTTTTGGGAAATGCATATCTGAGGTGCTACTGAGAAAAGAAAAAGACTTGCAGCTGAATCACAGACCAAAGGAACACAAATCTCATTTGGTCACTGACATCCTCTGCACTAATTCAAAGCAGGTACAGAAATATTTAAAATCAGTAGAGAAACTGAACAGACAAAAAAGGCAAAATAAATTCCTCTAATGGAGGGAAGTTACTATGTCTTACCTACTGACACTGGTGAGGCTGTACCTGTGAAACCATGCTCATGTTTGTTGGTTACTCACCTCCAAATTCAAGAAATATGCAAAGAAGGAAATGACAGTCCAGCACAAAGCTATAAAATTGGCTGGGACACATATGAGCTGAGACTGAAAGAGCTGGTTTTATTGCCTCCCACCAAGAGGTAGCCAAAGAGGTATCTAGAAACAGCCCACAACTATTTGAAGGGTAGTTACAGAGACAATAGAGCCGAACTCTTCTGCAGTGGCAAGTGAGACAGTAATGCCTGGAAACTGAAACATGGGAGGTCCCAGCTGGACATCTGGAGAGGCTTCCTCAATGGGAGGTGGTGCAGCACTGACACAGGCTGCCTGGGATTCTAGATCCACCCCTGTTACAGCTTTAGAGACTTGGTGAAACTTGGCCACAGCTGACATACTGGTGTTGGTGGGAGCCCTGTTTTGAGCAGGAAGCTGGATTAAATCACAGAATCATAGAATTGAAGAGTTGGAAGGGATGTCGAAAGATCATCCAGTCCAACCCCCCTGCCAGAGCAGGACCACCTAGAGCAGGTCACACAGGAACTTGTCCAGGCAGGTTTTGAATAACCTCAAGAAGTCACTCCTAACCAATTATGATTCTCTAATCCTGTAAATAAAAGGGTGATCATTATAGACATAGTTAACACTGTAATATAATAGTAAAATCTTTTCTGAAGACTTGAGTAACGGCTTAATTAGCTGAGCACATAAATGTTAAGTGGTGCTCAAACTGGAAAACTACTGCAAATGTCTTTATCGTACTTGCAGGAGCATATTTATCATCTGCTACCATGAACATTTTCCTAGCTGCTTATAAATCTTTCTTATCAACTTTTAACTAATTAGAAGTCATTGCACATCCTGCTCTTTCATTATGGAGTTTCATAATTGTTCCTCATTTCTTTTAATCCATTGTTTTTGTAAGGGAAATTTATCTATTTTGTTTTTAAATATAGAGACTTCATTCCTGAGTTTTGTTTTGGTAGGTGATCAACTTTCAGAACTAATTTTTAAATTCAAGAGGCTGCTCCAAATTATCAGATGTATTACCATGCTGCTTCTTAAGTTGTTAAATAATTTTATGTTTCATCACATATTTAATATAATTTTTCATAATGGTTAAGTATTGATAAATTATTCTTAATTTCTAGTATTTTTTTCTTATTCTTAATTAGCAGCTTTTTAACAAGAGTCATAATTTCTTAATACAATAGAATGTATGGTACAATGATATGATGGCTATTAATATATATATTCTAATATTTGTCTTGTATATGTCCATTGTCTCCCCAATTCAAAATGTAACAGATTAACATATATATAAAATAAGGGAAAGTTAGAGTGGTTGTAAAGGCATTCTGAGGGTTGGTGTTTATTTCTGTAACTCAAGACGTTTTCCTGACTTTTCTGAAGGTATCTTAAACAGAAAATGTTTTCTGTTTACGGGGCTTACTATTTATAAAGTATCTTTTAGCAGGAAGAGCTAACTTATTTTATGGTATAAGGGCTTATATGGTTATGAAGTGCATGTTTAGCCCACATTTAGCCTTTTAGGCATAGTTTAGCTCTTAAAAGCCTCTAAGTCTTGCTCTTCCATCACAAGTTCTTCTAGCGTGTGTTCTGACTTGAAAATTGTCCTATTTGTTCTTATTTTTGTTTTATGATATGTCAATACTGTTTTACTTCATGATAATAATCATAAGCATCATCATAGTAAGTCCTCTTACGGGGAAGACATTTGTGTTAAAAAGTATCATTCATAAACTGAGCCATAGCCATGTACAAGTCATATATGTAGAAACTGAATGGTACAATTGTCTTTTATGGAATAGTTAATCTTTCCAAGGTATCAAACAGAAGATAACAAGGTGTTCTTATGAAGTTTTTAGGGATTAGAGTAAATTTCTCTGATTTCAAATTGCTTAGTCAAAAATTAGGTGATAATTTATAGCCTTTTGTTTTAACAGTTCACTTAGCTCACTATTTCATACTGATATGTTTTATTCATAGTGTGTATACCGCCGTTTTTCATTTCAGTGTTATAATAACTTGGAAGATTTCAAGAGAATTTCTTTCTATAGAAGCATAAGACTGTATAAAAGGTTGATAATATACTTGTATGCTCTAATTAGTTTTGACAAATCGTAATTAGAATAACCTAAGAAAAAAAAACCCACTCATGAAAGAGCTCATTACTGTTCTATTAGTGTATTGTAAGATCATGGAGAAGCAGATAAAGACTCTTATATGCCTGTAAACTGTCAAATGCACTGCTCTGTGAATGATGAGAAAAGTGAAAAACAAACTGGAGGTCTGATTTAAGTAGTTCTGAGCAAATTTCTTGTCCTGATATCACAGTGCTGCAGAAGGTGTTGTTTACTGAATAAGAAAATGAGTACTTGACTTGAATCTTATTTACAGAAAGGCTACTTTCCACTGAACTGGTAAAGTGAGATGGGACAATATTGCAATTTTCTCACTTTTTGTTGTGTTTGTACAATGTGAAATGGCATCATGTAATTCTAGACACTGATGGCTCAACTGTCTTGGGTTTTACCTGAAATGAAAATACCTTGAACCTTGTTTATGTTAACAAAACTGAGGCCTCATAAGGTAACACATAACTTGTCTGCACTCAGTCACCTCCCCTGAGAGCCTTATCCATGAAGCTGTACTCCTGAGTTTAAGTCAACCCTTTTAACCCACAGAGCAGTACTCATGGAAAGAATATATGCATGACCACGGGACTGAAATATGGGGTGCTTAACAATTCCAAAGTTTCCACCACGCACTAACATTTCTGTTTTTCTTTTTTCTCCAGTTATTTTCTACTCTTTCCATCTCTGATCATCTTTCCTCTAAACCACGTGCTGTCCACTTAATTTCTCCAACTAATCAGAAAGTAGTCTGTGGTGCCACGGTTAACCTGAATCAAGCCTCTTCACTGGAAGACTCCCGTAACAACTGGCAGTCAGCAACTGGGTTTTCTAAGCAAGATTCATCTCTCTACTTTCAGTTTGCTCCCCCTACTTCACCTCACTTTATGTCTAAAATATCCTCTTCTGCATCAGACAGTTGTTACTCCACTCCTCGATTGCATGATAACCTGCAAACACTGAGTACCTATACCCCTGGCTGTGTTTGCAAAACAGGAGACTTCACCAAAACTTCTGTTCCAGCAAAGAGCTCAAGTCCTTCACCCAATCCTTCATGTTCAGCTGAAATTCAAGGATCTTCAGAGCAATCTTTATCCTTCAGTACTTCCAAAAAACTGAATGCATTATCTCCTGTCCCTTTATATATAGTAGCACATTCACTATCTCCTAGCCCTAAACCTTTGTCTCCACCCTCTCATTATGGCTCCTCTTCAACCATAAGTAGTATGAATGAGCCTTGCACACAAATGTCATCTCGAGGAAATTTAGCAAAGTTAGGAGACAAATCCCCTTTGCCAACCAGACTGACCTTCTTAACTGCTATTTTGAGATCAGGCTCTTCTCAGCGAAGACCACTTTCTCCTTCTTCTTGTCCCACATTTTCTCCTAGTTCCCTTGGTTCCTCAACACTTGCGATAGATCAAAACTCCCAAACAACTCCCTCAACTCCCAAGAAATCTGCTTCAAGCACTCCTATAAGGCCAGATTCTCCCAGCAGAGAGGAATTTTGGCTTTCAGGATTGTCTCAACGTCTGCCTTTACCCTCCAAACCTCACCTCAGTCTTTGGGCGAGGTCCTTTTCTTCTAAAAAACACCTTCCAGACAGAACTCTTTCTCCAGACTCCCAAAGTTCTCTATCACCCCCTGTCTCCTCCCATAGAAAATCAACTGCCTCTCCAGGTTTGCAGTCTACACTGCCTCCTCTGCCTGTCCCATTACCCTCTTCCCTTGCACGTCCTATGTCTCCTTCTCCAGAAGGGCTTTCATATGCTGCCTCCAGGTCCCAGCCACCTCAGAAGTCTCAGAGAGTACACACTTACTCACCCATCTTCACCTGCCAGTCCTATCCTCTGCTTTCTTCCACTAGTCTTAGTGGCATACTCCCCCTCACCTCAGAAAAGCACTCATCTCCTTCCCCAAGTTTTTTGCATTCAGCTTCTAGATCTAAATCAAATTCATCTCAAATGTCTGTTCAAGGGATGAGTGCGTCCTCTCCTTCTCCTCCAGGTGTCTCAAAGCAATGGTCTCTCTCACGGCCTCTTTCTACCCCTCCAGATGTCTCAAAGCAATGGTCTCTCTCACGGCCTCTTTCTACCCCTCCAGATGTCTCAAAGCAATGGTCTCTCTCACGGCCTCATTCTACCCCACCAGTTCCACAAACTGATAATATTAATTCCCATCCACTGCAGCTTTATTCTTCATTGGGGCACAGAAATGATAGGTTTAATTCCTTCTCTCCAAGACCTGAGCAATCTGACACCTCACCGGTGTTAAAGTGCCGATCTCCAGTCTCAGACAAGTTACCAGGCACAGTCCCATCAAGACCCAGAGAGCTGACCTCACCACAGTCTTTTTCCCTGCCTCCTGAACATGAAAACATCAAATCCAAGGTACTCTTGGTGCATGCTTATTTTCTAACTGTTCTTTGTCCCTGTAGGGAAAAAAAAAATCACGTGTTGCACAATGCCAGTAAAATAAATGAGCTGTGGAAAAAAAGATTTAAAAAGAAATAAGTTTATATATTGATAGTGAAGACTAAATCCTACCATATCAAATTGCTAGCAACATGTTCTATATTATGGGGAAGATGCTATAAGAGTCCTTTAGCATAAAACCAAAGTACTTTTGTTCCAAGTTGGAGCAGATCCTTCTGAAGGTGGATTTGTGTCTGGGGTCTCTAATATACAGTTGGTGCACTTCCTTTTGAAGCTCCCCTGGAACACTGTTGTGTTAAAAATCAATTATACAACATGTTCTATATATCCCATGCTAATGTAAATGTACATGTATTCCCAATGAAAGTAGTAGAAGTATGTTGATTTTAGGTGCAGGGCTGAGCTAGAAGCAGCTTATTCTGGTTGATATGAACTCACTGTTTCACTGACAACTGATTCCCAAGCACCTCATCTTGCCTGTCCTTCCCACTCATCAGGACTCTGAGGTCAACCCAGACCAGAGGCACATCTGAGCTCAGCCTGAATATTGTCTGTGTGGCCAAGAGCCAGAGAAGGGAAGACAAGCACAGCCTCTTGCTTCTTCCCTTTATTTGGGATCTGATCTGGTTGTGTCAGACAGAAGGGGGGGGGGTGGTGCGTTGATGGAGGGAAGAAGCGAAGTTTCCTACAGCATGAGCTACTGCAAATACGAAAATCTCACACTCAACAGATCAGTCAAGCTCCTGCTGTTTGTCATCTACCCAAAGACATGGGAGACCCCGCAGAGTGAGAATAAGGAATGATGGCAATTGCTGCAGGAGGGCTTGGGAATCAGTCAGACTTTAGGCTTAAATTCAAAGAATGGGAAGGGGAACTAAACAGAAAGTGATTGAAAAACATGCAGCAGGTAGGTTAAAGGCAAAAGGAACTGCTATGAAAAAAGGAACAGCTGTTGGCAGAAGACATCAGAGTTGCAAGAAGGCTTTCTGACTTCTTTTACCTCATCTCTGCACTCTGAGTTTCCTTTGTGCCTCCGCTTGCTGACATCTGAGCTCTGTCCATCACTGAAAGGCTATCATAATTTATTGATTTATTTGTTCACAACACAAAATTACAGCTTGGTCTGCCAGATCAAGTTATGTCAGATGTGTTCCTAACAGCTTGGCCATGGCAGAGGTGACTTGAAGTGCTTGGAAAATGTTAATTGAAACTGAGAGGTTTAAGTCAACACAAACTAGTAATTGTCATGCATGGTTCTTGTAAAAATCAAACAACCCAAGAAGAATCACTGTGGCAAGAACACTGTACAGTGTCTTTACACCCTGTCAGTATTACTTAATGAAACAAAAAGAGAAATGAAATTGCAGAAATGCTATGAAAAAAAAGCCCCCAAGACAAAACTGGAAGTCACAACTGAACCTGCGGATTGCAAAGCAGTTGCAGTTTCCTCTAGTGACTGCAGTGAGCATTGTAAGAGTCTCTGACCCTAAGGAAATTCTCTGCTTGTGATACAGAGCTATTATCTGAGTTTATATTTGCCGAAGTTATTAAACTATTTCTGTCTTCTCTACTGTCTTTTTTCCTGCTAATTGTGCTTTACCATGCAATATGGTGGGACTTACCTTACCATCCCATGGAGATTAGGAGAAGGTCCACAAGTTTAATAGACTTGGACCACTAGTCTGGTGCAATTTTTAATTATGCAGACAAAACTGGCTCCCATGGGCATGTGAAAGATCAGAAATCTCTAAATAAAATGCAGCTGGGTATTCAGTGCAGGAAAGGTCTCTTGTGGGTTTAAAGTCTGAGTCTGAGATTTCATTTACAGTTAATAATAGTGTGCATTCAACACCTTGATTTCCTCCTGCTCTCATTTATTTCCATACCTAGTTTATGGAATAGCTCAACGACCTTTCAGATGTGTTAATGGTACCAGGCTGTCTGGTAAGACTCCAGTCTAAAATTTCAGCGTATTTTCAGAGAAGAAAATGAAGAGATTGAGGGGAGGCAACATTAACATTTTAAGCAGTATTTAGGTCTCAGCTTCATCACTAGACAAAAAGCAAGTCGCTCCATCTGATGACTTTTGATGCGTGACAAAATTTTTGCATGTATGAATGCTCTAAGTAAATATCAAGGGAAAAACACAGCGTCTAGAGGTGCTTGACCTTGGCATGTGTAACTTTGCAACCTTAATGTGTCTTCAACTACTGTTGAAACAACACTTATTGAATCAGAATTTCAACATTAGATGCACTTTTCAATATTTACTTAAAACTATTTCATTAGCGTGATATCAAAGTAATTATGACAAAGTATACCTTAAAGGAGAGATTTTATATGTCTATGCCTATAGATATATAACTCCCAAAACTTCCCAGGCTGCTACTTGCCCATGGTTTGACAGAGTTGTTTTGCCTCTGACTGGACCACGATGCAGGCCAGTAGACCTAAATGTCCATGGCTGTTTAAAACACTGCAAGACTCCTATGAACCACGTTATTCAATGTATTTACTCATTGAAGAATAATTTTAAGTAATGTGAACTAATGTATCTAGAAGTATATTCATAAAAGAAAAAATGAATTAAAGCCTTTCTACTTATCTGAGGCTTGTTGACAATAGCACACTGCTCACAGGTTCTG
Organism: Urocolius indicus; assembly: GCA_013401255.1. Taxonomy (NCBI): domain Eukaryota; kingdom Metazoa; phylum Chordata; class Aves; order Coliiformes; family Coliidae; genus Urocolius; species Urocolius indicus. The sequence goes on from WBNH01001927.1 coordinate 43,593, forward strand.
CAATATCTGGAAGTGATAAAGCACATTAAAGCAACATAGAAACTTACATTTTAATAGTCTGATATGTCTTTGTTTATTTCACATATCCATACAACTAACTTCAAAGTGGTCAGAATATTCTCATATATGATGCCCATCTCATCAGAGGTAAAAGCCTATGGGATAGTGAAGATGTCCTATTTTATTTACATTTATTTACTTTCTTGATTAAATATCAGTTATAAGCAAACAAGGATACATTTTGTGGATATGCCAGTTTTAACATTTGGAATTTTAGTCTTCCATCTTAATTCAGTAAGCAGTATTTTATGTCTTACCTGCATATTGTTTTTCTCTATACATAAATATATATATGAACCTTCAGCCATATATAGTAGAGTGTGGCTGTCTAAATGTTCAAAGGACAGGATTCAACTCACTTGACTTTTGATGTTTGAAATGAAAAATATCCAAACACAGTTTGGACAATTCTACTATAGCTGATGGAGAGAATATGATGTATTTACAGGATGACTTTATTTTACCTTTCTAGGTACCTATTTTTGGATGAGATTAATTATCCTGTAGAAATGGCACGATTAAAACAGACATTAGTTTTGACTGAAGCACTTAAATGGTAGGCATCCAAATTAAAATCACTAAATCTCATATGAATTACTATCCCCTGATAAAAAATAAAAAGTAAAAAAAGGGCAGTTTCAGCAATTGCATTCATCTGTTCTGTCAGACTGTTCACTCGATATGATTATTATCACAGAATCACAGAATGGTAGGGATTGGAAGGGACTATTAGAGATCATCTAGTCCAACCCCCTTCCTGAAGCTGGTCCACATAGATTATTGACTTCTTGAATGTCTGTCAATCTCCAGTCAAAAGATGGTATCCTACAATATTTCAAGAGATACGCAAGAATGATACAAATTTCTCTTATCTATGTGAAAATTTTTGCCCCTCTCCTCTTATCAAGACTTTATTAGATATAAAGAAAAAAAAAGAAGTGACAAAAGAATAACACAAAGTACAACATACTGCTCAGTCTGTTATCTCATAATCCACAGTATGCACTGTTGCAGATATCAATACATTAAAAAAATCCTAACTGTTTAACAAGAAGCTTTACTTCTGGGTGACTCTAACAGAAATAATCAATCAATAATTGAAAATGTAGTGAATTCATATGTAACTCTTTAAAAAAATAAATTCCAGCAGTCATATGATTAAGAATCCTAGGTCTTAAACTCTTCAAACTATAAAAGAATCTCCTATATCACTTAACAATTACTGAATTCAGCCTCCATAATTACAGAGAAAATGTGGAAAGTATGGTTTCCAGAGAGTTAAAAATAACTGGACAAACTATTATAATGTAAAATAAAAATTGTTTGAAAATACTTTTTTTTATCTGATCTTAGAATTCTTGTACCCAAACCCATGCATTTTGTATGTATTAAATTGCCATTTCTGTATGCTTGGTTAGAATGTGAGAGTTGCTATCCTTATTTTGAAATACTTATTTTGCAGGTAAAGTTACTTATTCAGGAGATGAAAAATGGTGGCCATAACTTAAATGATCCATTCACTCACACAAGTAATTCAGCATTTAAGGATCCTAGTCAGTCTGATTAAAGCCAATCACAGAAATCCCTCTGACTCAGTTGTCCAGGATCATACAGCACAGCAGCAGTTGTTGAGCTGCATGTACTGGCAGAAGTAGCTGTGCATTATCATAGCAAATCACAGCCAAACTTGGAAAAAAACCTCACAGCCTCTCCTGATATTCATTTAAGGATAGCAGTCTCAAGAATAGTCCAAATCACTTTGGAAGTTATAAACTGGTACAGGGAATTCACTTCATCTTACTTCACTCCGAAAAGGAAAAAGAATTGCAGTCCTTTAAAATCTTAACAGATGCACCAGGTTTTGTCTGAGAAATAGCTTTCTTAGGTAATACCTAAGCACTGCATTGTTGCAACTTGTCTGCAAGACAATTTGGAATCATCTTTCATTCTGTCATACCTTTTCCCTCTCTCTCCCTCTCCCTCTTCTCCCGTGTTTTATTTCTCTTCCTGCTTTCTGATTTGCCCTTTTAGCAATACAAGATCAAGACAAGCTACAAGGCATTTGCAGCAATCCCTACAAACACATTACTTATGGAACAGAAGGTTAGTGTTTGCTCAAAGACTTGGGAATTGCATTGTATGTTTGAGATAATTCAACTTTGTGTACATATTCTCACATTACTATGGGGGACATAATAATATGTAAGCTCTGGGACTAATTTCTCACAATTATAATTCCAACCATTTTTCAGGGTCAAACACTTTCCATTGGAGATCAAATCTTTCATGAATCTGAATTTCTGCAACTAAATTTTCTGTAAAAATGTGCCCTAAAGGGATTGCCATTTATGACAACATCTCGATCTGTTTTGTTATTGGAAAATGTCTGAAGCACTACTATTCTAGGGCCTACTATTCAGTAGGTCTTGGTCAGTTAATGATTACTTAATATCTCTGCTTATACTAGTAAATTTAACGTCCCAGTATCTGCAAATTTGGCTAGCTATATTGTTAAACTATGAGAACAGTCCTGGCCCATTTTTCTGGCCTCTCTTTACCATTCTCCCAAACAACTTCTTTTAGCACTTCAGCAACTAGCATGGGCCAGGTATCTGTTCCTATTACATAGTTTAGGATAGCAATCCTTTTCTGTAGGGGAAGATGATAGATCCAAAGAATAGTCTTTAGTGCATTTGTTTACTACCAAAGACCAGCCAACAATGACTGGGTTCTATAGTACTTATTTAGATAATGTATCTTTGGAAGTTCATAGAATCATAGAATGGTAGGATTGGAATGGACCTTTAGAAATCATCTAGTCCAACCCCCCTGCAGAAGCAGATCAACCTAGATAATTGAAAGTTAATTGAAACTTTAAATTTTGCATGAAGAGTTCAGAGTATCTACCAATATCTATTTTGTAAAAAAATTCCCCAAATGTTTCTGTTGACCTAGTTCAGGAACTTAGCCTCTGATTAATATCTGTGGGATTAACCATTTGTAACTACACATTCAAATATATTTTCAGATACACAGCTCAGATGATTTCACTAGGACTTGGCAGAGCCTGAAGCCATTAGAGAGGTGAACTTAACTGTGTAAAAATTACAAAGATGAAAATTTTGTTCCTGAAATATTACTGTGATCTAGTGGTTAGCAGCTGACTGCTATAGATAAGGTTCCCTTTTTTGAAAAGTGAAATTCATTTCTTTCCCAATGTTCTTTTAATCTTGAATGGTTTATAAATTATTTGCATAAAACCTGATTCTTTCATTCTTTAAACCTTTAATGTACTAACGAGGGCTATTTCTACATTAGCATGCAACGAGGTCCAATAGAAAAGATTCTGTAGAGGAAAACAACTGATGCATTGGATCCTACACCACTACAGAATGTACTCTGGGAGAGTTTTATTTGTGCAGTTTTCTAATTAGCATCTGGGAGAATTTGGTGGACTCCTGAAGTGCCACTTCAAGGTTGACTTAATGTAAAAGGCATCCAGTTTGTGCACTCTAATGCTGCACTGCTCAGTAAACCAAGCCAAGTAGGTGACTTTGAGCAGGGTAATCTCTTTGAGAGCATGTTCCTGATGTGAACTAGTGGTTTAATGTCAGCCATGTGACCACACTTTTTCTGAAGAGAAGGAATTCCGTTTGATGGTCTTGCTGATTCTCTCTGGAGCATTGACTCACAAGCTGTGTGCTTCTTATCCCCAATACATAATACTGAATTGTACAGTCTAGTGCTGATATCTGTAGAAAGGTAAAGATACAAAGGATATCTGTGTTTATATAGACTTTTGGTTATCCACTGCCTTATAGTATCCTTCAATAGCAAAAGCACCGTCATGTAAAACTAATAAGGAATCAATTTTCTTCTAGAGGATTTGCCTTCAGGATCAGCTCTTGACCAACTTACTTTGTAAATAATATATTTCAACATGGCCTGACTACATGCTTTCTCTCATCTTGGGAATTATGGACAATAATCCTCTATTGATCCATACCAGTAGCTAATTGTAGTGCTTCTAAAGTAGTCCTGTTGTGTTAGCTGATATACGTTTGGAGTATGGCTCTTATTGAAGCATGAAGAGTCACATGAATCACATGCCACACACAGGCCCCATAGTACCTATATTCAAGCATTCTCAAAAATACTGGTGAGGGAACTGGAAGGAACTCATGCCATATTACCTCTTGTCCTGTTGCTAGTTAGCATAGAAAAAAAAAGGATGCCCCAACCTCCTGACACCCAACCTTTTTATATTTGTAAATATTAACAAGATGTCCCCTCAGTCTCCTCTTCTGTAGACTAAACAGCCCCAGTTCCCGCAGCCTTTCCTCAGAAGTCCCAGTCCCAGTGCCCTGATCATCTTGGTGGCCCTGCACTGGACTGTCTCCAGAAGTTCCCTGTCCTTCCTGAGCTGGGGAGCCCAGAACTGGACACAGGGTCTCCAGATGAGGCCTCACCAGGGCAGAGTAGAGGAGGGGAAAGAACTTCACTTGACCTGCTGACTACATTCTTCTTGATGCATCCCAGGATACCATTGGCCTTCTTGGACACGAAGGCACATTGCTGGCTCATGTTCAGTTTGTTATCAATCAGGACTCCCAGTTCTCTCTCTGCTGAGCTGCTCTTCAGCAGTTCCACCCCCAGCCTTTACTGGTGCATGGGGTTGTTCCTTCTCAGATGAAGGACTCTTCGCTTGTCCTTGTTTAAGATCCTGCTGAATGACAACACAGCCTTCTGGGGAATCAACCAGTCCTCCCAGTTTGATGTCATCAGTGAACATTATCTGCCTAAAGTGCCAAAAAAGTGTTTTGATTAAACTGTAAATGCACATTCTCAGAAGTCTACTTTTTTTCACTGTAATTACATTACTTAATTTGAGTGGTTATGAAAAATAAAATTAGTCAGAACTGTGATGTGGGTGATCCTAGTGACAATTAATATGATAATGATATGTCATGTAGGGTGTAATGCTTCATCTGCCTCTAAATTGTCTTCTGTGTCTAACTTTCTTTCTCTGGTCATTTTTTTTTTTTTTTTTTTTACTCTTACAGCTGTGTAGATGCTTTGATTTCAGCCAGAATTTTTCAACTACTTCTTATGAAGTTGTTAAAACCTGCACTCATTAGCAGAGAAGAAAAGGCTTATTGACTATAATGTGTATACTTTGGCAACCCCAGAAGTGGTTTAATCTCATCAAATCTCATAACTGGCATGCTTTCCAGCTGTTTGTGCAAACTTGATGTTCCTCACATCACCTGTGCTCTGCTCAGAAAAAACCTTAATGCAGGATATCTCTTGGAAGACTGCCTTGTAACTTCCTTCACATCCAGAAGAGCAAAAACTTATTTTTAAGGGACTCAGCATGATCAGGCTTTGCCAGGGAGCACCAAAGCAGGCTGTGCTACAGGGAAGGTGAACCAGGAGCTGGGTGATAGCCAGGCTGGCAAGACAGTGTCCTCACCAGCAAGGGCAGAACTTCACTATGCCTGAGAAATGAAAGCAGAGATGTTGATAGTGAGGTAGTGGTAACTATAGTCAGTAGTGCCATCATAGCCACACATTCCTAGCAATGAAGTGGGTCCACAGACTGTGATAATGAGCTCTTCAGCCTCGCAGATTATAGGATCCACTGCTTAGAGGAGGGAGCTGAACAAGTTTAATGCAGACGTGACACAGAAGTTTAACAGAAAGGATTAATTAACCATTAGACAAAAATTACACAGTCTGAAATGGGCTCTTTATCACAGAAATTGAAAAATCAAGACAAGACACTTTTCTGGCACTTCATACAGTAATTCCAGGCAGCTATGTGGTTTAAAGAAAAGGTCAGACTAAGTGATCACTGTGGTTTCTTCTGGCCTTATTAATGTTGAGTGAGTCACCTCTCTACTGACCCTCAGTCATGTATATTTCTAGAGTTATATAAATGTGACCACATTCTATTTCAAAATTCATTCTCTAAGCAGAGAGTGTTTCAAAGTAATGCATCTAAAATCTCTAAAAAAATAACTTCTAGTCAAAATAGATAGTGATGAAGAGTTTATTTCAGGGAGCTACACAACAATTCTTAACTTTAAGTAGACAGTCTCTTAAATCAGATCCTACTTCAGCTTCAGAATTATGTAATATTTGAGATGTAACCTCGAAACTCTTGGATGCTTTGGAATAACAAACCAAAAAAACCATTCTTTGGTCTACAGTAAGATCTATGCAGGGGAATTTGAATTTGTTGTGTTTGTCCAGAAACACACCTCCTCTGCATGCTATTTGGGTTAAACTTCCTGTTGGGGTTTAACTGCAGCCAGCAACTAAGCACTACGCAGCTGCTGGGTCACTCCCTGCCGCCTGCACTCACCCTGCCTTCTCCTCCTGCCCACCCCACAAAGTCCCCTGGTGGGATGGGAAGAAGAATCTGTCTTAAAGAGTAAAGATTTTAGATTATTGATTTTGTCTGTTTATGGATATTCTTAATATTTTCTCATCACAATGCAATTTGGCTAAATTCAAGAGAGTCTGAAACAGTCTTTCCATTTGTTACACTTCTAGGAAAACTCCAAAGATTTAGTGCTTGTATCCCATTACCTACACAGCAGACTGCCAGCAGTGTAATATATTCTTATTGTGGAAGGAAAAAAGAAAAAAAAAACCCAGAGTGGTTCATTGTGGTGTTTTTTTTTTTTTTTTTAAATTAAAAGAAAGAAATGCAAGTCAGGAAATAAGATGATGATCTGCTGTATTGGAGATCCAGCTTTAAAATCTTGCCTTGAGGGAACTTTTTTCTGAAGCATTGACATTCATTGGTATAGGTACTGATCATGGCAAATGAAGAATCAAGTCACTCCTTGAAGTTATACAGTAGGAACTTGGAAGACATTTTGTTCCCACTCTTGAGATGGTAGATCTAACTGCTGGACAATTGACTGTTATCAAGTATGCCAGGATATTTCTGGTCCTAGAAAGCATTTCTAACAACACATTGTTAAGTATATTTTGATGAAAAAAAAAGACTTTAGTTTACCCCAAATACTTTTGGTGTGCACTTACTAGGTGAATTTCTTGCATTCAGATTACATGTTCATGTCAAAATGCTTCTCAAGGTTTGAGGTAAATACTTAGTGGTAAGAAAAAATGGAAATAATTTCTGCATTCATAGAGTGACAAAGGACTTAGCTCACCTGTAATAATAACCAAGTCTGCCCATGCAGGGGAAAGCTCTCTCTTTCTTTCAAAGGCCTTGAAGATGTTAGTATTAATTATTTTATAAGAGGAAAAGTTTTCAAGTCTTTTCAGTATCATCTGCAAGGATCTTTAAGCGATAAGTTATAGGAATTCATTCTATGTGAAATTCTGTGATAGAAGATTTTTTTTTTGCATGTGCCAAGAGCTTAAAGAAGTATATTTATAGGAAAAATATGCAAGAGAAACTTTTCTTCAGCCCAGGGTTTTCACATTACAGTCAGAAGGTAACTGTGTCAGATCCAAGTTACAATCTTCTTGTTTTCTCCTGCTATTGATGTGGTTCATTGATGGAGGAAACAATGTTATATATTTCCTGTATCTTGACAAAAGCTTTCATTCTTCTACCGAAACATTGGTGATGCTGTTCAGATCACTTACCAGTATCCTTTTAGCTTTGATACAGCTTTAGCAATCAATGGGATATATATGTCACACTCCTAAAATTGCCCTTTGCAGGGAAAAAATTAGTGATTCAGCATCTGGTTATTTCACCTGGATGTTTCAATGCTGTCAGAATTACCTTTTCATTCTCTAAACTGCACTGTTCTTTTAAATTGTGATCTGACTATTGTTTTCCATATCTAATAAAAAAAAATATTGGCCTGAATGTGAATAGTCCACCTTTGATATTATTAAACCATCATCATAGGAAGTGAAGACTGAATACTGTTGATAATGCTAGTCAATAGTATCAACAGATAGCACTAATGCTTTAAATTAATCATTATCATATGATAACTCCAGTAATGAGTTCAGAAATGCTAGCTGTACTTTTTTAATCTCACATTTTTCTCCATAGATAATGTATAGATATATAAAAGAAACTACTGGGAAAAAAATTGAGTTGCATTTTGAAAAGCTAGGAACAGATTAAACAGATTTTTTTTTTTTTTAATTTGTAGAAGTGATGGCCTACCTGCTTAGAATCTAGTTCTCTTTGTTTCTTCTCTTCCTCTGGAGGACTTAGACTGTTAAAAAAACTCAACAAACAACAAAACAATCCCCCCCAAAACCCCATCAGTGAAAGAAAATAGATAGATCACTTTGAAGATTAAAATTTTTCTTTCCCAAAGGTTTAGAAAGGGAAAAGATCATTGCACCTTTCTCCAACATGGCACCTCCGTGATGGCCATATCTCAGGGGGATTGTGTACAGGCCTTGATGCTGGGCTCACCTTTAATCAATGAAGGCTTCAAAATACTAAGATATTTGGGTACTCAATTTCTACTAGAACTGATGAGTGTTCAGTAGTTAAATTATCCACAGTCTTGTCCTGAACAGACACTCGTGAATGTGGCTGTAGTTCCTCTAGACAGATTCCTCATTGTCTGGATCTTCTGATTGGTTGTTTCTTGCTCTTGATTGTGTTTGCCTTCTCCCATTACTCTGGTGAAGTGAATACAAAACAGAAATATGTTTGTTTTTTTTTTTTCTTAACAATTACTTTACTACATTGATTATCCTATTGATTTCTTGGGTGTTTTTGAGAAGCTTAGCAATTTTTCTATTTTGAACCCATGACTGATTAAAATTTGTTGTTTTTTCTTAACTCTCATTCAGACTCATCACCTCTCTACAACAGGCTACTTTTACAATTCTGGCCCCAGTGGATACTGGAATGGCTTGTTTACTTAATTTTATCACTTCCTTTTATGTTTACCAGGAGGATGTGATCTTAACTGAAACTGATCAAGGACTCAGTGCTTGAGTGTAGTGCTGAGCCCTCTTTAGCTGAGCCCTCCTCTTCTACAGGACTGTTTGTTGATCTGAGGATTTAGCTGGATAACACTGATGAGATAGCAGAGATAAGAAAACTATTTATCTTGTCAATTTCTGTCTTGGGTAAAGATTACACTAATTTCTGTATGTAAAAAAAAATAATTCTTTTGCTTTTTTTTTCTACTGTAAGTCCAATAGGTTTGTCTAAAGCAGGAGAGGAGAGAGAAATATTTCTAGAAAGAAATTACTCTCCATTTTTTCTTCCTGTACTCTGATAGAAGACAGAGAGTTCTATAAATGTATTTCTGTACAGAATCATTAGTAGATGGTATTAAAACAACATTAAAAGTAAATTGCCATTAACTTTTCAGTTCTACATACATAGATGTGTGCTTCCAGTAGCTGTGCAAGGAGAGGAAAAAATACAGTATTCAACAAATTTAAAGTAAAAAAAAATACTGAAGTATGTGCTTATATTCTTTTTTTCAAAATATTCTGCCTTTTTCCTAGCAGATCCATATATATCTTCTGTGACTGGCAGCCCTGATACCTCACTGAGATCAGTCTGTTCTCACAGAATCCCACATGCATGGAAGTATTTTACAGGAATACTCTTCACCCCCCCCCCCCCCCCCCATTACCATTTACTTTTCACAACTAACCTACAAAACGAAACTTCAGAAAAATCTAATGTGCTAAACAAAAAATCCACAAACCCTGCAGGTCCCTAAGGCAATTTAAACCAATCTCTGCTGGTAGTTTCTGGTAAAACTAGAGACAATTCACCTATCTCTCTTGTTCTCTGCACCCCTACTTCCACACACCATTCAGAATCAGAAGCTAATTACCTGAATAACCTATAATTTCTTCTTTTTCCACCTTTCCATGGTAAAATGAAAAGTGCCACACAGGGAAACACAGTATAGCAAAAAAAGTATGTTTGCTTGATTTAAAAATTCTGAACTCCGTATCACTGAAATCTTTTGTATTGCAGGCATTAGAAGAGCCAACCAGGACTGTTGGTGTGACTGAAGGGACTACTTTGGACACTCATTCAGAGGTAGTGTTGTTAGATCTCTTTCAAATCTGTAATTGAAAACAAAACTCAAAGATTAAATTAATGATGTGTCTTCCTTTTTCAGATGTGCTCCCCTGCCCAACTCAGGCAACAAACAGAAGAGCTGTGTGCTGTCATTGATCAAGTGCTTCAGGACCCGTTGACTATGGTAACCCATCAGTATGTGGAATAGACTTTTGCTGTCCTTTCCTTTTGTGTCTTGTCATTAATAAGTCTGTTCTCTGTTGAAAATCATTTTCCAGCGCCGATGTGAATCTTCTCCGAGTTTCCTGCAGATGAGCACAGAGTCAGATGTTGGCAAGGTAGATGAATAATACTCTAGCCCAAATAAGCCCAAATACTCTTCCCAGGTAGACATAAAATAAAAAAGAAAAAAATCACAACAGTAAAACCTATGGCAAAAGAAAGTTTTGGATAAGAGGCATCAGTAGAATTGTCTGATCTACTCTAGATGGACCTGCTTCAGCAAGGGGTTGGACTAGATGGTCTCTAAAGATACTTTCCAGCCCTACCATTCTACGATTCTATGATTCTATGATTTGAAAGACATCGAAGGACGGAACTGTAGCCCTGCAGTCTTTGTTGCAAGATGTTTTCCTGAAGTCACAAGGACTTATATCACAAGACAGAAGCTGTTTATTAATGTTTCAGAGGCTAGCATTCACAAGAAAAGATTCCTTCATACTTTGTCTCCCATATCACAGGGTTTCTGTCCATCTGACAGATTTTGTCCCATCTATGGGTCCTTACTACAGAGGAGCCAATGTTTCTATCTTCAGTGACTGGAAACTTTTTTTTCATTATTGGTTTTTAAAAATGGGGTTATTAAAGGAATATGTAGAGTTGCTCTTTAAGTGTTGATTTTCTTTTGACTCTGGCCCCTCACAGGAGGGGAATGTCTGCTACATCCAGTAACCCTGGATAACTCAGAAACAGGTAGTGAGACACTGAATAACTTTTTATACTGGTGTTAAACCTCTGGTTTCACTACATTACATTGTTGTGTCTTCTGTGTTCAGAACAATGAATAACCAAGGGAAGAAGGTCCTATATTCAGTTTGTTCCAGGTAAATTTAAGTTGATATTACTAGCTATAGGAAAGTGAAAATGTCAGAAATCCATCTGGAAACAGAAGGAGAAGGATTTTTGGTAGAAGAACATATCAAAAAGTTAATGCATTCAAAATATCCTGCACAATGTCCAGTCCACCATGTAAAAAACAGCATTCCTGAAAAGGTGTATTTGATATACACTTCAAATTTAATTTCATTTTTCAAATTACTTCTGTCAACTAGTACACAGTGGTGAATCAGGCTTCGGGCATCTGAAAGGTGGAAATAGAATAATATCTGAAAAAGCAATCAGAGACTGTTACTGAAGAAAACTTTTCCATTGTCTACACTGAATCTGAAGTGGCTAAACTTGTAGAATGCTGTTGAACTTTTGAAGTATAGCATCCAAAACCCGCTTCCTTGGGCAACTGAGAATTGAGCCTTAACCAAATGGAAGGCATTTGTTAGCAGTCATGAAACCAAATGAAGGAGGCAAAAGGTGAGTTTAACAGGGTGTAGCATAGAGACTAAGATAAACATCGTGAGACTTCACAATAAGAGGATAAAAGACAGTCATATACAGGAAAGAAAAAGCAGTATATATTGTAAGTAAATGCCTTAGATATAGAATGGATTAGTCAAAGGAAAGCAAGTTCTGGCAGATGACAACATGGAAAAGATAGTATTTCAGGGTTTTTTTATGAACAAATGTAACTTAAATTTAATGAAGCAACCACACCTGTGGCTATGTACTGACAAGTATTTTGTTATGGGAGTTCTCAGAAATAATTGAAAGGCCAGCTTGAATAGAGTGGGATCAATGTTTTTGAGCAGTAAAAGTGAAATATTTTCCACAATAGGCATCTAAAGGAAAACTTTAATATATATGCTCTCATATATCTCACGAATATTTATGGAAAAACAATTTTTTTCTTGAATTTGAGCAGTGAATAACTTGTCACAATGATGAAAATATCTCTGAGTTACTCCTCAGATTAACTCTTTGCTCTTAATATAATTATTTGTTTTGTATAAGGTGTCAACAACACTGCAAAGAGCAGCTGGTCGTGAAACAAGATATGTAAGTACTTTTATAATTACTCTGTACTTTACATACTGAAGTGTATAATTTATTTAATATTGCTACCATACTAGATGAGCCTGTGTGTAGCAGACACAGGCATTACTCATGACATGAGGAGCTGTCTCTCTATCGAGACTTGAAATGTCTTCCCACTGCTATAAATGCAACATGATTATAATCTCAGTGCTTGCAAGAGCTCAGCTATTTGGTAAACAGATTGTTATGGGCCCTGAAGGGATTATTTCTTTGGACTCATCCTGCACTGTGAGGGACTTGCTTTGGTTCTTATCTATCAGAATTTGAAGTTGATCCAAACTTTTCCTTCCAAGGTACGGAGCTGCCTGAAAACCTACAGTTTAGCCTTAGATGAATATAAGCTCTTTTGTCACATATATACACATTCCAACATATAAAGAAAATCTCTGTATTGAGTCATCAAATCAATGATTGAAACATTAAACCCATTAGCATTTTAATTCTCATTAGCACACACAGTTACTGCAGGTTCCATATTTTGCTTGTAACTCATCTAGTCATGTGGTGAGAAATTTCTGCTTGCTGTTCATCATTCAGCATTTCTATTGAATCTCAAGTCAAAGCAGTGCTGGCAAAGCAATGGAGACTTGTAGTTTTATGGCAGCACAACGCTCGATGGATCGATTCCATTTTGGTTCTTGAATGTGACAGTATGCATACTTTATTGCATATTGTGATTTTTACTTGACAGATTGTGCTGGCTCATACTAATTACAAAGTATATTGGAAAAGAGCTTTTTAATGAAAAAAACTCCTGTGTTTCAGCAGTAGTCTGTGAGAAGAGAATATATTCAATACCAACTCAGTGCAGATCTCCAGTTTCCAAATCTGCAGCTGACTTCAGGCATCCAGCTTATATACTGTCATGATTTAAGCCCAGCTGGCAATGAACACTACATGTCTCCTTACTTATCCCACTCCCTGTGATGAGAAGGTAGTGGCTCCAGTGAGGTTGGAGGAGAAAAGGTAACCAAGGGCCTTGTGGATCAAGAGCAGGGAGGGCTTGCTTACCACTTATGGTTCTGGGCAAAACAGGCTTAACTACTTAGGGAAGAAAATAGGTCAGTTTAATTCACCAAATAGAAACAGAATAGATAAAAAACAAACAAACAAACAAACCCAAACCCCAAAAAACCAAACAACACCAAAACCAGAGCAGGATGATGAAAAAAAATACAACCAGCCCTTTAAGATCTTTTTCCTCCACCTCTCCCCCCTTCTCAGGCTCAGGTCCCTGCTCCTAAAATCTCTACGTCCTCCTCCACCAGTAGCACAGAGACAGGGAATAAGGGTTGTGGACAGTCCATCACAGAAGTTCTCTACTGCTCCTTTCTCCTCAGAGGAGAAGTACTCCTTACATTCTTCCTCTGCTCCAAAACGAGATCCCTCCCACAGGATACAGTCCCTAACAAACTTTTCTGGTGAGAGCCCTTCCCAAAGGCTTGCAGCTCCTCACAAACTCCTTCAGTGTTGGTCTCTTCCATGCAGCAGAACTTCAGGCACATTATACTTCTACACCACCTCCCCACAGAGTCACGGCCCCTCCAGGCACAGCCACTCCCTCTGCCAAGGGGCCCTCCATGAGCTGCACCATTGCCCTGCATGGATTCCAGGGGGCCAACTGCCATCTCATCATGGGATGCAAGGGTGTCTCTGCATCATCTCATCTCCTCCCCTCTTCCCTCACTGGCCTTGGGGTCTGCATGGTTTCTTCTCTCCACTAGTTCTACGACCTCCAATCCTTTCCCATCCAGTTTCTCCTCCCTGAAAAAGTAGTTGCAGAGGTGCCTAGTTACCTTAGTGGCAGAGGTTGGTCTGAGTTAGAGGTGGGGAAGATTTCAAGCAACTTCTTAGAGAGGCCCATCACTGCAGCCCCTTCCTCATTACCAGAAACAAATTCCACTCAAGTCCAGCACATATGCTTTGGGGTGCTGTTTGTTAGATTTTCTCTGCTGCCATAAAAAAAACACCAAATAAACTCTTCCTTCTCAGCCTCCCCTGGAACTTTCTAGACAATTTAAACAAATAAGTATTTACAAATATGTTTGTGAATAATGCAGAGTACTATGGGTAGGTTACCTTTTCCTATAAATTGTACATGCATGCTGAAATTTGTGTTTGTCAGAAACTAGATCAGATAACTATGTTAAAAGACCGTGATCTTCTCCTGGACTATGCCAGCACTGCACTCAGCAGCAGAATCTCCTGAGGAATGGCCACATGTCCCTAAGAGCCTGCATATCACAGAATTTTAAGAGCTAGAAGGGACCTTGAAAGATTATCTAGTTCAATCCCTTCTGTCAGAGCAGGACCACCTAGAGTAGGTCGCACAGGAACTCGCCCTGGTGAGTTTTGAATGTTCCCAGAGAAGGAGACTCCACAACCCATCTGGGCAGCCTGTGCCAGTGTTCCCTCACCCTCACAGTGAAGATGTTTTTCCCAATGTTTCTTTGGAACTTCCTATGTTCCAGCTTGTACCTGGCTTCATCCTTCTGACATTCACCCTTTACACATTTCATAAGTTATAACTCTTTCTCCTCTCTTGCTCTGCCTCCTTGATAGGACATTTAAAAGCTATTTCTGTCCCAGCTCATGATCCAGATGCAAGCTTGTCCTCTGGTTTTTAAGACGAGGACCAAGTGAGGTGATTTTCTTCAGTCTAAGGAGAGCAGCACGTTCCATGCTTGACTGTGATGTCTGGAAGAATGATAGTTGGTGCGGACCAAGCATGCAAGAGTGTGTGCTAACTATTAACTGTAAAGAAGCTTTTCCTGAGCTTATATGTGTGATGACTTCTGTAGACTAGAGGAGATATAGTCCAGGGTGCAACATTTCTTAATGCAAGAAGTCTACGTTGAAATGAAATGCCTATTTTGAGCAATCTAACAGAATCTTCAGTAGAAACCAGGAGCTGAGTGTTGTACAGGTGTTATCATAATACAAATTTGTGAATTCCCCGAGGAGATGTGTGGTGTGTCGTGGAGAACTGTCTCAGAGTAATAATTTTCAGACAGCTTTTGTTTTGGCAATTCTTTTTTTTTTTTCTTTTCTTTTAGAAGTAGGCTTTTTGTTTGTGCAACTGAGTTCATTTTACCAGAAAGAAATAGAATGGTAATTTAACAATACAATTTAAAAAATCTTTTTGTATGCATGATGTCTGATATTGAGACACTTGTCAAAATGTTGTTTTGAGAGTGTTTTTAGCTTAAAGAAAAGCTTTAATTTATGAATCAGGGATAGGAAAATATCTTTTTAGTCATGCTAAAGTATTATTTATAAGCACACACAAATGTAAGTATATATCTACGCACACATAATAACATTACTAATTACTTCAGTAGGTTGTATGGAGTAGATAATACAAAAATGTTGAAATACCTTGCAATTTTACAGTTAATATGACATAGATTTGCCTTGGCCTCAATTGCTTTGTGTCTTCTCACGCACTAAGTGCTGCAGTTGTCATATAACATATTTTTCGACTGTATGGTCTTGGTATGATCTCTATTTTATAATAGTGCATCTCTGTTGGCTTTAGGGATGAAAATGCTGATTTGTAATAATTTAAATGTTCTCTAAATAAATTCCTTTGTGATTGTTGAGGGCTTAGTCATTGTATTTCCATATAATTACTGTCACCCAAAAAACCTCTCTTAACTTTAATTTCAAGTCCTAGCAAATTTATAATGTTGTCATTTAGTCCACCTTACAACTATTTAAAAAATAATTTCTTGTGATAAATTGGAATAATTTGTGTATTATTGACATTTTTGCTCTTCTTCACAGTGTATTAAAAAAAAAGATATTATAGACATGACATTCAAGTGAAAAAATGAGAGAATATGAAGCAGCTAAAAATGCACACAGACATTTCAGGACTTATAGACATTATAGATATTTCAGGTAACCCCTTTGAAGTGAGATTTACTCAAAATTTGTACCACTGCAGTGAGAGAATTTAATTCCAGCCCACTTGTATCTGTAGATCAGTGTGAAGTACTTTGATGTCTTTAAGCTCAGAATGAGATTGGTAGCTGGTTAATGGTAAGGAAGAGTCTCCCTGATATGTAAGTAACCACTAGTAAAAACTCTAGTTTACTCTGCCAAGGACAGAAGATATTTTTCTTGTAGATTTAGTGCTAAATCACAAATGGCGCTGTGTGGGTGGGAAAGTTTCCTCCACCAGTGGCTGAGTTTAGAGACATGAGTGCTCTCACTGAGGAGCACAGTCCTCCACTGTGACTCATGGCGATGTTGTTTTCACCATCAATGGAGGAGTAGAGCCAACAGGTTTGGGAAACGACTAATCATCTCTATTTAGCACTTGGGAGACAATATCCAGAGTTCTGTGGCCAAATCTCTGCATAGTCTTTGTCACAAAGGTGCAAAGGAAAACCATGTTCTTCCCTCTCCAATGGGACTGGAATAGCTTTTCTGGTTGAAATGGTGAGAGTAACATATAGTTAAGTTGACAAAAATCCATTTGTAATGGTCCTTCTAGAGAAAGTACAGACTGTAATGTCACTGACTTCTTTTCTGCTATAGCTATAACATCTAGCCATGGTTATCTATGTCTTTTCTGTTTTATTTTATTTTTTTTACCACCACAGTGAAAAATATTCATGTTTTAGAATTTCAAGGCCTCCAGATCCCACCTACATCAAGGAAGGGTATATTATCTGTACAGAAGCACTGTATTATCCACTGGAACTCATGTAGAGCTTCAAAAAGTTGATTGAAACATCAATGCACCAGAAATTCTGAATTTCACAACAGCACAGTCGAATAAGCATGTGGCATATGACTATTTCACATCTACACAAAAATATTTTGCATTCATCACATTTACCCTTGATCTGCAAAACAAGGCTTCTACTGTTCAATATATAGTCAGGAAAAAAAAGAGTAATGCTTGAGTAGGATTGTTCTGGTTTTCATAATATAAAGTGAGAAGGATGAGACATTTGGATTGACCTCCCAGTACGATTGGTATTATTAAAAATATTGATGCTGCAAACAGACTAAGGAATGTCAAAATTTATGTTTCAGGATTAGATTGAGATTAAAAAACAAAATTTCATTGCATTTGGGAAAAAAACTACCACTAACATTTTAATAACAGGCAGTCATATTTGATTATACCAAGAAAGAAATTGAAAATGGCGATATTTTGACATCTGTAACTAAGCATACTGTTGTCCATGGTTTTTACATCTGTCGTTACTATATTCACTATGATATTGTATGTAATTTTGTGTGTTTTTACCTTTTTTGCAGGCCAACCTCTACAAATCGGCACCTATGGTAACAGAGAGTCAGCTGGTATGTATTGCACAGCTGTGATATGCTGTTTTTCAAAATTTGCACAAGCACAAAATCTGAAGTAATTACTATTTACTTTCTTTGTCCTTTAAAAGGAGCCGCAGACAATACAGAAGGTCTTTTGCTTCTACAGAACTGCATTGCTTTCTTCTATACTGAGCATGTACCTGTTTTAGTTAACTGTAAAACCTGACACTATTTGTAAACCCATGGACCAAATCACAAACCAGAGAGTCTTGCTGAATTTTGAGGCATATGACAATTATAGGGTCTTCTTGGACTCTTTAAAAAGGTTCTTGGACTCTTTTAAATATTCCACTTCTACAATTTTGTTTATATCCAGCAACATTCTGCCATCTGTTCTTTTATTACATGCTGGTTTAAATGAAAGCTGGCTTAACTAGTGAAAAGCAAGGGAAAAACCAAATAAAGGAAGGGAGATGATACAATGACTGTTCATTTTTGCTTTGATCTAAGTTCAGTCCTGCTAGAGACAAACTTTTTGAAGAAGGATTAGAAGAAAGGTCATGAAACTTGTCCAAGTGACAGTGACCAGTAATTAATGCTTAGGGAAAAAATGAGATGTGGATAAGAAATTTTCCTGACTATATCTCAGCTAAGGGAATTTTAGGGACATTGTGAATCAATTTATTCTGTTTAGTAATCTTTGACCACTTCGTCTTTCATATTTTTTTCCAGTTATTTTTTGAATCTTCTTAAAGATTCTTCTTAGTTACTTCTTAACTATGGGTTGTCCTTTCTTTTTTTACTTTCTAAATTACACTAGTGATTTTCTAGATATTAACCATAATACCCCATCAGTCACTTCTTTTTCCTACAGAAAAGTAAAAATTGCTTAGTCACTCTTTGAAAAGTACAGAAACTGTCCCATATCTATGATGATCCTTGCTGCCCTTTTCTATATATTTTTTTCTAATTTTTGTTTTTGAAAATGGGAAACCAAACCCCTAAACTACTCCTTGTCTCTAAACAGTGTTTCCTTTTTTTTATGTGATGACATGATAAGGTTCTTTGCCAATATTTCTATTCCTTTGTTAACAATTCCTAGTAATGTATATACTTCATCTTATTTCTCTTGAGCAGTGTGCCAATGTTTGCATAGAACTGTATGCAACAAACCCCAAATATATTTTCTGAGTATTAAGAACTAGTTTTTGAGCTAACTAGTTAAACTTATGCTGTTTAACTAAACTTTCTAAACTGCATGTGTAAGTGTAGAATATAGTTCTCATTTCCCCTGTGAAATTTATCAATGAGGAATTCAGTTAAATTTCATCCACCTTTTTGTCATTCATTCAGTCAGTATAGTGAGATCTCTCTGCAGCTCTTTGCATTGATATTTTGTTTTTACTCTTCTGAATGATTCAGTGTTACCAGCATACTTTGTCACCTCAGAAGTCACTCTTTTCTAGCCGATGTACATCCATAAGTCAAAGCTCAGATTCCAGAGCACGTCTCTGAGGAACTCTATTTGTGACTTCTCTCCACTGTGAAATTTAAACATTTACTCCAGCCTTTTGCTTCTTATCTTTTAACTGGTCCATAGAAATATTCTCTTTTGCTTCACAGCAGTTTCATTTCCTTAGCAAATGCTGCTAAGACCTTCACTAAAGCATTTGGAAATGTACATGCAGCATGACTGCACTTCCACTGGACTTTTTGCTCTGTTATGCAGCCTCATTTCATTTTCTTTGCTCATGCATTTAGGGACTTGATGGGAATGAAACCCAAATGCTGAGCCTCATGTAAGATGGTCTGTTGATTCTCACAACCTACATCTGCCATTTCAGCCAGCTTTCCTGCATCACCAGCTCTTTAAAATAACTGTAAAAGATTTGTCAGGTGTTAGTGCCTTTTCAAAAGCCATTCCCTTTTTTTTTTTTTTTTTGGTTAAAATGTATACTAATTCTGTTCTTTAGTGTAATTTGTTCCTACTACTTTGCACAGCTTGAAATGTCACATGTAGTGATTTATGATTCTTCATCCCCTTCAGGATCCTGTAGTAAAACCTGCCACATAGTTGCAATTTCTCATTCTGCTGGTGCTGATTATGTCTAAATGAGTAAGTTAAATACCGCAATTCAGTGTGGCAATTTCACACTGGAATTACTTTACAACTTTATTTATTCCTTGTACTTTATTTATTCATTTTATTGATTTGTTCTCAAATCTGTCTTATTGTCATTGTACTCAAGATAGTTCCTCCAAATTGCTTCTTTGCCAGTGTGAGAGCCTCCCTTCCTGTGAGGAAAGCTGCAAAGAGGAATGAATTTTCAGCCACAGTCTCCTCTTCTTCATTCATCTTTTTTGGTTTTGCTTTTTTTTTTT
>WBNH01001927.1:63746-98722 GCA_013401255.1 Urocolius indicus
TTTTTTTTTTTTTTTTTTTTTTTTTAATATCTTCATAATATGCTGTTATGTTGGTCAAACATGACTTCACTTTCATAAAACCATGTTGACAGCTAATGACTCTTTTGTTCTTTAAATGCCCGGAGACAGCACCCAGAACTATTCGTTCCATCACCTTTCCAGGGATGGAAATGAGACTGACTGGTCTGTAGTTAACCAAGTCCTCCTTCTTACCCTTTTTGAAGACTGGAGTGACATTTGCTCTCCTCCAGTCCTCAGGCACTTCTCTTGTTCTCCATGACTTACTGAAGATGATGGACAGTGGTTTAGTAATGACTTCTATCAGCTCCCTGAGCACCCATGGGTGCATCCCATCAGAGCCCATGGGTTTGTGTACATCCAGACTGCTCAGCTGATCCTTAACCCAGTCCTCATCTACTAAACAAAACTCCTTTAACCTGACTTCCTCTAGAATCTGAGGCTCCTGAGGAGAGTCTCAATCAGCATAGACAGTGGCAAAGACGGCATTCAATAACTGCCTTCTCTGTATCCTCTGTCACCAGGATGCCTGCCTCATTCATCAGTGAACCTGCATTGCCTCTAGTGTTAGTTTTGTCCACAATGTATTTTAAGAAGCCATTCTCATTGTCCTTGATCTCCCTTGCAAGGCATAACTCCAGCAATGCTTTAGTTACCTACTTGCCTCCTCTGACAACGTTCTTATACTCATCCCAAGTGGCCTTCCCTTTCTTCCATGATCTATATGCTCTCTTCTTCCACTTGAGTTTGCTCAGCAGTTCCCTGTTTAACCATGAGGGTCTCCAAGCTCCCTTGCTTGATTTCCTACCTCGAGTTTGGAGAAAGTGATCCTTGAATATAAACTAGCTATCTTGGGCCCCTTTACCTTCTAGTACCCTGTCTCATGGGATGTCCCCTAGCAATTGCTTGAAAAAGACAAATTATACTGAGGAGTGGTCCATACAGAGTCCTCACACAACAAATTAGGAAATGACAGAAATTTGTGATATACCAAAGCAAAATGTGAGTGAAGGGAACTTAAATGTGCTAAGAGTTTCCTAATGAAAGGGAAGGAAGCTGAGAGGGAAGCAGCGAGCAGCATCAGTGCTAAGGGCTTGCCTTTATGCTGCAACAGCCTGGACAGAGAGCAACACCTGTTCCCTTTTCTAGTCCCAAACTTCCAAACTTGCTCCTTTGCTGGTCCCAGAAGAGCAGCAGCAGTGCCTCCTTCACACTATGCTTACTCTAAGTCCAGCTGTTGAGGAAAAGACTCTTCCCTGTACTGTGAGTAGAATGGAAAAGAACTAAATTTGTTGATTTTAGTTCTGGCTTAGCTTAGCAAAGAGTTACTGGAAATCAAAATATGGCATAGTATTTGACATCTTATTGAAAATTCCTCTGTTTCTTGAAATGCAAATTTTTTTTTTTATGAATAAAAAGAAAGTTGACTTGAATTTCAAATAGATGACTGTCCTTGTTCTCTGTTTTCTGATGCAAGTCTTGCTGCTGCTTCAGCATGGAGGTGGAGAAAATAATTTTCCTTCCTTCCTAGGCTTTTCAGTGATGTGAATGATTTATTATTTAGCTGAAGGAAGGAGAAATAATTTTAACCACATGCCTTTACACCTTCAAATCTACTAAAGGAGAAATTCATGTCAGACTGATACATTGCCTGGAATGTTTTATTACATTTTGGCAAAAGTAAGGCTTCTACAAGGGAAAATAAAAATAAAATAATATGTTCAATAACACAGAGAACTTTTTGAAGACTAATAGCAGAAAAAATAGAAGGAAAATATTTTAAGGTGTTTCACAGTTCAACTAGACAAACCATCCACGTTCATATTGTTAGGATAAAAAATATCTCATTGCTGACAGTGAAAGACATAGTGCTCCTTCATGACAAGGGAGCCAGGTCCTCACTATCTGAAAGCAGGAGTTTTAAACAGTTCAGATATCCTCAGGTGATTCTGACTTCTTAGTGCTGACAGAAGGTGAATGCAGTGTCTTGGGTGTGCTGCATTGCATATGTGCCCCATCTGCCTCAGATGTTGTAGTGAGTTTGTTGGAATGGATTGGGAATGGTTCCTCTCCATGATGGAATCCTTTGGTTATCCCATTTGAAGCAAAAGACTTCAAAGACTGCACGAGACTACTTGTACAGAAAGATTGGATATAAAGGCCATGCAGGCAAACACAAGACTTGGTGCTTGGTATTTGTCAAGTGAGGTCTAATGGACTCAGAGCAGAAAAGAAATGAAAGGAAAGGAGAAGGGCAGCTAACTCTTTTATCCCAAGGCTAATTCTCCTGTTTTGTTGTATAATTTTATCTGCCAGTGTCATGCCTTTGTTAATCATTTGTCTGGTTGTCTCAGAGGCAGGCTGCTTCAAAACAACACTGCATTGAAAACATATTAAAAAGACAATTCCTTATGAAAAGTTAAGAGGCAACATTCTTACAGGAAAGCCGTCTATGTATCCAGAATGACTTAATATCTGTGTAGTGACTCAAAGCAAAGCAAGGAGTGACTGCAGTGCTTGTTAATTATCCAGGAAGAGTCTGGCCCTAAATACTTTGGGGATTTCTGAATACTCTGGATAAGAGGAAGTAACAGTGACTCCAATAGGAGAAACATGGTACTCAGGAGGACTTTAAGCTGCTGAGAGGAATGAGGTTACAACTGGGATCATCAGTTCCAAAAAGAGGTCTGGGAAACACAGTGTCATAATAAACTCAGAAAAAAAAAGAGTTAAACATGCTGAACACGGCTATGCACCTGCTGATGAGAAGTTCAGTCTTTTGGCTTTTGAGGTAAATATTATACAAGGCTCATATTCACAGAGCCAAAATATATTCTGTCTCTCAATAGGGATGGCCATGTCCATACTACCTGTCAAGAGGCACCTTGGCCCAGCCTTTCCTCCTATTTCTATCTGTGTACTTGCTGATGTGGGCCAAAACAATGTCAGGGAGCACCCTGGCACTGAATCAGAACAAAAAAATTATGGATCATCTCTGGAGTCTGTGTGTTGGCCCTGTATAATAGGGCTATAGTCATATGACAGTAATCCATTGCTTACCGTAACAGCCTTTACCATTTTTCAGTGTCATGATAGGAAGACCAATGCTTTCCTTGGCTAAGTTAAGTCTTAGCCTGTATCTCAGCAGCATTAGTTGTACCAACTGCTATCAAAGAAAAAGTTCAGGATTTTAGTTTTGGATTGAAGATTTTATATAGCTTGTTAGGGAACTAATAAAGTGTTTCAAATTCTGGTCATTGGTTGATATCTACCACACTGGTAGCAGAGTCAGAAAAACATATGACTCACTCAGCACTTCAGTGTGTGATGTTGTTTAGAAAACACTTCCTTAAAAGCCTTTCTACAGTGTACTTTTGGAAGAGGTTTCCTACATGAGGAGAATAGCTTACTCTTGATGATTTTAGGTACATCAATGGGCTTTTTATTGCATGAGTACATGTTTTGGAGGAGTGCTAAAAGGCCACAGATGCTCTGTCTGCATAACAATAACATAATAACGACTGCACATTTCTTTTTATTTTTTTGTATTTACCTCGTTGTTTAATGCCAGGAATCTTTCACTTTTACAAACTCTTATCAGAAATATTGGAGAGGAAAAGAATTGTTTTGTGGTGAATCTTACAAAGCAACAATCATGAACTGTAGGCTGTAAGGTTAGTAAAAAAACACTATATATTTCCCTAAGCTGACCTTCTTAAAGAAAAGGTTCAAGTTTTTAATGCCGTCACTACTCTTTTAAAGGAGTGACTTAGCTGGCTTATTTGGCTTAGTTGGTTCATTGCTGAGCCAGCAATGTGCTCTTGTGTGGCCAAGAAGGCAAATGGCATCCTGGGATACATCAAGAAGTCTGGCCAGCAGGTCAAGGGAGGTTCTTTTCCCCCTCTACTCTGTCCTGGTGAGGCCTCATCTGGAGTCCTGTGTCCAGTTCTGGGCTCCCCAGTTCAAACAGGACAGAGAACTTCTGGAGAGAGTCCAGCACAGGGCCAGCAAGATGATCAGGGGACTGAGCATCTTCCTTCTGAGNACAGGCTGCCCAAGGAGAATGTACAATCTCCTTCTCTGGAGGTTTTCAAAACCCACCTGGATGTGTTCCTGTGTGACGTGCTTCTGCAGGAGAATTGGACTAGATGATCTTTAGAGGTCCCTTCCAATCTCTGCCATTCTGTGCTTCTATTACTCTAGTTTTTGCTTTCAGACAAATGTTTCTTCTTATTTGAAGAGATGTATGAAAAAGTCCCAACCTGTGGAAAGGAAGGAGGGAATAAAAAGTAAAGCTAAGGGAAAATATTTTGCTGCCTGGGCCTTGCTTATCCCTGGCATATTGTCCTCCTCCTGCCTCTGCCACCTTCCACTCCGCTCCTGGGCACTGATGTCTCCTTTCCCAGGGCAGATACATAAGCACAGACATGAAGACATCTGCATCCTCCATTCCAATGGACAGCCCTCTTTCCCTGTCCTTGCTGGATGCATGCAGCCCTAGTTTTAAGGTGATCCATAGCTCACTTCACATGATACATCCAGCAATCTCAGCTGCGCCATTTTAAGTGCACTTTCATAATAAGCTTCTCTTTTCTTCCAGACAGACTGCTTAAATGTAATGCTCTTGTAAATAGAGAGTATAGTGTTATGAAATATAGATAGCCTGAGTCTTATAAATAAATCTGATAAATAATGAAGTTTCTTCCTTGCATTTTTATACCCTGCCATGTACTGAGGATGGGAACCCATGACCATCACCTATTTCTCAGTCCCAGAAGGGCAAGCTGCCCCTCTGGGCTGCAACCATGGAACTAACAGCTGTCCTATTGTAATCTATATCAGTTGTGGCAAAGACCGCTTGTTTTCTGTGGGGTAGCCATATCAAAGAAGAATATAATTGACTTATTTAAAAGTGTGAATTCAATCACAGATCCCTCCAGGACTTCAGAATTACCAAATCCCAATGTGAAGGTACATTTTTTTCTTCTTTGCTTACCAAACAGCTTGTCTATTTTAAAACTATCCCCTAGCTTCAACCAGAATTCTATGTCACAATCCATCATGTCAGACGATGATCTAAGAATTCTGAAAATCACAGATGTGCTAAATTGACAAGTTAGTAATCAATTTTTTTTTCAGTGGCTGGTGGCTAACCAAGAATATTTTCTTGATTAAATAATCTAGTTTGTCTAAAATGAAGGATATCACACTTCCACACTGAATAATTCTCTAAAAAAGTAGTTCTCTAAGTGAAGTCTTAAATATACTATCAAAATTCAGCATGCAGTCACCGGTATTCCCCAAAAAGACTCCCTGATATGTTGCTGCCTGGATGTAACTTAACAGCATCACATGTTCATAGAATCACAGAATCACAGAATGCTAGTGGTTGGAAGGGACCTCTAAAGATTATCTAGTCCATCTGCCTGCTAAAGCAGGTCCACCTCGATCAAATCACACAGGAATACATCCAGGCAGGTTTGGAACCCTCCAGAGAAGGAGTCTCCACACCCTCCCTGGGCAGCCTGTGCCAGGG
Organism: Urocolius indicus; assembly: GCA_013401255.1. Taxonomy (NCBI): domain Eukaryota; kingdom Metazoa; phylum Chordata; class Aves; order Coliiformes; family Coliidae; genus Urocolius; species Urocolius indicus. The sequence goes on from WBNH01001927.1 coordinate 69,301, forward strand.
CTCCCTCACCTGAACAGCGAAACAGTTTTTCCTTATATTTAAATGGAACTTTTTGTGTTCTAGCTTTTGTCCATTACGCCTTGTCCTGTCACTGGACACTACAGAAAAAAACTGTTGCCCTATCTTGACATCGAACTTCTAAATACTTTTAAGTATTAATGAGGACCTCCCCTACCCCAATCTTCTCCACGGTGAGCAGCCCCAGTTCCTGCAACCTTTCCTCATAAGGAAAATGTTCCAGTCCCCTGATCATCTTGGTGGCCCTGCACTGGACTGTCTCCAGAAGTTCCCTGTCCCTCTTGAGCTGGGGAGCCCAGAACTGGACACAGGACTCCAGATGAGGCCTCACCAGGGCAGAGGAGAGGAGGAGCAGAGCCTCCTTTGACCTGCTGGTCACACTCTTCTTGATGCATCCCAGGATGCCATTGGCCCTCTTGGCCGTAAGGACACGTTACTGACTCATGTTTAGTTTATTGTCAACCAGAATTCCCAGGTCCCTCTCCACAGAGCTGCTCTCCAGCAGGTCATCCACCACTTTCTTGTTTCACAGTTACTGTTTTGAAGAGTTCAGAAAGCAATTTGCAGTGTGAAAGGAGATGTTCGGCTGTGCATAAAGTGTGACTTGATGAATTTATCAAGATGCAGCTAAACAAAAACAGTCAACAAAGCTCACAAAACATAGTCTGACAGCCCAGCATCTATTTTTGTGTCAGTGCTAAACAGATGCCAGTGATGAAGTTCTGTGCATAAAAACAGCTCTTGCCATTTTTATCCATAACCTGTATTAAAACTAGGCCAGGCATCATGACACCTGAATAATTTTGCTGCTGAAATATGTTATTCATGTCATTAAAAAAAACTATAGTCAGTATAGCCCCACTGGAATTGACTTGTCTAACAATATTCTGTAAATTATAAAACATTTAACTGTATTTTTCTTCCATCTCTTTTCTCCTGGTCAAGACAAAACCTGGTGTCATTCGTCCTGTGCTGGTGAAAGGAAAGAGTGCACAGCAAAAAGAGGAGCCATATCAACCCAATCCTTTTAAAAAATACCTTGAAGAAGTCAGTGATCAAGATATTGAGCAGGTAAGTAACGCTCACTCTAAGGGATTTTAAAGGCTCAGCTATTTTCCTTAAAGATGATGGGATAATCTTAGATTGTTTTTTTGTCCTAGTTTCTTCTTTTTCTGCATGGTTAAATGATTCTCCGAGCGGCATCTGGTTCCTGGAGGAGTCTCCAGACTGGAGAAGGGCAGATGGTCTTTCTACAGGGACGTTTTTTTGGTGACCTAAAAACTTATATGTTGAGGAGAGGGCCTTTTTATGATGGCTGTAAGAGACTCTGTACAAAAGAAAGTGGAAATGCTGTGATGAATCACAGCGGCTAGAAAGCACTTCCTCCTTTTGACACTCAGACCCGAACCCTGTCTTAAGAGAAATGAGGACATGAAGGGCTGGGAAAGGTTCACTCTTCCCTCTCAAAGGGAGACTGGAGAGGAGCCCCAATGATTTTCTCTGTTACTCCCCACTGCATAGCTCCATACGTCCTTATTCCTGTCCCTCCACAGCTTGAGGGGACAGCTCTTCTGTGGAAGAGACACACAAGGAATATTAACAGGCAAAACACATATTGAACTTTGCTGTCTTGTGTGAGGTGTTATCTCAGAGCAAACCCAGAAAAATAGTTCTGTCAGCTTTTCCTTGTGCATCTATGTTTGTGTGCGTCTTTGTGAATTAAACCTTAACTATGATACATAATCTGAATGTCCCTGCAGGAGCTTATTATTAACCTATCTGGTATGTTTGGAATCTGTCATCTGGAGGGTAGTAAAATAAAGCCAATAGTCCTCTTGTGAGACGTGATGTGAATAAAATACCTTACTAATTCAATTACTTTTACTTCTATGCCTCTCTAGTCACATTAAAGAGAGAATTTAGCAATCACTGTCCTCTATCCTTCCTTTTACAACTGAGTGTTTAAAAGATTTTAATTTTAGTTATTGCCATTCCTCCCCATAGTTCTGAGTTACTGTAAGGCAATCCCAGCATTTCTCAGGAATACAAAGACTTATCTGTAGCATTAGTGGGTTCCAGCAACACATTTGGGTGGCATCTGAAGGTTTCTCATTCTGTAAGTTTCTACAGAATACAGAGTTTCTGTAAAATATGACAAAAAAATAAAAAAGATGATTCGCAATTTGCCTCCAAACTTTTGAGGTTAACAGTGATTATTTGACTTTAGAGACTACAAGCGACTTCATAGTAAGTTTTTCATGCTTTCACTTACTGAAAACCTCCTGCTACCACAGCACTTTGCTGCCATTCACCTGAAATGAAAGAAGAGGACAGTTGACCTGGAGCTACTGCTAGAGAACTTCAGCTCTAGGCTACCTCAGCAGGGCCTCTCTGCAAAGGCAATGACAGCTCAATCCTCCCTTTTATCAGGGATGGGCACTGATTCTGATGTCTAGTTTTGCTGAAGAAGGAATGATGCAATCGCGAAAGTTTGTATTTTCAGGCAAATACAAACCTGAGGTTATTGCCATAGCCTGAAGCTTTCTGACAGTTGAAACTAATTGTGAAAACTACTAAACTTGTATCTTTACAAATTACTTATGGTATATATTACTGAAGTATTAAGGACATGAATAAATAAGCTCATGAATAAATGTGGTTGCTGTGACAAAAGCCAAGATCATTTTATATGAAAGCTATGTAATAAAATAAACTAACCAAACAGTACACTGGTTTGGATAGATGAAGAAGTTAATTTCACAATAAATATGTTCAGTTTAGTTTCCTTTACTTAAGAGAACAATACCATATGCTTTAAAATGCTGGAAAAAATGGTATTTTTCATCCTAACCTAAGAAATACCTCAGGCTACTGTAAAATACTTGTTGTTTTACAAAATTTCTCTTAAGACATCTTTGTTCTGAAAAAGGGAGTACTTAGTACCCATATTCAGATGGACCCACTGACTTAACAGAAATTAGCTTTGTTTGTGTTAGAAATGGCTATATTATTCTGGTGGTGGTCTAATACAAAAATTAGTAGTACAATAACAGCCATACCTGGAGAAAATGCTAAAGTGATGAAGGTGTTTATGATTTCAGCTCTTGCCTCTCAGAATAGGTTTATGGTGCTGATATAAGTCCCTTGTGACTGGAAGAGACTTGGATGACCACATGAGAACGTTCACAATCTTACAACATCCATGAAACTCTCCTGAGGGGTTTTAGTGTCTGTAAGAGCTGCAGCACTGCCTGTGGAACCGGGCTTAGTGCCCAGACAACAGCTTGAAAATTGTGGTTGTTATCTCTAACCATAGGGTTGTTAGCCTATAAGGACACTCATTCCCCCTCTTCACCTGCTCTCAATAGCTAGCATTTTTTCAGCTGCATAGTGGCTGGCTTCTAAAAAGTAGGAGGTATTCCCACCAATATTAGCCCCAAATCAGGCAAATTGACTGCTTTCATGGTGTATGAGAGCTGTGGATTAAAACTAGGAGACAAGAGGCTAGGCTTTCTGTGAAGAGTTGCTGCTAGTCCACTTGTCCTCAAGTAAGAACTTAGCAGGAATCTACTGTGGCTGATGGCAAAACTGCTCATGCTGTTAATAATTTTCCATGTTTTTCTTTGGGATTTTTCCACAGTTCTGCTGAGAGGTTCAACTCTTATACTTCTGTTCTCTTCCTCTCTCTGCATTTTCTTTTCCTTTCTTTCTAATACCATTGTCAACAATTGCTGTCTGGAAAGGATGTAGCTCAGCTCACAGATAGCTCTTTTTATGTGTTCTGGGTATGTTGTACATAGATTGACACTGGTGTGCCAATAAAATTTATAAACCAGGGGAAAAAAACCCCATTTTATTTTGTCTTTCTCTCATATTAGTTTATGTTGCCTTCTTTCATTTTTTTTCCCCTGGGGGCACCTACAAATTTTAGTACTGTCTATTCCTCTATCAAACACTTGTTACAGACAGAGTGTAGTATTTATGATGTTCCAATGTGACAGTGCTTAGCAAATGTGCTCCAATTTGTTCAAAAAAGCACCATAAAACATATTGGCAGTGTGTGTGTCTCATAAGCAGTGTTGATGAGATGACTTCATGAACATTTTCATTTGAAACTGATGAAACAGAATGTTTTTATGGTAAAAAACAAGGGCATTTTGTTAAACAGTAATACGAAACCAATTCATAATAAATGTTAGGAAATTGACACAGTTGCAACTATTTATAAACAAAAATGCACATAGGCTTCTTTGTTATTAAAAATATTAAAACACTCTGGGGCAATCGAAGAGCAAGATAAGGATGAACTAAAGAGTTATTAGTTATACTTGGCATGAAGCTGTAATGCCCGTTTGCCAAGGTTTATCATTAATAGATGTAGGGCCAATGAGTTTGAGGAGGAGCAGCAGGAGGCAAGGTGGGTGTGAGCAGCTGCTGCCTGGTCTCCTTCCACCCGCTCTCTCTACCACTGGGCTCACTCTTTTGTCAGGTAATACATTAGTTTCTGCTGGAACTAATCATAGCTCTTGTCACAAATTTTCTGGGTCTTGAGCTAAAAGGCACAGAGCACAAGAGAGTTTCTGGTCTAGACTCAGCCAGCCAAAAAGGTTAGAATTCAGGATGTATTGTGTCAACAACCTTGACAAAACTTAAGCCTGAGATTTGTGCCAAAAGCTAGCTATGCCTACTTGAATCTATCCCAAATGTTCTTTAAAATCTTGCTTTAAAAAAAGTTTTTTATTTAATCCTTTATGTGCAAAAAGCACACACATGTTGGTTTGGTTTTGTGTTTTTTTTTTTAAACAAACCCTATTAACTGCTGACAACCTGCAATGGTAAAATACATTGTGAGTGTATCTTCACTGAATTAATTCTTAAATAGCTGAAAAGGCTTGTTGAAAAGCCTGAAGTGCTCCTACTAGTACATAGATAAGGCAAAATTTCTTTTATACTTCTCAGACAATTTTTCATTTTCCTCCCAATCTACCCTCTCAGAAAATGTGGCCATTTTGTCCTAACACAAGATCCCTCTGGGCTTTCCTTTTCTGTCACTTAGGCATCAATTGAGCTGCTGGAGGGAGATGCACTGTACCTCAGTCAAAGCATAACTGGTTTAAGGTTTCTACATGCTGATGAAAGTGCTTAGTCTAGAGCAATCTTTCCTGGTTAATCATCAAGTGCGATGAAATGAAAAATATGGTTCAAGATAAGCACTTTGCTTTCTGTGCAAAGATGCCCCCTTTTTTTTTTTTTCATCCATTAATCTGTTTCCATTTACTTTTCTTTTCTTTTTTTTTTTTTTTTATAGAAGACCACTCTCTTACACACTCTATATCCAACTAAACTGATCACTCCAACTAAGTCCCATTTACGTCCTTCATCTGTCTCTTTTGCTGACTGTCTAAGCCCTGGACCTTTCAGTTACTTATCTTCCATCAGATGTGGTGTTCATGAGAATACTTATAGCCTTTACAGCCAAAACTCTTTGTACAGTAAGGTGAGCAACAAGTATGTTGTGATTCAATAGCTTTGTCAGGCTTTTATTCTTTTTAACTCTAGGCAGAATTCATCAGAGTCATTAGAATTCAGTGCTAGCAGATGCCATGGGAGATACATCTCAGATCAGCCTGTGTCTCCAGTGTCCATGGAGATGTTACTGCTTTTTCTTTCGCTGGGCTTGCTTCCTCTAGACATGCTAGGACAGGGCTCCCATCACTCTTCATTCAAGCTATTTGTTCTCTAAAGAAATAATAATCTATTTCCTCCTTCATACTCATTTAGCCTTTATCCATATTAAAGTAATGGACTATTTATTTTTTTCTTGAGGACTGAGGGAAGGGAGAGTAAACCAAGAGAAATATTGGATTTTCCAATGTCTTTATCTGTCATCTTGACAAGCAATTTTCTCTTACCAATGCAAAGGGAATCACACCCTTGTGGACATTTATATCTTCTTTGAAATAGCAGTGAAGTTAGACAAAATTGCTATGGTCCAAGGTCTGTGGATGACAAGACTGACTAATGAGCTTTGTAAGGTGAAAACAGAGCCCTATGTCTTGACTGAAGCCATTTTGAAGAGCAACTGTCATGAGCAACATTCATGACCTCAAGAGATCCCCTGTTTCATATAAGAAAAGCATCAGTTGTGGAAGTCCATAGAAGATGCTGTTTCAATCCCTTAGATGCATCTCTTCCATGTCCTCTCTTAATACAGAATCTGTCTGTAAATACTCAGACCTGAATACCAGGGCAGATAGTCCCACCCTGAGATGTACAGTGTGCTTTGTTTGGGATGCAAGAAGCTGTTTCTTTAGGATATGTAATGGTTTGCTCATCAGGGGAAGCACCAGAGTGAAATATAAATTACTAGTTTCAGGGACATTGGAAATGGAGACTGCTTTGGGAAGAAGTATCCTCTCTACAGAGAATGTATGTTGGTTAGCTGTCATACTCCGAAGAAATGCCTGGGAACACATTTATCTTCCCATTGACTAGAAACCTACGTGCAGAGAGACATATTTTAGAGGTGGGCATGGCAGTATTAGTTCAGTGGCTGGACCTGATGATCTTAAAGGTGTTTTCCAACCAAAACAATTCCATGATTCTGCGATAAACATAATTTTTGGTTAGTAGCCAATGTCAATAGTGTTTGAAATTGGCCGTTCTGTCCTGTGATATTTATAGAATTTACCACTTTACCACTTATTAGAATGAACAAAACCTAAAACTAAATCCAACCTTCCATTCTGTCTTTGAAGCATCCTGAAAAAAAGCGTCTTTTTACATCTACAGGACTGGTGTTCTGTTTCAATTTTTACTAAACTGGACTGACAAGTTTGTTTAGACAGCAATCATTTAATGGTCAAGTATTTTTTGTCAAGTTTCCTCGTTCACAGCAGGGCACTCACATGAACAAACAAATGTCCATATGACTGATGAAGCCAAATTTTATAATGAAAATGGATATTTGGTGTTGCTAATGAAAGTACAAAAACAAAATGATTTTTATAGGAAAGTGAATAAGGCAGGGCAAAGTTGTCTGAATTCGATTAAGATACTGTAATCTTTTCCTATATCATGTTAACTGTTTTCTCAAACTGAGATACTCTTGCTGAATAGTTGTAAAATAAGGAAATCTGTTGCTGCTCTTTTATTCCCATAGCATTCTGCACTCATTGCATCCCATCCTTAATATATTTATGATTACAAGACTTCTTCATCCACAGTCTTATCTCAAGGAACATTTGTCATTCCAAGCAACCTTTGTGAGCTTTTCAAACTGATAAACGTAGTCACACCTCTCCGATGTTAACATGTTCTTCCTGTACAATGCAAATATGAGAGCTACATCATGTCTTTATTTTCGTCCATTTCCCTGTATAACATAAATTTGGACTCCAACTTGTTTTTGTTTTTTTTTTTACTATGAATTTTTAGCAAAGGTATTTTTATGAAGGTGTTAGCTTCACACATCTGCGAGGAAATTTTATTTTTATATGTTATGTGTTTTTTCCATGTTATATGTATTTTATATATTCTTATTGTCATATTCAATGCTGTTTCTCTATTAAGATTGCAACATTCCAGGGTTGAGCAATATCATCCATAGCCCAGAAATCCTTGAAGAGTGATGAATTCTATCAAAGAAAAGCTTCAATGATCATTTAATTTTACTTAAAATACTTCTGTAGTAGCATTTTGAATAGTTATGTTCACAAGGATCTAATAGTGAGGGCTGTGTGTAGGTGAGGCCCTACTACTGACCTGCTGTGACAATTTAAGCAAAAAATGTCCACATATTTGGGCATGTGGTTGACTTCTCACTGCCATCTCTCTTGTTGTGTGAGTGAAACAGGCTCCTGACTTTGGTTAAGACTCCATGCAATGATAATGCTTGTATTTCTCCAAATACATCCCTTACTTAAGTTAATGTAGCAAATTGTCTCTTCCATCTCATAAGACTTACTGAAAATCCATGGGAATCTATGATGTTAACTACAATTAGCACAAAAATATGATAATTAGATTTTCTGAGTCAGGATTAGTGAGAATGACAAAGGCTGTTGAGAGGAATATACTTTTCAAATCTCTTTGGAGAATTTTCAGTATAACTGAATTTACTATCATTTTTTTCCCCAGTGAATTTTAGAGTATCAACCAATGAAGATAAGGTGATGTAAAATGAGACAACCTAACTGTTAGAGTGATGTAAGGTTCTAAAGTGTTACTGTTAGTGTCAGTAAATACCTTAAGTAAAATGTACTGTATTTCTGAACTGATGTCACTCTCTGGGTAGGTGTGGCCCAATACTTTGGGAAACAATAATCAGCTGTCAATATTGGTCTAGCTTAATCCAAACAGAGGTTTATTTACACGAAGTAAATATTAACCACTTAAAACAATTTTTAAAATGTTTCTGTTTTGGTCTTTGGTGTTAACATTCTTGATAACCAAAGGCAGATTAGTTTTGATCTTACTCACATAATCAATATTTAACATCTGAGTCAATATATGTTGATAAAAAACCTGACGATATTTGCCTATCACTTCTTGCAATAACCCTGTCTTCTGTTACCCAATCAGAGCTTGAGCTATTAATGTTTTTTAAAATAAATATTTTAATTTACTGTCATGTAATAAGGAATTGAAGTAGCAGAAAACACAGTACAGCTGTTGAAATTTTAAACTGACCAGTTCCGTAAACAGCATCATGACATAATGAAAACTTATTTCCATTCTCTGTTAAATCTGGACCATCATCTCTGTAAATTACCCCTCTCTGGAGTTCTCTCTCTCCACATCCCTCGAGATAATGGATAATATGCACTGTAACTTGCTTGCTGTCTCTGCAGCCATTCAGTAAACACATAGTTGATGTCCACACTATCAATTCCTATTTATATAGTCTAACCATAGCTTGTATTTTGCTTTGTCTTCCACTAGAGGGCCAAACCTGCCACCATAAATTCTTGCAATAATTTAAAATATGTTGTGAATACACTACTGAGAATGGACAAGATGTGCCAATGAATAGAGTTGCTACACTTCACGCCCACTTTCATCAAAAAATTACCTCAAAGAAGTGTCCCGTCAGAACTGGGACATGGGATGTGGGAAAAAAACAGAAATAGTTTATATAGGAAGACTAGATATAGTGAGCTTCTAAAGTGATTTCATTTGTTGGTTCAGCATACAAGAAAATAAAATCTGACTATATCAGAAATATTTTATTGAAGGACAATTTGGTTCTGTTTAAGCAGAATGGTCATAATGCCAGGTTGTTTTTGTCTGAAACTCCACCAGGTACCTGAATCTTCATAGTTGGTGGGATTAAACAGATGAAGTTGAAAGATAGACTTGGCATGTTTTGGAGGTTGTAACTGTTCAGAGTGATGAAATCCATAAACTGTGCCCCAAGTAATTTCATAATGTGATTTTAACTTTGATGGGAGGAGAAAGTGGGAATGAGGGTATTGTGTTTGACCACTTGCTTGGAGAAGAACACAGAGGGCTCTGTCCTTTTCTCTGTGCATAGTCTGCTTCTGAAATAAAAATGTTTCCCATTCAAGTGAACTAATACTGTTGTCATTGGCCTTGTCATCTCCCATGTCCTCTCCTTCCTCACCCTGGCCCTCAGGTAACAGGTGCTGCTTCATCTTATTTACACTTACTATAAAAGAAGTTCCTCAGCTCAGGAAGGTAATCTTGAGCACCACTGTTTCAGTGATGAAGAGCCTGAGGTAACATTTAGTTCTGTGGTTAACTCCAAAGGTGCTCCTGTTGGAAATCCCTTCAGCCTTTAACAGAGGTCTATGTAGAAAAGACATCTATGTGGAAAAGCACAGCTCTGCACCTGGAGTACTGTGTCCACTTCTGGTCCCCATATTCAAAAAAGATGTGAACAGACTGGTAAGAGTACAAATGAGGGCCATGAAGACAATCAGTGGGCTGGAGAACCTGCCCTATGAGGAAAGAATGATGGAATTAGGACTTTTCTCCCTTAAGATGGAAAGGCTTAGGGATAATATCACAGTATTACAGTCCTTAAAGGTTGGCTACAAGAAGGACATAGGCTATCCCTTCACAAGGAGCCACATGGAAAAGACAAAGGACAATGGGTACCAGTTGCACTGGGAGAGGTTTCATCATGTTATACAAAATACTTTTTTTTTTTTACAGTGAGAACAATCACTGGAAAACCCTCCCCAAGAACATGATGGAGTCTTCATCACTGGAGGTTTTCAAGATGTGTTTGGACAGGGTACTAGAAAATCTCAACTAGGCTCTTTTTCCTGCAAGAGTTTGGACCCTTCTGACCTGGGCTGTTCTATGATTCTGTGATTCATATGGAAGTACAATCCATGTAGATATCTGTCAGAACACAGATCATTAGATTTTCTGAACCCTGGGAAACTGTCATTTTGAAAGGGAAAGGAATGACCTGCCCAAGTGAAGAGCCAGGAGATGAGCAAGTATAGGTCTCTTAGCTAAGGACTGCCTCTCAGTCCCTGTTGACTTTAAGACTGCATTTTCTTTCCACCAGCAAGGGCTGAGCATACAATTCACATACATTCTTTTAAAAATCTCCCTGTCAGTAAAATATTTATCAGCACAGCCTTGAAAATGAATTGTAGGGAACTGTCTTTTTACAAGAGATATTAGAAATGTTAAAAAATTGCCATTTCTGTACTTGATCAGACATTACTTGTACGGATAAAGATCCAAGCTTGCAGAGGACAAGTTTTCTTTATGTACAACTTTGGGCTCCAGCCATTGAGCGTGGTTTCTTGAAATGTTTCATTATATAAACTATTTTCTTCAAATACTTCACTAAAAGTTGTGTAGGAAGTGTCAGTCATCCATAATCACTTGCAAGTCTACAGGTTCATAGGTAAGCAGAATATTTAAAGGGAATCTTTATTATTTTTATATTAAATCAATGGTGTTTACCTTGCCATCCAATCTCCTACTCATTGGAGTTTATATTTGATTAATAGTAACATGGTGGGAACTGACATTCTGTGAATGCAGCAGCCTTTTCAGGTTGCCATGGAAAAGCACTTTTCTCCCAGACATCATCCCAGCTGCTTTTATTTCTAGAAGAGAGTTTCTCCCTTTCAAACTTTGATATTTAAATGCTGTGATTGTGTAGGTGTATTGTGATTGATCAACTTTCTACTATCTGTGATCAAGAACAATTCCTTTGATGTGGAAAAAGAAATCAGAGGCAAAGAAGCCAGTGTATTACAAATGAGACCTTCTCATTGGGAAAACATTAATGCTTAATATTGACGTGTCTCCTTTGTGTCTTGGTTTCTGTTATTGCTTGGGCTTAGTGAGCTATTATATCATATGTAGATGACATTTGTATTGCTTTGGACTTGATTTGAAGATACCTGCAGAAAATGCCTCTAGAGGTCTTGCTCAGCTAATCTTTAAAGAAAGGCATTCCCCCTAAAGCACTTTAGAAGGATCAACCACAACGTCAGTTTGTAATGGGGATTCTATGACATGCCCCATGGTGGTGGGGGCAAGCTTGCCATAGCTTGAAGCCTGCTTCTGATGCAGGGATCCTGATCCATGGCTGGATTGAGACTAGATACAACTCATTTTCCAGGGCAATTTGAAACTATAAAAAATGAGAATGTTAAAAAAAAAAACTATCAATTAATGTTCAAATGGGAACTGCAGCCTGGAGATATGCCTTTGCTCATAACATAGCAATAAAAACAAAAGACAAAATTACAAAGAGCAGAAGCCACTTAGAGGTAAAGGTTGTTATTAACAGCAAAAACAGAAATATACTATTGAGTGAAAAATATCAAAGAACATTTCATGGACAGGTAACCTGTAAGAGAAACAAAAAAATGTACAGATTTTATTGAAGATGATGAGAAAACAAAGTCTGAAGGGGAAAAAACAAACAAACATGGAAACCCAAGAAAACAAAAAAAAACCCAAGAGCTGTAGAGAGATTTATATCATAGCCATCATGGAACACTGATGTTTCTAGACAATTTCTTGCTGCATTTTAGATTGCAATAAAAAAGAAAAGTGAACTGATGAACCTTTGAAAACTCTACATATAAAAGCTCAAATTGCACAATTAGAATAACAGAATCACAGAATTCTAAAGTTGGATGGGACTTTGAAAGATCATCTAGTCCACCCCCCTGCCCGAGCAGGACCACCTAGAGTAGGTCACACAGGAACTTGTCCAGGTGGGTTTTGAATGTCTCCAGAGAAAGAGACTTCACAACCCATCTGGTCAACCTGTTCCAGTGCTCCCTTACCCTCACAGTGAAGAAATTTTTTCCTTGTGTCTCTTTGGCACCTCCTATGTTCCAGCTTATACCTGTTTCCTCTTTTCCTACCATTGGACATCATTGAAAAGATCCTAAACTAGAGTTTAACTTTTATTGCAGGTATTGATAAAATGTGTACTCTGAAATATGGACTTAATTAACTTCACTTCCATTTGTGTTAGGAGAATGTAGAAAACATAATTGTTTTTGGTGAAATTCCCAGTATGTACTTGGAGCTCAAATTAAAGAAATAGGTGTTTACCTGTCTTACAGAGATGTTACAAACTTCAAGGCATTAGTGTTTCTTTTCCTTTTTGGCAAAGTATTCTAAACTTTGATGAAGAGGTTAAAAATTATAAACTGTAAATTATAGTATTAGTTTTCTCTTTTTCTTAATTAAACAGTGGCTATCATTTCAGCACTTGCATGATAAACAGAATATGATCTCAGTACAAATTGTAATACAGTAGAATATGTATACTGTTGAAAATTCAATCAAAATTTGAATTTAAAGTAGCTAAGATCAAAGATCTCTGTTTCGTGAGATGTTACACAGAATACAGGGTTTACTTATTTTTCTGTCTAATTTGGGAAGAAATTTTGTGAAGGGAAGTTCACCTCGGAAAATGAAATCCATTTCATTTCACACTTCCACCTGGTAAGCAGTTAAAGTTTTCATCTGTTATCAGTTAATGAGCAATGAGCCCCTTCCTGGGGTAGGGAAGCATCATTTCTTCTGAACAATGACTCAATATCTGTGAGTCCATAAATAATTCACAGGCAATATGCTGAGGGAAATTTCAAACATTTGTGGTGTTGGAAATTCTTAAATGTTCTTTCCAATATAGATGAAAATTTGAAAAAAAAAAACCCCACCAATGAAATACTCTAGAAATCAATGTGCATCATTTGGGTTATATGAACTAACTCAAAACAGATAGATCTAATACACATGGTTAAGGGAAATTTGTCTCCTCTACTGCCTTAGTCTATAGATGTGCCTTCAAGTAAAAAATGCACAGCTACTATACTGTTAAATAATGGTTTATAAGTCAGTCAGGATGATCTGTTGCATATGTGGCTAAAGGAGCATCATAAATCCTTGTGATCACCATTTCTACTTTACATTTCCTTTTATACAGATGCAAAAAGTGCACAAGAACTGAGTACTTAACTGACTGAATCTTTGAATTTCATTTTATACCATGTAATTTCAGAGAGATTATAGATGTAATTATAAATTTACCGTTTACATATATTCTCTCCTGTCAGTTGAAGATAGTCCTTGCTCTGCTGTTGTGGGTGTTTTACCATTTATTGCCACTCCAGATCTCATGTTCTTGTTCTCAGAAAATGTGGTTATCTATAAAATTGTTTTATTAAAAAGTTTACTCATTATGCATGTATAAATCAACATTTTTGGTATCTGAGAAATTAGTACGTTTTCCTATTGTGAAAGAATAACTCATTTTCATAAGACTGTTGAGTACCTACTTTACTTTCAAACAGGATTAAAGACTTAACAAAGTTGATTGAAACAATAGTGTATACATGACTGTTCTCTGATTAGTGTAGTTGAAACCTTCTTATTTCTTATGTGCATTACCTCTCATTGGTTCCAAAGAATTTTAAACCCGTGCTTCAATTAGCAAAGGTTGCAGATCCTCTAGAGAGTGACTTAGATTTATAAAGAAGGTCTTACATTGAGAACACCTCAGAAAGCTTTATATTAGTTCAGAGGCAGCTGTGATTCATAGTGCAATAAAAACTAACTGACCTTTTAAAGGCAAATATGTCTTGCTGATTACTCTACAGAGGTAAATGAACAAAGGTTTAACTAAGATGTTGTGTAATCACCTCTTTTCTAAGCCTTGACTGAGTTTGTAAGAGGTTATTTTGGCCAAGTATGTAATTTCCCTTTGAATTTATATGCTGCAAATATATATTGTCAGAATATTCTTCTCTCCTCATTACAATTTTTGCAGACACAAATGCAGATTGTCTAGTTTGCTCTTTCAATGTTCTTAGAAATAATATAGAAAATGCCACTTTACTAGAAAACTTAGTAACATCCTGAAAAATTAAGAATTAGTAATCAGTCTTGAAACAGTAATGCAGAATTTTGTAACAGGAAAAGGAAACAAGAATCAAAATCATAAAAGCAATATTGTCCTATTTCACCATCAACAGATGCAATCCTCTTACACCCGGAGAATAAAGCAGAGCTTCATGCCATCTGCTTTGGCCTGGAGGTGAAAGACTGCTGGTGAGAGAGCTCGATAAGGTCACATGAAGACAACACACCTGTAAATAGTACATAGTCCAAATTGCATGGGCACATTTCTATATGACTCTGAGGGATGATAATAATACAGTGTCTAGTAAGGAAGGGTTAATCCCAGCTTATTGTGCCTACTCTGCATTCTGGTACTTTTATGTTGCCTATCTGGTACTCTGATGTTGGTAGCTTATCTTTGCAGAGAGATGACCATACTGTGTGAGGTTCTCTCCCCTTTACTTAGGGATGTAAGTTCTAAGTTCAGGTAAAAGGCTAAGTTTAATCAGGTATGCTCTCTGTCCTGTTAAGTGTCCTCTGAACATCAAGGGCTGATTACTGTGCAGAGAACACAATGTGGATATGCCAATACTCTCCTTTACTACTTGCCCAGATAGTGAGAGACCTGACTAAAGTGGTCTTCTCACTCTGCAGACATTTGAACTCTCTTCTAAGAGTCCAGTCCTTACCCATAGAACTGCAAAAAAAAAAGTACCCTGGGACAGCCAGTTCCATTCTGCTTGTGGGGTTGGTGCAGTATGCATTCAAGAAATCATATTTGTAAGGAAAAAAGAACAAGACTCAGAAGCTTTTTTGTTAAACTCTGTGAGAACAGACACAGGACCTTTTCCACAGTAAGGCTGACACATTTCAGATGAAATTGACACTTGATGGAAGTAATACAGAGAACAGACCACCAGCTTGTTAGAATGAAGTCATCCAGGCCAAGGCACTCAGCTCCTTTGCAGCCAGCAGAGGCAGACCTGTACGATTCTAGGGAAAAAAAGCCAATGCCCTCCTTTCAGGGACCTGAAAGACTGTTATTTCAGCAAAAAGCAAGCAGCACTTGGCTTATGTGCTCCATATTCACAAGTACTACTTAAAGTTCTTTACAGTGCAGCCATATGTGACCTCCTTGTGACTATACTTCATGTCAGGTCAAAACTTCAGGGATTTTATGCCAGAGAAGGCATTTGAAAACTGATAAAACTGTATACTGTTCAGTGTTTCTCCAAGTCTTAAACCTGTAATAACTTTTACAGACACCCAGCCCCCCCCCCCAATTCCCCTTATTAAACAATGAAATCCTTGCTTGGCTCTCACCTGTCTTCTTTCAATTAAGCCTCCCTAAAATAATCAATATTAAGAGTATCTGTCCATAAAATACAGATAATTTACCCTATCTATGGAGACTATTATACATAAGACTCTTTCGTTTTAAAAGAGGGTACTATGAAAATGGAGGCAAACATTTTTCTTGGACAAAAAAAGGTCATCACTTTTGTCATATCTAAGGATGGACATGAGAGCTCATAGTCTTGGATCACTAACTGATTTGGGAGCATTTTTTTCTTGCAAGTGGTGGACAGCTCTTCTCAGGGAGCTCACCCATACATCAGAAAGTAATCAGAAAATGGTCAATGCCTTCCCTCTTCTCTCTGACTAACTCTTCTTACTTTGTCTTGAATACAAAGATGTGATACTGCGGTAAGGCAATGAGCAACTCAGCTACAGGGTTTATTTCAATGAACAATCTTGCCAAGATGCTATAACCATTGTTAGAACATTTTACCTGTGTATCACCAAGGATTGCCCATCCCTGGTTGAATCGGGGTGTGGAGTTTGCAAGGACTTCTTTCTGCCATATAGGCCATTAAGCACAGTCCTGTGTCTGCTATAAAGAGCTGTGCTGCAGCAGTGGGGTAGCACAAGGTCTAGGGGGCTGCCTTAGCAGCTGTGCAGGCTGAAAGCAGGAGCCAGCTGTGAGGCAGAAGGAGGGATGCCATGGAGAGGAGCTAGGCTCCTTATCTCTTCCTTAACCTTACTTTGCCTAAAATGATTCCTTTTTCTACATTTACTTAATGAATAAATAAATAAACTTTTTGCCTAAAGTTATTCACTTGTCTTAATGTTTTGGTGGTGGGGAAAAAGTTTCAAAGCTTCTGTAATTGCTGCAATTATTTCTAGCGTTGATTCCTGCTTCCTTGAAAACAAATCAGTGAAAATTTACAAAGAGAGAGAGCAATGCATGACAAATTCATAATGTAATTGCAGAAAATTACAGTATATTCTGCTTCAGCATTCTTCTTTGTATATAGGACCACATCAGTTTTGCTTCTCAAAAAGCACAGTTTCAAAATCAATTTTCTTAGGACAAGAGCAAGAATATTTTAAGCAATACAACATTTGTTTATTTACTATAATTTAAGTATTAAAAAAAGGTAGTGCTTTAGATACACAGAAAATAGCAGACTTCTTCCAATCTTGTTTTCATACAGTTCTGAAATACTCAAACTTCGATACTTCCAGCAATCTAAAGAGGATGTCTCTGTGTCACTGTGCAGGAAAACCTCACAATCCTATGATCTTAAAATTGCTTTTACAAGTTCCAGCTTGTCTATTTACCTATGTTCTAATTACAATCTTATTGAAAATTGTACAGTTCTTCACTTGAGTCACAGCCATCAAACTGCATCATCAGATGCAATTCGTATAATACTCAAAACACTGGAAAATTACTGGTATCTAAAACTCTTTTCTGCACATACTAATTACATCACTTTTCAGTTGAACGTTTGCATGATTTATGTCTAAAATTTAAGATTACGGAGAACTCTTTTGGAGGAGCTTTAGAGAAGATAAATATTCAAAGTGACAGACCCAGTTGCAGTTTTAAATAACTTTATGTGTATTATCTCACACTAAATGCATTATAAGGCAGGTGCCCTTGCTGTGATTCTTACTTGAGATGTCTCTTTCAAATTGGAAAGTGATTTATCCCTTCCCCATCCTTTTAATTATGAGAATATGATATAACAGAAAACAGGCCATGCCTTGAAATAGATTTTCATATAGATGAGGAGTAGCAAATGAGAGCCTGTTCAACAGGAAGCCTGTTGAACACAAATGGAATCTCATTACCTTGCTATCCTTTGCATGACTAGTTTTCATTATTAAACTTTAATGATATTTTATAGAGAAATTGAACTGATAATGAATTTATTTTTCCTGTTTTTAACTTCATGCTCTCTCCAACCTGTGGCATCTTGGTTCGACAGCCCAGTCATCCCATAGTGCCTATTCCAGAAAATGAAACACTCAGCTCTAAGGAGGTAATGGGTTTAAACATATGCATGCTAGCTTTTAACTTGAGTTGATAAGTAAAAATGTTCTGACCTCTCAAATCTGCATTTGTCCAGGGCATAGACTAGATAAGCATTAATAACTCTTAATGATTAATGGTGAAAAAAATAAGGGTTGTTTTACAGACTGTGTTTCTTATGTGAATTTGGAGTAACACTAACATTTACATTTCAGGTTCCTCATATGTGCTGTAGGAATTATAGCAGGTGGAATTTGTTGAATTATGTAGTTAACTCCACTAAAATAATGCATTCCAGAATTTGTAGTCATTGGTACAGGTTCTGTTTTAAATATCAGATACAACAACTACCAGAAGCACTTAGGATAATTATTGAGAATTTTGTAAAGGACTGGCAAGAAAATGCAAAACAACACAAGTTTACCCAGTATCAAAATTTTGAGTCAGTTTTGCTTAACTCTGAATAAGGATGCAAATCTTGAAGTCTAAATTCAGTGGCCCATTTTGTACTATTTTTGTGTATCTAAACTCTAGGATCATAATGGTTACCACTCTAGATAATTCACTCAGTGGGAGCTGAAACAACCTTCTACACATCATCAAATGTCTCTTGAGACAGAACATATAAAAACTAAAAATGTTCTGGTTTTTTTTGAACAAGGTCATGACCGTGAAGCTGAATTATAGCCTCAATGTTGAAATAAACAAATATGATTTAAGTAACTATCATATTATTTACCATAGGCTTTAGAATGTAACAGAATATCTTTATTTAAAGGATATTTTCAATGTTATTTTAGAAATTCACATAAGAAGCCATAACTTACTACCAATAATAGCAATATGTGTACATTTATGACGCAAGAACAGATTTTTTACTACTGAGATCTCTTTTGGTTACCAGGCACATGCTCGTAATTATTTCACAAGATTTTTGATGAGTTTCTTAATACAGATAGGAATGATAATTACAACTTTGTAACACAGTTACAAAACACTGTTTATTTTTAATTTGATATGTTGAATTAGATTCTAGGCTTGCTAAAAGCATAAAAATGAGCATTTTAATAAATGAAATGGATATTTGCCAACACTTGCTACCATTACTTTTCTTGTTGTTTTGAAAAATATTGAAAAAGTTTTGAGGTCAAGCACTTCACATGTTGGAAGAAGAGGGTTTGCCTGAATTTTGAGTTTGTTGACAGCCTGTCAATACATTCTCATAGTTTATCTCTGTTTCCAATGAAAAAAAGAAAGATTAAAAAAGAAAAGAACATTTTATAAAAAGGTAGACATCTCACCTGAGTGGATCAATGGACTGCTATTCTGCACCAGGAGTATAGGAGACATGAATATAGCCTCTTATTCCTATGTGCATTCCTAGTCTCTCTGTGCAGGGAGTCAGGGACTTCGAGATACTTCGTATCTGGTTTTATCTTCATCACAGCTTTCAAGCCTCCTTCCTTTTTTCTGGCCTTTGGCCTTTGTCCTTGTTAGTACACCATCAATTTCCTTTCCTCTATCTCCCAGGAGCCACTTCTTGGTTGTCTCAAAAGAAGATATTATGGTTTCTGCTGTGGATCTGTCCATAGGAAGCCCCAGGACGCCAAAATGAAGTTAGACAACAAATAGCTTACTGGGCTTCTCAGATAGGCTGTTTTTTCTCTCCCATCTGTAAAGTTTCTGAAATATTAATGAAGTAAAGATATTCCATTAGAGAGTGATGGGAAGTACAGAGTAATTCAGAGTATAAATTTGTTGTTGAAAGAGGTTTGTACTGTATCAGGCACCCTATAAATTTTATGTACCTATATAAACATATATATATAGATGTGTATTTGTATAAATGTGTGTGTATATAACAATCTATGCAAGTGGGTGTGTGTCTGCATATATAAAAAATATATATGCAGCCTCTGATGATGCAGCTAATTTTCCTGTATTTGAAAATAAAATAGAAGAAAGGAAAGGAAACAGCTAGATGTCCATCTCATCCTTCTTTATAATTTACATATTTAGAGCTTTGCAGATCTAATGGAAAGACAGATATTTTCAAAGAGAACTCTTTTAAGAAACAAAACACATAATTTAACTGATGCATTATTAAGATTAGTTCAGAAAATGAAGCATCTTGTACTGACATATTAAAGTCAGACTATGTCTCAGATATTTTTGAGAACAAGAGATTGTAGCATGTTCCAAATTGACAATGACAAGGAAAGTGCAAAATTCCTCTGGTTAAAGGCCAACTTATTCTGTTCCAAGGCAGAAAAAATACATAGCACTATCTACTAAAAATTCCTTTGTATTTTAAACAAACACCTGAACAGAATTTCTATCAGCCAATTTATTAAAAATCTTAAATGTAGATCAACTGGAACATTTTTACCATAACCTGTAGAATAAAGATCTCTGAAGAAATTGTGTTGCAAATTATAAAGACAAAAGACAATGAATTGGAAAGATGAGGATTTTTCTAGGCTGCTATCTGTACTCCTTGTATTTCTCTTGATTAACATCTTACTGGGTGATGGTCATTCATCACTTAAAATAATATTAGCTTGAGGCAAATAGCTTTAAAGTTAAAGGAAAATGTCAGATATCATTTAGTACAGTTGAGCAAGCTGAATATTTGTGCTGCTTTCCCGAGGCCTGTCACTCGTGTATTTTGTGACTATGATTATACAGGTGGACTCTAGTCCACATGTAGATAAAGCAGGAAGAATTTTGTGAGGTTTAGCACAAGCTGGTCAGGAAATCATGTCAAGAGATGATACATTTTATTTTTTCTCTATTGCAAGTGAAATAAAGTCTCCTACAAGTAACTTTCCAAAGTACTTGTACAGGGCATGTTATTGAATATGTGTCCTCAAATTTTAATCTTATTTTTAGAAGGAGGAGGTGATCAGGGGACACCATATTGGTCATATTGAGACTGAGCAATGTCTTTCTATGTTTAGAGCATAGAGGAGAAGACATAAATATAGATCTTTGTTCATTCTCAGTCAAGAAGGACTGAATAAAGGCATCTTGTTCCCCTTGAAATCTGTTGCTAGAATGAGAATAATACAGCAATGATACCCAGAATATCAACATTTATGCTATCTTGGATACAGACAGTAGAGCAACAGAGAGCTAGTAGCAGCTTAAAACATTTGGGTCATTCTCTTAGCTGCCATGTGGGTGGTGGCTTTGAGATGTGTTGTTATTGAACTATCTCTGAAGAACATCGAATGTCAGCATTTTCTCTTTTATGTGGTTGGATCATCAAAACTGTGTTTTATATTGATTTCACTATTTAGTGCAGTGAAAAAAAACAAGGTAGGTCTTAGTTGAAGATTTTTTAAATCCTGCAAGGCTTTGAAAATTCTTTCAGGCACCTGCATTGTTTTTTCCTATTTGTGAACCTATCTTAACACTAGGAACTGTTTCTACTGAAGGTACACTTTATGAATTTACATAACCCACAAGTGTCCACCTAATTTGTCTTTTTTATGAGTAAAGTCCTGGTTCTGAACTGATTAGGAATAATTCTGTCAATTTTTAAACCCAACGTTACTCTTACTGCTGCAGTAAGAACCTTAGAGTAAGAACTTTAGATCTCTTTCCTATAGTCTCTGCTCTCAACATAATCTAAAATTGCATATAGGCTCACACTTAAATTCTTCTACAATGTTCCTCTTATTGCTGAAAGAGTGAGAAAAACACTGAGAGAGTGAAACACTGAGAGAAAGTCAGTGTGATTTCTGCAGTTCCAGAAAGAATGGATGGGCAGATGCTCCGTGAAATGTAAGCACCTCCTTGGTCATTAGGAAACAGTGAGAAAGGGGAAGAAAGGAAGATGCTGCTAGTTTCTGCTTAGTAACATCTTTTTCTTCAAAGTGAAATACTCACAGGGGGAAAAAAAAAACCCAAACATTCATATTCAGAAGAGTTGCATTCTGATCTTCGTGGATCTTCATCCTTATTCTGCGACAATATGAAACAAATCAGATCTGTTACTTCCCTGTGAAAGCAGGAAAACAAATAAGGGACATTGTCCTTGCAAAATCCTTCTCTACAACCAGTGCTTTTTAGTTGGAGGAGATCTGAAGGACACTCCTTTGAAACTTAACCAAGACACTAGTAATTTCCAATACTACTGTCTTCCTTTCAAGTAAATATATTGTTTTCCCAGATTATGTTTTGTGAATGATGTTATAATCGCTCTCAGAATGGTAGTGAGTCAGAAACATTAGAGAGAACAGGGGTCATATGCAACTGTATAGCCACAAAAAGAAAGTACACACAGGTGCTAAAAGTATGTATTCATTTGCTTTTTTTCATAAATGAATGAACTTGCAAAATCCCAAGTCCATGATACAATTTCTTTAGATTCACAGAATCTCTCGTTGCAGCTGTTTCTCTGTCTTATTTGTTTGTTATTCTGGAGAGATCTCAAATAATTATTTGAGATAATAATAACATATGTAAGATCAAAATATATAAAAAAAGACCCCAAAAGAAAAAGCTGACTCCATTGACTTCAGGACTTGACTGACTGTCTTTTGTGCAAATTTCTGAGAGTTTTAGTACAATGAACATTAATCTGCCCTACTCCATTTAAAAGAGCTTTAATAGCAGAAATTCTTGAAATTTGAAATTTTGTTAAAATGTCAATGAGGTCCAAAGTTCTGTTATACTCTCTTAATCTTTATTTATTTAAAGAGTGTTCCAGTCAGAGGTCAACATTAGTATTACTCATTGATAGATTCTACACATAAGATGAAAAATCACTCATGTTATGAAAGAGTCGTTGTACTAAAGATTTTATGAGAGGGATTTAATGTTAGACAATAGCTCCAACTGAAATGGCATTATCAGAGCAGAATCATATTCTTCTAGTTAAAAAACCCATAATTGTACCCTGGATTTACAAAGAAAATCCCAGAGTTTTCAATTTCTCCCACAAAGTTGCTTCACATCATGATCAGAATGAAGTGGGAACAGTTGAGTGTGGTCTGTGCTCACAGAGGAGGCCTAGCTGTCCCTGTATCTGGTGGGCAGGTACAAGGGTAGGATACTCTCTGTCTTCTCCTGCAGGTTATCCTGATAGCCTGGGGGAAGTCTTCTGTAATAATCCAGCTGTCACGTACCTTTTCAATACCTTTTCAACTTGTAAGAAGATCCCTGTCAAGCCAAGAACAGGGATATGGTTGATACATAATGAGGCTAGAGGGAACTACTCAGAAGCTGCTTCTACTCAATGTCAATTCCTTTGTTCAAGCACCTTATTCCAGGTCAAAAGACTATGTCATTCTTTGTGCTTTCCTTGGAGACATGAAAGTGAGCTCTTCACCTGTCACATCACTGATGTACTGTTCATTTTTTACTTTTAGGCTTGCATAAAATTACAATCGCATCCTTTAGACTGTGGAGAGCTGGTATACACTAGTATGGTCAGCTCTGTAGCTTCCTAGGTCGCAGGGCATGCATGTATTACCCTGTGACACAATCAGGATCTCTTCTGTCCCCACACCTGGGATGCAGGGTCAGTGTGGTTTCTGCAGCACTACTGATTTGCAGAGTTTATGAATCATCTAATGAACCAAGGAGCATTAGACTCCTTGATTCACATTAGATGTGATTCTAATCATTAGATGCACAGACTGATACTAAGCACAGAGATTAAGACATCAATTAATAAGACAAAGAGCAACAGGAATACATACCAAAAAAAGCTCACCAACACAAGTTAGAAAATCTTCAAATATGTCTTACCTCCAAAATGAGGCCTGTTACGACTTGACTGTGATATTCCAAAATATTTTGGCACAAAATGAACAGTACCTCTCTGAAGTGATAATCTCACCACACTTAGTTTATTTTGACTAAGCCAAGGACCACAGCCCTAAGCTCTTTCCATATCATCATAAAGGTTCATTTAACTTAAACTTTAATGACCCAACAAATGAGCATTGAAAGTAAAAATATGTACTGGTTTACTGAAGGAATAAGAATCTCAGGTGTTAGCTGAGACAAATTCTTTAACTTCCTAAGGGACTGACCACTAAGCAATCTTCTGATGTTTACAAATAGGAAGGTAGCTACAACCAATGCACATTATATCAGCAGACACACTTCCTATTGACTTTCTGCTTTAACAGTGCTTAAAGTTTTTAGATTTTAATGCTTTATATGTAAAAGAAGAATTTTACACGTTCAACAGATATTTGGGCAATACTTTTGGCCAGTTTCTGTAATATATCATTGTTTTAAGTAAAACATTTCGATTACAGCTTGCTGACATGAAAGGGCATATTAGAGCAACATGGAAAAAGCATTAACAAGGAAATTAAAAAGCAAAAAGCATTTTATATATTATAAGACTTTACTTCTAATGTGATTGCTATAAAGAGAAATATTGTAAATGTATCACTTGTATGGTAAATTTAACTTTAAATGTCAGAAAGGGTAGTAATGCAAATGTGGTACAGAGAAAGTGTGAAATTTCACTATGTCATTTAGACTGCTATTTTAATTTAATTCTATTTAGTTTTAAAATACAGCTGTTGTATTTGGTCCCCTTTAAATAATGGTGGAAGTACTGCATAATAGTTTCAAAGGAAAAGAGCTTTCCCTGAATAGGTAGTCAGAACAGAGTTGTAGTTTGAAGATGTCTTTTTATTATTCAGTACTTAAGTAATGCATAAGTAATTAGATTCATGTAATCGTACTTATGTAATTCATAAGTAATTATATTCACATAATCAGACAAAAATTAGTTATAGTGTTTGACCTTTCTTATGATAAACTTATTCCTAGTTAAAATTTTCCCACTTTCACCATGCAAATCTGAACTGTCTATAAACTCCACTTAAATAGCTGGAGAGGCAACATAGATATCCCTGAAGTTACTCTTCAGGTTAAACAAGCCTTGTAGCCTCCCTGGTCTTCAGTTTGGGTAGGAGGTCACTGTAGGAGACTGTTGAAAGCCTTGCTAAGGTGAAGGAAAACAACATCCATGCTATGTGAAGGCAAGGTTGGCTACATGCTCTGCTGTCACAGAATGTGGCCAAAAAAAGAAATGGAAAACCAATATGAGTCTAAAATGTCCTCTAATGTGCATTTGGCCAAAATGATGCTTTGTCTGTTGAAATTTACTGTGTATGTGAGGTACACTTCCTGAAATGTGTCAATACATGAAAATCATCCTCAGTTCAGTAAGCATAGTTATAAATTAACAGGGCAGGAAATCAATGTTTTTAGAAGATGAGGTGTTGTATTACATTGTCCACCAGTTTGTAGAACTGTCTGCTTAATATGCTGCTGTTTTTATTCTCCTCTCCACTTTGTTTTCACTTTTATTTCCCTTTTTTTCTTCCTACAGGTTGCCAATGAAAAAGGTTCTGTTTAGCTATGATAGTGAGTATTAGTAACTTTTTTACTTGATTACAGTTACATTTTAAACACATAACTATTTTTTCATGTAACTTTAATAAATTTGTATGTTTTTGTTTAAAAAGATGATAAGATGATTTAGCTACATGATTTAGTGCTTGGATAATAAACTGGCTATGTTTAGTGAATGATTTTCTCTTAATTGCTGATGCAGAATAATTTCACTTCTTAGCATCACAGAAGAAAGTCACAATTGAGTTAATTTTAAGTGGAATGCAGTCAAAGAGTTGGAAGAAACTGAGGCAATGTCTGAAAATATTTTCTGAAGTAATGCCTTTAAAATAAGATGAATATTGCTTTATAGTTGAGTGCATAGACACATAGTGACATTAAAATGAATGATTTACTAGAATGAAACAGTACTATTACAAATAATGTACTATGTTTGAAAACAGATATAGTACTTTATGAGAGAGGCTGGTCTATAGGTGATATAGAAAAGGCTGAAATGTCCAAAGCCTTTTTTTTATTTGTTTCAGTCTTCACACACACACAAAGGTTAATCATGACTAAAAGTTTATTGCAGCTGCTATTAAAATTTTGAGACCCACAGCCTGATGAAATTTACCCTTAGGATACTTAACCAAAAGAGTTTCTTAAAGAGCAGTGACTATCAGGATGAGTAAGTTCCCAGAAAACTGGAGCAAGACAAATATGATGTCATATAAAGCAAAGAGGGAAAGAAGAATCTAAAGAATTACAGAAAAGTCGGCCCTAAGAGCACTTCCAAGACACTGGAAGTATTAAACAACCCATTTGTAGGCACCTAGAGGATAGTAAGGAGATAAGAGGACTTGCACAGGGACATATCAGAAACATCCTATCATATTGATCTCATTTTCTTCTTTGACGTCAAACAGATATAGGGATGTGTTTGATACAGCATATCTTTGACACAGTCCCACATGACATTCCTAAGCAAGTAAAGCAGATAGGACTAAATTAAATTCACATAAGATAGATGGGCAACTGATTAGAAAAATGGACTCTCAGAGCAATCGTTTAAGTGGGAAAACATCTCACACAGGCTTCCACAATGCATCTTCTAGCTTTAGCACTCTAAAACATTGCTATTAATTACTTGCTCTGTCACATAGACAGCAAACTTACCAAAGTTACAGATGATGTCCATTTGGGTGGACTGGCAAGCAGCTTGGAAGGCAGGATTAGAATTCAAAAAAGGTCACTTACATTAGATGAATGGCTTGAAAGCAATCTGATAAAATTAATTGAAGAACAATAGAAAGAAAAATGAAAAGCACACACAGAAAAGGAATGACAATAGTATTTCAGGAGAGAACCTGAGGATTACAGGGGACCATGAACCCAATCTGAGTTGAAGAGGTGATTCTGTTATGAAAAATATAATTCCAGGGACATGTTGAGGGGGATGTTTATAATGTGAAGATACTCATCTCTGTTTAGTATTAGTGAAGAACCAGTTGCATTGTATGTGGGAAATGAGAGATTTAGAAAAGATGTAAAGATTTCAGTGTTTTTAGACAGTAGAAATAAGGACAGAGAAGAGGCACAGCAATTTATATTTCTTCATAACAAATTGTTATGAAGAGAGATCAGTCACTTCTCCAACCTTTCTGAAAGTAGAAGAAAAATAAATGGGCCTAAATTTTAGGGAGATTCAGGTTAAAATTTGCACAGTTGCAGCTACATGAAAATTTATGTGCTAAATCAGTTTACTGCAGGCTGCTGCAAAGATAGGCAAGCTTTTCACAAAGTTATCTTCTATTACCTCCTCCCATGACTCTAGCACAAAGTGGCTGAATATGAATATGTCTTTAGGGCTTTTTTACTCTGATACTATGTGTTACGTTTGTCAGACAGATCATCAAGTTGGATAAATTAAGAAAATTAAGTGACCTCAGTGCATGTTATGCAGTTTAATAATCTGTACTTCTGACAATTTGTGTTCACTCTTCTTTTGCAGCCCTGCACTAGAATCAAGAGCTAAAACCATAGAGTGTTTTGAGGCCTGTTTCTGTACTGAGAAGGAATCCACAGCAAAAATGCTGATTTCAAAGCAGTAATAACAAATAATCTTTCAAGAAATAATCTTATGTACTAGCATAATTAACTCCAGAGATGCACACATGAATGTTCTCTTTTGAAATACTGTTTCTTGAAGTGCTTGCTGGTTTAAGAGATGCCCAATACAACATGGCCTATTTTCTTCAGAAAGAATATAAACGTTGAAATTAAATAAAGCTGTATTTTTGTTTCAAAGGTTTGCTATGATTCTTGGATTTGCTCCAGTAACTAATGATGGCATTGTTGGAAAACAAATGCTCCCACACTTTTAACCTTGGTCCCATTTTGCCACCACACAGACGTTTCTGTTTAGTGAAATACTCCAGGAATTATTAATGTTTGTGTCAGAACCCACAGCAATCATCATGCACAATATTTGCAGCCCAGGTCAGGCAGTGTCCACACCAGCTGCTGAGTGCAGGCAGAACCACCATGTTCCTCTTCCATTTATGCTGTTGGTTTTTGACCCTGCGCTGCTCCTAAACAATGTTGGCTGCATTTGGATCTTAAACAATCTGCTTCCAAAATGCATTATAAAACTCCAAAGAAGATGACTGACTATACTCACATGAATCAACTGCCTTCTTCCTGATCCCTTGATCACTTTATCCCTCATCCTTTGATGCAAATCACGTCACAGGTACGTATATGGACAGGACCTTTGCATTGCAGCCCTCTCTTGATGTGTTACATGTCGTGGTTAAGATTAATATTTTAATGAGAATTGCTGTTGCTTTCATTAAAATTTATGCAATGAACTAATTGATGAAATATTATCATCAGTTAAAACATTAGAATTAAAACCAGTTTAAAAGGAACAGTCTTCAGGCTACTCAGCTTCTTGTACTGTTGGATCTGATGTAATTTCAATCTGACCTGTATTTAACGTGTTGAACTCTGGAGGAGAAGTTCAGCAATCAGTGAGTCTATACAGGTAAAATAACATTTTTGCCTTTATATATGAGCACACACGTCCTTCAGAATGTCATGAACACATTGATAGACATACAAGGTTTGGGGTTTTGTTAATGGAATGGAAAAATATATTAGAAGTTAAGTGTGTACATTTAGTGTTAAGCTTACCCATTAACCAGATGGTGAACAAAAACCTGCTGAGAACAGCATTTCAGTGAGTTCCAAAGAGTACCTGAGGATAGAAATCAACACGTATAAGTAAATATAACAGAAAGTGTCAAAAACTTTTAAGATAAGTGTAAATTCCTACATATAAACACATTCATAACTGCAACGGTGTCACAAATATTGCACAAGATGTAATAGGTCTATCCACCAAGGACCTAACAACGTTTCTTGTTTTTAGTGAAGCACTGAAATAGGCAAAATTCCTATTTTAAACTGGTGTGATCTGTGTGATTCTCAAAAGCCTTAGTAAGCTTTCCTGCACATTTTTTTCAAAGCATTTGTTTTGTTCTGAATTTTTTCCAAACCCTAATTGATTTTTCTCTTGAATTTCATTTTTCTAAAGCCCAAGTCCCATCTAGCATGTCTAACCAAGAGAATTATTCACATGGAATGATTTAGGATTAAATTAGCCTAGGTGACAGACTGCAGCCAATAGGTAAAAGCACAAGAAAGAACTAATGGGATTCTAATAAGGGCAAAGAGGAATTCTTTTGTTAATCTCTGGATTTGTGAGTGTTGTGGTTTAACCCCAGCCAGCAACTAAGCACCATGCATGGAGGATCGAGGAAGGAATTAGGAAAAAGAAAAGGTAGAATTTGTGGATTGAGAGAACAATGTAAAAACTACACTAAAGTGAAATATAATAACAATAAAAATGATAATTGTAAGGAAAAAAGAATATAAGAAAAAGAGAGAGGAAAACAAAATCCAAGAAAAATGATACACAATGCAATTGTTCACCACCAACTGAATTATGCCCAGATCCTCCCAGAGCAGTAATCTACCCCTTCCAGTCAACTCCTCCCAGTTTTTCTACTGGGCATGATGCTCTATGGTGTGGAATGTGTCTTTGACTAGTTCAGGTCAGCTGTTCTAGCCATGATCCTGGAGTATTGTGTCCAGTTCTGGGCCTCTCAGTTCAAGGAGGACAAGGACCTGCTGGACAGAGTTCAGTGCAGGTCCACAAAGGTGATGGAGTAGAGCATCTCCCTTATGATGAAAGACTGAAGGACTTGGGGCTCTTTACCTTGGAGGAGACTGAGGGATGATCTTATTGATGTCTACAAACATGTAAAGGGAAGATGTCAGGAG
>WBNH01001930.1:0-59863 GCA_013401255.1 Urocolius indicus
GCCTGGGCTTGGTGTGGCCCAAGCGCAGGTCCCAGCCCTTGCCTTCATTAACCCTCATCCCATTGCCCCTGGCCCAGTGACCCAGTTGAAGTTTGCCTTAGAGCTGCTTCCCACCTCTTGCCCTCATCTCACCTGAGAGGCGTTTCATGGGCAGCTCCCGGAGCCCCTGAGTTTTATTCATGTGGTAGTTGGACAGAACAGCCAAGGCATAGGAGTTGTCATACAGCACATTGCCTCGGATGATCTGCAGGTTTTCCAGAGGAATGACGTCCACCATGTTGAGCGCGATGAGCACGTAGCCTGCCACCTCCTGTATTGTCTGGGAGAGCAACAGAAGGAAGCAGGTGCTTAATCCACAGCACTCTTCCACTCTGGACAGAGCTGCTTTCCTCTTCCTGCAACTACCATCCACTCTCGTTTAAGTACTAGTTACAGGACAACAAGACAGATGAAGAACTGTCCCTGGATGTAGGTTAATTCCTGCCTCATACTGCAAAATGGGTGCATTCCTATCTCCTGCCAAAAACACCCTCAATGAAAACCTCTCAGATTGACACTCAGGGTATATTTTTATATTCTGTGAAGACCAACAGTGATTGTTCAGGAGACTCAGAATGTTCCAGGGGACATTGAGCTCCATGGTCAAGTGGAAAGAATAATGGCAACGCCATCATTTTGGTAACCCATAAGTCTGAAACACTTCTGATGTTCTTGGCCTCCCTCCCTCCCCCTTTCTTTGTTCCCTGAGAGGAAAGCTCACCAAAAGAGATTACTCCTTCAAATCCAGAGGAGCTGTTGATTTACATCTACCACACAAGAGCTCTTGATACTAAACACACACAAGCCAAAAGGGTTTTTTTTTCCCCCTTCTGGCAACTGAGCATGTCAACATCAACACGTGTAAATCACCTTCTTTAAAAGACATTACCAAGTGGAACACTATTGCCTCTGCCAGCTTTGGTATCACACAGGATGGTATAGGTAGCTCATCTTTTGCACTTTAAAAATGCAGCAAGATTCCTTCAGCAGGGAAAGCCACAATAGTCAAAACCACCGACCTTCAGGAAGGAGAGGTCACGGTTGTGCTCCACGTATGTGATCTCCAGGTTGCTCAGCACCACCTCACAGTTGTTGTACATCCTCTGCAGGCTGGTGAAATGGTCTTCCACATGTCCCAGCTGGGTCAGCTTGTTATTTGTCCCTTGACAAACTGTGGAAGAAGGAAAAAAGCTCCATGAAGGAAAGCCAGGATAAGTACAGGGTCAAGATTTGCTGCCCACCCATCTTTACAAGCGTAAGTGAAGAATCGGCACAGATTTGTAAGAAACAAGCCACCAAACACTTGTAGAAGTGGTACCCTGCCAGGTATCACTGCTTGGTACCACTGAAAGTGCAGTGATTTCCCCTAGGACCCATTTACAGTCATTTGGGTGGGTGTTGGGTCTCTTTGGAAGCCCAGTGCACTGCTGAGACTGCACATGCAACGGTGTGATGGAAAAATCAGTCCCTGCTTGAATTTCTATAGCTTGCCTGGAACTGCCAAAAGTTATCACCACCGTACTCAACTGTGATTAAAGAACACAATGCAAATTACTTTAAAGCAAAAAAAAAACAACCCACCACGCACAAGCCCCAGAAACTCTGTACTCATCTAGTCACTTCATGGCCTATCCCCACGTAACTAACACATCTCTGTCATGCCAATAGAGAGGAAAGGAGAAAGGTACAGAAGGCAATGTGATAAAAGACCTCACACCACCTTCCAGGTGGAAGGCTTCAGTCCAAGTTTGCCCGTCAGCAAAGGGTGACTTCATCCCATGGTTGCTGTAATACAACCCAAGCCTGACCTCGTAGACACTGAAAGAGTTGCGTTACTTTTAGCTCAGAGAAAAGAAAAGGTGAAATGGGTTTTTTGTAAGGCCACAGTTCCTAGAAGCACCAGCCACAAGCTGATGCGTGCTACAAAGCAAGTAACAAAGGCTTTTGGGAAAGCTGGTAGTAAGTTTTGTAGCTGGTAACGTGAGATCTTTTGAAGATTTCCCAAACAACTGATCTTTTGTTAGCAGGAAAAATGACAGGCAGTGATAAAGACACACTTATCAATCATCACAACCATTTGCTCAACATGTGTTGCTTCTCAGTCCAGTCATTACCGTTAAGGAGCTCCAGTGATAGCAGAATAAATACCCCTCATCCACTTTTGAAGCAAGGCTTTCACTCCAGCTATTTCTCATTACATGTCTGGATAAACACGATAGGACCAGAGTGGCAACTGCTCTGTGCTCTTGTCTGACGCTCTTGCTGCAGCTCTGGTGTTACCAGCAAAGCTCTGGCCTGGTTCCCTTGAGGTGGGACACGTGCTGGAGCTCAGCTGTCCTGAGAAACACAGAGTTTTCCACTGCTCATTAGGTCAGGGCTGATGCAGCAGAAGGAGGGCATGGCTACTCTTCTGTTTCTCCCACTCACACTCTCATGGGGCTACTCAGTGAACCATGCCAAAGAGTTGATCCAAGCTACAAATAATGCATAAATAAATACATGGATAGAGGGTATTTTTAGCTCAGGAAAGCGTGTCAGTTTGGTTCACTGTGGTGCTCCATGAAGAGCTGCACTGGAAACTGCTCTGAGGACAGCAACAGGATAGGAGCAAGTAACCAGGAGAAGGAGCTCAGCAGCTTGTGAAGCTGCAGAGAGAAACCCAGACACAGTGAGCTCTGAAGAGGCTTCAGGGTGGTCCTCCAGGACCTGCTTTCTTCCCTTGTTCTGTGAGCAGATGGATAGCACTTTGATGGCACTCTACCTAAGGTGTCTTAAGCCACATGCAAAACTACTTGTCCCCTCCATCACGCTCATCCTCTGTGCAGTAAATAGTAGATGCTAAGACCCAGAAAGCAAAAGAAAATGGGTTGCTTGCATTAAGACCTCTGCAGCAGATGGTTAGCATCACTCAGGAGCTTTCCCCCTCATGCACCAGGTTTTGTTTACTCAGAGATAAAAGGCCAAACCTTGTTTGCTGCAAAGTGGTCTAAGTACAGCCAAAAAGTGCAGCTTTTACTAAATGAGAACCTGGGTCATAACCAGAACCTTGGGGCAGCCTTGCCTCAGAAACGAAGACCCTTTCTGTCATTGAAGCACAAATCTGTACATCAGCTCGAAGGGCAGGTCCTGTGTATCAATTTGGTTCTTTTTAACTGACCTCAGAGCATTATTCCCTTACCAAACAGATCCATACAACCTCCTATGGAAGCCAGAGCAGTGCAGCTAGTACTGTCAAACGATGACAAGGATGGTGTTTGGGCCTACAAGGAAGTACAAGAGCAGATGGGACATTTGTCATCATGAGTAATCTGATTTCTGACAGAGAAAGAACCATACCCTAGAGAAAACAGGGTATGAAGTCTCAGCGGCTGTAAACTGACGTTACATTCTATGTGATTAACTGTTTAAACAGAAACATATTCACCAGTTCCTCACCACCAGAGAGCTGGGACGGAGGAATTTTGGTATTAGTGGGTTTGAGTGTTGTTTTACACACTGAGGAAGAAGTTCAGGAGCCGGGGGAAAGTCCACAAGGCACAAAATCAAAGCCAAATCTGCTGTGATGCACTGCAGGATGTCAAGAACAGGAAAAGGAAAAGCCAAGAACACAGGTGAGGAGTCCCAACAGTGCTCAGAAGTGGGCAGATGTTTTCTTCCGACAGCAGAGGTTGCAAACCTAGACGATGCCAAACAAAGCCCAGGTTCAGCTTAACGATGGCAGCGTTTGAGCGCTGGCAATGCTGCAGCAGAAAACAACTGGGTTTGCTCTTACTCAACTACTTTCATTTAAACCGTTGAGAAAGACAGCCCTGTGTGGCTGTGCTGAGCCCCTGCTCAGGCAGTGTGGTTCTGAGTAACGCAGTTACTGAGGTGAATTCCAGCTTCCAGGCTCACTAGGAACAAAACAATGACAGAGCTATTAAAAATACTTAAGATGGAAACCGTATTGGCAGGAGTGACCCAAAGCTAATGCCACAGTGGAGAAAAAGAATATGCCTTAAGGGAAAGCTTTCCCCTGACAGTTTCTTATTTCTATTTACTCGATGAAAGCAACTTTCCCAGCTAAATCTAATTTAAAGTTTCCCTTGCTCTGCTCAGGAGTGGAGACTTGCCCTGTGACAGCGAGAGCCACATCCTGATGGCAAGGGACAAGGCAGCATGATAGCTGGATGGCCTGACTGCTGGCAAGTGCCTCCGCCTGAGATGAGAAACACTCATATCCAAACCAATCTGCTCCTGAATAAAGACCTTTCCGAAGCTGGAGCATCTATTGACAACAAGGGCTTCAGCCTTATTAACTCCCTAGGGTGCTTTTTCCCCCCACCTTCCCCTCCCCGATACAGTAATATTTCAATTTTTCTTCTCTGTTTCCAGTATTTAATTCATCGTGTATCTTCGTTAATCCTCCAGATTAAGGCCAGGCTGGGACCTGCTGAAATCAGTCCCTTCTGCTGACTTCAACACGAACTGGGTGGGGGGATTAAATCCTTCTCTTGCTGATGCCAGTGCAAATTTGGAGCAAGGACAGGGACAGGGTGGGCTAAGCCCAGAGCCTGAGCTTTCCCCTCTGAGTGCTTTAGAATGCAATTCTGGGAAGGATACAGATTATATTTCTCTAAGGACCAGCAGCATTTCAAAGAAATGGGAACTGGCACCTCTCCATTTTCTAAGGTTTGGGAAGAGGCTGATTTCTAAGGGTGAATAACACCAGGGAATTTTTGGAGGGGGTGTTTTCAGAGAGATACTGAAAGACAGTTCGGGTTGAGATCAGTTTTCTTCACACGGCTTTGCCAGCGGTCTGTAAGAAGAGATCAAATCACTGCTGAGAATGCCTGCAGATGACACAAACACGGCCAGGGTTCTAAATAACAAAGAGGGACAGATGACCTGCATGGGCTGGTTTGTATAATTTAGGTAAACAAGCCCTCTGAACAACATTGTTTGAACTGCAGCCAAAGGCAAGGGCTTACATCAAAGACAGCAGAATCGCAGACCAGTAGGGGTTGGAAGGGACGGTATTAGACAGAAAACAGAGTGCTGGGATGCCATCAGCATGGGAGGGACTTGGGGGTAGTAAGAAGTGACCAGTGCATCCTTTGGTACAACAGAAAACCCACAGTTGCTGGGTGCACTGGTGGGAGAGGAGGTAGGAGCTGGCATTGGTTGCTCCCCACGGCACCCAGGTGCTGTGCTCGGGCTCCAGCCCTCCTCTAAGCTCTGTTACAGCCCATGACCCTGCCCCATGGCCAATGCCTAGTGCACTGTCTTTGAGTTCTTGAGGCTATTTACTGAGTGATGGCTGGAAAGCCAAGCTCCCCACCATGTCCTCACCAGCAGCTGGGGTGCTGCTGGAAAGGAAACCGAGAGCTTGCGTGGGGCTTTCTCTGTTGAGCTGCTGCTCAAGGTTAATGGTCAGGTCTATCACAAGTGCAATCACCGATGAACTCAAAATGATGAGCTGTTCCTATGATTTATTACTGAGGAAAACCCAAGAATAAGGAAAACTCCTCTCTATCTACTGCTATGCAAACTTAGGCCCAGATATATACACAAACGATAACAGACTATTAAGTTTAAACACACCACTTAATAAATCTTGTAGAGAAAACCACACTGGCACCTTCCCCCGCTTTTTAACCATCTTTATAGAAACTCAGGCCACATCGACTGTGTTCCTCGAAGACAACACTGGCTGTGAGCTGTCTCTCACTAGGAATTTCTCCATGTGGCCCTGGCAGAGCAGTGTGATGAGCTTGGCCCTAACAAATGTGTCCAGACCAAGGTGATGAGTTCACACCACAGCCTGTTCCTTTCAGTCTAACAGATCCCTGCGTACAGTGGAGCAGCTGCAGATGGATGCAAAATGTGGTTGTTCAAATACCAGCTGCACCAGGCTGCCCAGGGAGGGTGTGGAGGCTCCTTCGTTGGAGATCTTCAAGACCCACCTGGACTCATTCCTATGCAACCTGATCTAGGTGAACCTGCTTCTGTAGGAGGGTTGGACTAGATCATCTCCAGAGGTCCCTTCCAACCCCTATCATTCTATGATTCTATGATCCCAGCAATCTACAGCACAGAGCAACATCACTCAGTACTACAGAGGGGAAAAAGACTTTGGAAACTGCTCTGGGGCAGGAGAAGGGCTGTCACACAGCCCCATGCAGGGTTCAGGACCTGGAAAGTGGCACCCACAGTGAATTTGGCATCACTGTGCGGCTGCAAGTGATATAAAAAGCCTGCACAGGGTGTAGGAACGAGTGGTTGAGAGGCTTCTGCAATGGGCATGGTTTGCCCAGCCCCTACTCTGATGAGATAGTGTGGCAGGGTGGGTAGCACCTCAGCATCTGCACCCAGATGTTTGGGAAAACAAGTGGATGACAACAGATACGTGAGCCTGTGCTCTGTGGTCTAAAAACCCATCATTCTTCACTGGTGTTTGTGCTGGCAGCATCTCTGGAGCAGTGGGGTTTTATAGCACAATAAAAAGAAACTGAAGAGGTGTGCCCATGAAAATGTGGGACCCAGTTTCTGGTTACATCAGCACCACATTGTTTAAAATAGTTTCAAAACTCAGTCAATTTGAGAAATGAGTGAAAAGCATTAAACTGGGAACATTTTTCCACGTGGGGTTTCTCGAGACATCGCATTTGCCTATTTTCATTTGTGCCTTCCCATGAAAAGAAATCACATGCTTCTCTCCATTTATATTAAATCAAGTCATGTCCAAATAAGCTTCTGGTGCTCATACATGTACTTCTGAATCCTTTGAGGTGTAAACTCTACGTGAGCCCTCACACATTGACTTAAAAATGCAATACATTCGCTTTTTTTAACCAATAAATATATATAAACACACTATACATGTAGCTCTTCCAGATGACTAGACTCTAGAGGCTGTAATATCTGGAGAACTACTGAAAACACAACAGCAACTGCACAAGTTTCGTTCGCTGCCTTGAACTATGCGTGCCCATCTCCACAATAACCCTACTCCTTCCTGTGCATGGTTCTGCCTGCTGAAGTCAGGGAGTCACAGAATGGTTTGAGTTGGAAATGACCTTCAAGATCATCTTGTTCCAACCCCCTGCCATGAGAAGGGACACTTTCCATCAGGACAGGTTGCTCCCAGCCCCATCCAACCTGCCCTTGAACATTTTCAGGGATGGGGCAGCCACAAGCTCTCTGGGCAACTTGTGCCAGGGCCTCACCACCCTCACAGGGAAGAACTTTCTAGTATCTCATATAAATCTACTTGAAGCCATCTCTCCTTGTCCCATCTCTTGTAGGAGGATGATACATCAAGCCCCTGAACCCACACAAGTTCCAGCTTCCTACGGATCCAAGTCAAAAAGCTTCAGAAAGAAGGATCTCTGCCCCAGGACTCCTCAGGAAACATCTCCTAGGAAAGACATCTCCTTCTGGAGTGAGGTGAAAAGGAGACAAAAACTGCAGACAAGAACTAAGATAAACAATATTGACTGCTTCCAACAATAAAGGTACTGTCAAGTTATCTGCACTAACGCAGCAGACACCCAGTCTGACTACAAAGAAGAAGCAGAAGCCGATAAAAAGCTTTAAAAGCCTGTCTCCAGCTACTCCACATTCATGGGAATAATCGCCACAGTTAACACTGGCTGAAATGTGGATATTTGCACACGTTGAGGAGGATGCAAGTTGCCACAGGCTGCTGGCTTTGAAAAGCCTCCCATCATATTTAAGTTTGAAAGGAATTGCTGAAGAGCCTATGAAATGTAAATGAGCTCTGGATTACTTTCTGATCTTCGGTTAAGCCCCGACTAAAATCCAGTGGAAAGGCTGCTGTTGAAACCAATGGGATCTGAACCAAGCTCATATTTCACTTCATTTAACTGTGTGAAATTCAGTAAATGAGGTAAATAGACTTTCTAACGCCCTGTTTGGGTTTTTTTTTTTTTCTGGAAGGAGGAGGACTACAATTACATTTTGAAAGCACAGCTAAAAAGCCACAAAGTGATTTAACAGCACCTGGGTAAGTTTTGAAGATGGAGACCAATTTATCTTCAAAAGTCTGGGAAGAACAAAACCCATGGAATTTAGTCGTTGGTACTATAAATGGTGCATGTTACAGCAAGTGGGCTGCTTTTAGAGCTGGGCTTAGCTAGCAACAGGGAGATCTCAGCCACGTTTAATGCTAGAGTTTAGTTCTGTGAAGAGACGTAAACAAGTTTGAACATTTTGAAAGGTACTTGAAACGCATCGTTATGGTACATTACATGGTGTTTGAGCTCTGAACATGTCGTGCACCGTTCACTTCTGCCACGCAACCTGAGCTGGAAGGCAGGCAGCCTTCCTCACGCTCCTTCTTCAGCAAAGCAACTGCTCTCTGGCTGAGTACCGAGCCCAGAAATCCTGCAGTCTCAACCTCCTGAAATACATTGTTGTGACAGACAAGCCTTTGCTAACACTCTCAGACTTTGTATCGTCACAGAGATCCCAGAAAGTGAGATGATGGGGTTTATCTTGTGTTCCTATTGGTTACAGAATAGGGCCCGGGCACAGCTTTTATTTATCTCTGCCTTTGCCAAAACAGCCCTTCTAAGCAATGAGGCAGGAAAACCACCACGTAGCTTTCTCAAACACAAACTCCCCAACGTGTAAATACGAAAATCCAGCAGACAACGTGTAGATAAGGATTAAAAAATATCAACCCTTACATAAACTTCACAAAGCTGCTTTAAGGCAATTCTGCTCCTTGCAGAAAAAGCTGCCACAGAGAAACTGCTCCCTCGGTTCAGCAAAGGGAGAATCAAACGTCCACTTGTATACAAAAAGCTGATCAATTAGTTACAACCCTAAGCTCCAGCACTGCATCTGAGACTCTTACCGGTAGCAGTCAGTCGGACTGTGCTTCATCTTTGCCAAAGATGGTTTGGGGTGGCGGAGTGGGGAGTGGAAGGAAACTTTTTGCTAGTGCAGCCAAATGCACGTAGAGACATGAAAGTCTGACTGTAGAACTGATCTCATTCATTCCTGTTCCCGTCCCTTTGGCTCTGACTCGTTTCTTCAGCACAAGATTGCACTGGGGTACTTTGACAGACAGAGGGGGCTTTGGGTTTTTGCAATTTGCTATGTTTGGGGGGGTTTATTTCCACTCTCTGACTAGAAGTAATCGTTTTTGCTCTTTTCCTGCATCACAGCAGTTTGGAAACTCGCTGCTGCACACAAGTTTGGGTCTCTACTCCACAAAGCAATCACAGGAGGGTACAGTGGGTGTGCAAGTCGTGCTACACATCCATCCTTCCCCCAAGTGCAATGATGGCTTTCAGTCCCGTCCTCCACAAAGCAAGTGGTGGGGTTTTTCTGTTTTCTACAAGAAAACAGGGGGGGGNGAATGATAGTGTTGGAAGGGACCTTTAGAGATCATCCAGTCCAACCCCCTGCCAAAGCAGGTCCCACCTAGATCAGGTCACACAGGATCACGTTCAGGCTTGTCTTGAAGCCCTCCAAGGAAGGAGCCTCCACACTCTCCCTGGGAAGCCTGGGCCAGGGCTCCCTCCCCTCAACAATTAAACAGTTTTTCCTTATGTTTAAATGGAACCCTTTGTATTCCAGCTTCATCCCATCACCCCTTATCCTGTCACTAGATACAACAGAAAAAAGTGCTGCCCCAACCTCCCAACACCCACCATTGAGATATTTGTAACTATTAATGAGATTCTCCTACAGTCTCCTCTTATTTCCTTTGTCTTCCTTTTTTCTTTTGCCACTCTATGTATTTCTGGTGCACATATATTATATATATATATATATCTATATATCTGGTACCCATGTGGAGGTGCCATGTTTTTCTCTACCCTGTTTCTTGCACAGAAATTCAAAGCAAGAACTGGTGGAATAGCAAGCTGGGAAGATATTAAAGGCAAGCAATCCTAAGATTTGGGATTCACCATTCTAAGAATTTTCACGCCTGAGCCCTTGAAGCTTTCAAGGGCTTTTACAGAGCACTAAAACTATCAGGNACCTCAGTGTGAGCTCCAGCATCAGGGTTATTACTGCTATGGGGCATCATGGCAGCATTTTGGATGATCCCTGCTCATCTGCCGAGTCTGCACACTGAGTACGCTCTCATCACTCCAAACACTGCCTCCCACCTTCCAAAGCACACCTACACCTGCCTAAGGAACCCAGGGCACTTTCTGTCCCTAGCATTTAGAATCACAGAATGATAGTGTTGGAAGGGACCTTTAGAGATCATCCAGTCCAACCCCCTGCCAAAGCAGGTCCCACCTAGATCAGGTCACACAGGATCACGTTCAGGCTTGTCTTGAAGCCCTCCAAGGAAGGAGCCTCCACACTCTCCCTGGGAAGCCTGGGCCAGGGCTCCCTCCCCTCAACAATTAAACAGTTTTTCCTTATGTTTAAATGGAACCCTTTGTATTCCAGCTTCATCCCATCACCCCTTATCCTGTCACTAGATACAACAGAAAAAAGTGCTGCCCCAACCTCCCAACACCCACCATTGAGATATTTGTAACTATTAATGAGATTCTCCTACAGTCTCCTCTTATTTCCTTTGTCTTCCTTTTTTCTTTTGCCACTCTATGTATTTCTGGTGCACATATATTATATATATATATATATCTATATATCTGGTACCCATGTGGAGGTGCCATGTTTTTCTCTACCCTGTTTCTTGCACAGAAATTCAAAGCAAGAACTGGTGGAATAGCAAGCTGGGAAGATATTAAAGGCAAGCAATCCTAAGATTTGGGATTCACCATTCTAAGAATTTTCACGCCTGAGCCCTTGAAGCTTTCAAGGGCTTTTACAGAGCACTAAAACTATCAGGGGAAAAAAAAAAAAACCCATGATGCAAAGCAGGCACTTGGAAACCTCGGCTGGATTTATAAAAACCATCACAAAAAAAAGAAATCCCAACTTTCCATCACATGACATTAACTTCAGAAGGATCTGGCTTTGGCCACTGCACCCCACAAAGTTTCCAAAGTTGCAAAACAGTTGCCTTCTGAGCAAATACACACGTCAGACGGCCAACTCTCCCACTCCATCGCCAAGCTGAGTCCCTGCATCAAGTAACTTTTGATCAACCTTAGTAAAACCAGAGCCACCTTATCTGGGGAAAATGACACCTAGCACGTGTTTAAAGTCTGTGTGATTGCCTTTGATGCATTGGCTGGCTTCTCATCATCATCTGTTGCTTCACGGAGGAGCTGTGGCAGCCCAGTAAATCGCGGAGCTGCAGGCGATGAAACGCCACCAGCTCCAGAGAGCAGCTGCCTTCATGAAAGAACTTTCTGGAGGAACGAGAGCACCTATTTTGCAACTCCCAAACCAAATTACTGTGTTGGCATCAATGCTGCATGAAGGCACTTCCAAGAGTTTGTCTCGCTCCAGAATGACGTCACTCAGTGGCACTGGGCTGTTGGTACCTTGAAGCGGTCTCCTCGTTATTAAGCAGAAAGCAACACAGCCATAAAAATAACACTGGTAAAAGGAAAAAAAAACAAAAGAAAGATGGGCTTAGAAGAGACAGAAAACAGCTGCTGCTAGATGCATTATATCCTCACTCAGCTTACAAGCTCCCAAAAGGTTCTGGTACAGGAGGTAGAGAAAACCCCTGGGAAAATGGAGCTTGTGATCTGAATATGTTACACAGCTATGGGATGTCTCTGCTTGTCACCAGGTTTGCTTTTATGAGGCAGCCTCTGATGGAAGGGGATTGCGTTTTAGCTCTTAGATCTCATAACAAAAATGATGGAGTGCTTTCAGAGCTCTGCAGAAACGAGTTTCCATTAAAAGTCTCAGAAGAGTCCAGGGAAAGTTTCTGCTCCGCTCTGCTGAACTCTCCCAGCAAATGGCAATGCAGTTTCTTCTTGCGGGGAAAAGCCCTGTCAGTGTGCATCTGTTCCAGATAATGTCATACCAGCATGATACAAAAAAGAAAAAGACGGTCCTGTACTAACTCCAATGTGGCTTTTAGGGCATTGCTCTTCTCTCTACACATTGGAGCTGATAGTTCCAAGGAGGAGTCCCACAATCGACACGCTGCAGAGCACTGGGACACAGCAAAATACTTGGTAGCTCACCTTCTCGGGAGGAATTCAACCTCCCCAGACCCGTGGGGATGCTTACAAACAGCAAACCCATTTTTACCTGCTCCTAAGAATGCGTGTCTTCAAGCGTGCACAATTGCCTGCTCTTCCTTTTCCATCTCATCGCCTTCATTGCCAGCCCTGGGTTTCCATCAGCAAGGTGAGAGGTGTTTTACGCTTCAGGAGTAAAAACCTCATGAGGTGCAAAATCTGCGTTGGCCTAGATCAGCAACCATGCACAGATGATGGATGCCCTTGAAGCCCTGATGGGCAATGCTGCTGCTTCTGAAGCTTCTGCTTTAAAAGCCTTACTCCATTCTTTTTGGGTTTAAGCTCACTTTCAGACCCAGACTTGGCTCTAAGTCATCAAACCTTATAGCACAGAGCTGGAAGGCGAGTTCCTGATGGAAAGCTTTTCACCATATCAAAACTGATGGAGAGGCAATGGGATTTCAGAAGCAGGAAATACACACACGTTTTAGATGGAGCACTGGAAGCATTTTTTTTTGCCTGTACTTCAGCAGAAGGATGCTATTAAGCCTCTGGTTATTACTGCAAAAGTGGATTATCGCATTCATTCCAAGGCACCACTCAATGTGCTTCTTCACCACTGATTTCCAACCTGTGCTCTGCATCTCCCTGGACTGTTTCATGCCCATGAAAGCTAAATAATGAAAAGCAGGTTTATGGTCACTAGACAGATGTCTGTACCCCACCTCTCTTAGAAATACTGTAGGTGCCTGCATATTGAGCACTGTTGGGAGGCCACTGGTATGCATGACGCCAATTCCAAATGTACTGCCAATCCCCTCAAAGCAACTCCTGCTGCTGCCTTCCCTCCATGGCATTGCACACAGATATATATACATATGCATTTACTTGTGCTTTTTTAAAAAATATGTATTTTTTTTCTACATATACATAAAGAAATGAGTGGCCTCTTCAAGCCACTCTAAGTCCGCTTGAAGTGCTTAAAAGGAAGACTAAAACCTAGGACTCTTGACATGTATAAACTCCCATTTCACAAAGAAAATGCACATGCCTAATTATGATTAAAAAAGAGAAAAGTGAACGTGGGGAATAAACAACTTAGTTGCCAGCACACCAGGTCTGCTCCATTTCAGCATCTCAAGCCCCCAGCACGTGGCCACGGAGCTGTCATTGCCTCACTGCAACAATCCCACCCCCACTGCCGTACCTCCGCTCCCATCGAGTTCAGTCGGTCAGAGAGAAAGCACATTTAAATGTCCAAAAGACATCGTTAGGGACTTTATCTTAGCTAGACAGTGCTAAATGCATTTTAATACATCCCATTTTAATACACCTCTTGATCAGGGAGAGGGAGGAGCAGACTGCAGAGGCAAGGTGACTAGCTTGCAACAGTGGAAATCAGTAACAGGATGCACAAGCTAATTACACCTTCTGGATATGATCTAGAACTATAGATTTATTTTTTCTGAAGGACTACAGCTTTTAAAAGGGGGAAAAAGTTTGTGTCTCACCCTGACAACCCAGTGACAAAAAAAGAAACGGTGCAGTAGCTGTTTCCTACCCCTGCCTCCCATTCCCAACACGGAACTTCAACGTCCTGCCTCACATAAAGGAGCTGACATCTTCTGAATGCACAAACCTTAGCTTGACCCCAGCACTAACAACTCAGGGTAACCCATGGCCTTGGAGGAGTCTTTTAGGGTGGCAGACAGTCTCAGGTGCTGATGCACAGCCCCCTTAACAAACCCTCTCGACCACACGTGCGCTCACACGGGTCTCACCACCCAGCCGCTGCCATTTATCCTTCTCTTGTTTGCCACGACTGCGTGCCATCAGCTTTAATCGACACAGAGCAATTGAAATGTTCCAGATCAGATGCATAAACGCCCCTCCAACCGTATATTTGGAAACCCCAATGTTGCAGACACAGAAAGAACAAAAGCCTCAGTGCATTTTACACCCACCTATGGTACCAACACACACGCTGTCTCCATTTCCACAGGAGGGTACCACTGCAACCCTCAGATGCTGCAACTATTTCCTTGCTATGACAGAAAAAGCTTCTTCCCTTGCTCACCCATTGCTGGCAGGAAAAGGAGGAGGAAAATTACAGGGTGTTTCTTTTCACGTTCCCCTATGACAAATGCCCGAGTCAGTGCAATCATTGTTCCTTAACACTAGCGTGTAACAGTGTGTCTCTAAATGAAAGCAGTCAGCAGATTTATCAATGACTTAAAAACGTACTTTATCCTCTATGGCACAATACTGTGACTCAAAAGAAAGCTTGCATTCCTTCAGCCAGTGTTTTCTCCTCCAGTCTTG
Organism: Urocolius indicus; assembly: GCA_013401255.1. NCBI lineage: Eukaryota > Metazoa > Chordata > Aves > Coliiformes > Coliidae > Urocolius > Urocolius indicus. The sequence continues at coordinate 14,445 of WBNH01001930.1, forward strand.
ATTAAGAAAAAAGAAAAGGTTTTTCTTTTTCCTGTTTGTTTGGTTGGGGTTTTTTTTTTTGTGGAGGAAAGCACAGGATTCTCTTTGAGTTCTGTTATGACATGAGATATTTACTACTGAACACATGCTGCGAATATATGACACAGCAATAAAGACAATTTAATAGCCTGGGAATCTCTTGCTCAAGAGGGTGACGAGGTCAAAAGTTAAGAGTGTAAGCTTATGATATGGCTTTGACACATAACATATGCTTTCTGAGTGCCTCCTAATTGCAGGAAATGTTCCAATTTCGCAAGCTCACAAATATTCCTGAGCACTCTGTGGTATTTCTCCAAGTGATTCACTCCCATGGGACTTAGATAAAAAAACTCTTCCTCTGACCACCTTCCACGAGCACAGTGTGCCTTACTGAATGTGTACTTTCAGCAGTCAGGGACAGCTAGCCAGGCATTTCCCCTCCCAGAAGGGTCAAAGGGATGGGAACAGTGATGTAATTCTGTGATGCCACAGGCAAAGCAGTACAGCTGGAGGAAGAGGTCCCTCATGCCCAAACAAATACAAGGTCCACGGTACTGCACAACCCCAGCAGTTGTCTGTGAGTTGGGCTCACTCCTTGCCCCCTGCACGGGCTGAAGCCCCAGCTTTGGGCACAAAGGAAGCCACAGACACGGCTGCTTTCAAAGGACTCCTGGACAAGAGCTGTTGCCAGACCCTTTGCAAGGGGGAGAGAGGAGCAAACCCAGAGAACTATAAATCCCCTTTGCATTGGATACCGTGGCCCTTTTTGGCAGAAAGCTACAGATTTTATTAGAGACACAGCATAAATCTCATTTCAGTGCTGAAGCTGAGCGTGGTCTCGAAGGCAGAGCAAAGGTTCTATAGCTGTGTGGCTTTCTTTGTTCCTTGCAGACATGGGGACCTCACTGTATTCCACAGGCAGGTAGGGTCATGACTGCCTGATGACAGATTAAATTGCTTGCCTTTTAAATGAAATATTCATCACTCCTCCTAAACTCAACATTAATAGGAGCTGTGACTGAGGAGTGACGGCAAAACCGGAGATGATGCTTTGCTCTCAGTGAAGGCTTCAGCTTGTGAAACTGCATCAAGGATTACTCTCCTACAGACTCTCTCTCTTACTGCAGTCTCAACCCTTCTCTGTGTGTGTTGTGTGTGTGTGTGTGGAGTTAACCTCTGATTCATTTCCTCCATAATCGATGCGACTGTCTGGCGCTCACGCCCTTTGCAGAGAAATAAGGAAGGTTGGTCTTTTAAACCCAAGTTAATTTTTACAGGCAAATATGATGTAAAAAAAAAAAAACCCCAACCCAATCATATCTGTGTCACTGAGACTCTATTAGCTCTACATGATAAATTACCTGCCTCAGAAAGTCCTCAGTGCTGCCTTCTCATGCACCTTGTTTGTAAAGCTCTGTTTACTTACCTGTCACTGTTTGGCTAACTATTAACCATAATTAACCTGATGTGGCTTTGGGGTTTTTATTTTTTTTTTCCCAAACAAAACAAATATTTATCAGAAAACCAAAACTTAACTCAATAAGCCAAATGCAAATGTTGTCTCAGGCAAGGTCAGGGAGGTCAGGGGAGTAATAAGGCTCTACTGCCACGTGAAGTAGTTTGTTCGTTATTGCTGGTTGCAAATTAGAAGGAGATAAGGAGAAGATCAGAACTGCAATTTTCTGTTCGTTACTGGCTTCCTTAAAAAGTACCATTTGCATGGTGGCACTTCCATGTTTCAGAGGGGGGAAAACAAAAAGCTGTTTTCAAGAGTGATTGCTGGAAACATTTTAAAATCCACTGTGGCACTACTGACCCATTTTAGGGTTTTTTTTTCCTTTCCTCTTGGCTGCTTGTGAGGGGCAAACCACAAAATCACCCTGGAGCACAACGAATATCAACAACTACCAACAACTTCAGTATCCTTTACCATCCTCTGCCTGGCAACTCCTCTTGCTCCAACACAGTGGACAGCCTCTGTCCCCTCTGCAGAGCCCCTGGGACAGACTCACAGGGCTACACCTCTGACACAACCAGAAATTAAAGGTTGGGTGAACCCAACTTTTATGCTAATGGTGCCAAAAGTAGCTCAGGCCAGGGCTGCAATGAAAACTGTAGAAGAGACTTGAAGCTGATACCATTGAGTGCCAGCGGGTCAGTCTCACTCCCATCCTTCTCAGGGGCGGAGGTGTTTCAGTGGAGATTGCAGACATCTAAGCTAAGAGCTTGAACTTGTAATAAAAACCTTTCACTTTTCCCAGACAGGACTCTCCTCTTTGAGGATGTTTGTGAAACCCATGCTGCCAAATCTGCGATTTCACAAACTTTTCCACAGCGATAACGTAAACAGCAAGCAGTGATTTATCTGTAGGATCAAGCTGCGTTAAAAGAGGATGGTGAGGGGGGAAAAAAAAGTGCATTTTGAGACATTTTCTGCCCTCAGAGAAGAGGAAAGCTCATGTACATGGAGAAAATGAACCACGTGCCCCAGATTTGCCAGAATCTGAGCTCTTTCTTTTAGTGCTTTTTGAAAATCTGTGTCAAAATCAGTGAACTGAAAAAAAATCCCCAACTCAAAAGTCTTTTAAGTGAATTAACCCTGCCTTACCTCTTAATAAAGCAAATCAATAATATTCTCCATGACACACTGAGCTTCCAGCCTTCCTTTGAAACGAGCAGACGATGGCTCTCTCAGGGATGATCAGATTTTGCTCTCAGTTACATCCCCATCACACCAGAAGAAATGCCACTAACCGGGGCAAAAGTATAGCAGATATAGCAGTATATCTCTCATAGACTGTACCAAGCAAGAAGAGCTCAATTAAACCTCAATTCATGGGGGTATTAAAAGTTTTGAGCAAGAAGAAAAACTAGGCTTAGCACTGTCAGGCTTGTTGCCATGAAGCATTTTAGAACCCCCTTCAATTGAAGATGAATGTGCACACGTGGTGTGGCAGTGAAGCTAGAGCAGAAAGGAGAACAACTTTCCTAACTTGGGTAACTGGTAGATCTGGTGTTTTGATTAAACAGTCCTTCCAGTAATGAGTTATCCTCTAAGAGGGCAGCAGTCTTGAATTCCCCCTCATATTTCCTTAATGGCTTTCACATTTTATTTTCCCTGCTGCAGTCAAAACAACTTCTCTGGCAGTCGGATCTTCCTGCACTCCGCAGCCTGCGTGACCACTCTTATCCCCACCGTGGGACTGTGTTCTCTCCTGGATGAAAGAGAGAGCATCTGTCTTCACCACTGAAATGAAACCCTTCCTATTTTTGCAGAGCTCTCAGGGCCCTGGTTTAAGTGCTGAGAGAAAAGGAAGATACATAGGGCTGCTCATGCAATTGTTATGTGCACCTGTGGCACATGAAGGGGGGCAGAGGATGGAAAGGAGAAGTGTGGCACCCGTGTCTTGCCCTGGCACCTCTCCCTCCTTGCTCCAAAAATAATCACCCAGGCTTACAGCAGCCATCACTGTGCAGAAGAACCCCACGATCAGAGAGTGCTTTCTCATCTTTGCCTTCCTCCTCAAAAGGGATGCCCAAATGAGTGAAAAAGAGTGCTGAAACTGTCCTTGACATAAACTATCCTGTAGTTTATCAGGTACCACTTGGGCACCACTCACAGGTGGGCAGTGCCATGCAGGGCAACACGCACAACAGAAAGAAGAAACTCTCCTACTGTTACAGAAGAAACTGTGCTACTCTGAAGGCCAAATGAGTGTCACCATCTCAAAAGCAAGAGGGAGAAACGACAACTGTGCAAAATTCATCATTTGTTGGGGTATGCATCACCACCTCTCGACTAAACTGAGACACAGTATTGAAGAGCCAACAGTCTGCAAAGACAAATATCCACATCATCAACAGCAGGGCTGTTGTCTTTGTGATCAGCCACCATCAGTCTGTTGCTATCACATCCAAGGCATTCTTTCCATGCTTCTTCGTCCTGGGCTCTTTTTGATTTTATCTTTTCACTTGACATTTTCCCACTGAGACGCAACTTTTTCTTTTCTTTTCAACACTTACCCTCTGCAATCTGCCTTCATCCAAAAAAGCAGTCAGAAAGCAGTGAACCAGAAGGCTTCTCTCTCTCAACCTTTCTCAATATAGCAAAGATGGGAAAAAAAAGGCAAAATGAAGAAAGGTCTTGTTTTAGAAAAGCCCAGGGCTGAAGAAGGCAGGAGCTCGCTGTGTGGTGAGGAGCCCGGGTGAGTTGGTATGGGCTGGGGGGCATTGCTTCTGCAGCCTTGTACCCATCCCAGAGCCAATGTTGCTTCCCCTCCCGCTGCTTGACACCATCATCCAGAAACCCTCAAAAGCAAAAAAAAAAATCCTTTTGCCTTCTTATCTGCATCATCCAAAACCATTTGCAAGCTGAAAATCAGGGCTGTACCACGCTCAGTGTAGATTTACCCAGAGTAAATGTAATAACTAACAGCCCAGTTATTGTTTGTTGATGTGTGGAGCCTTGTGTCTTATCGCTTTATTAAAATGTCTACATGTACTTATCCACTTGCAGGAGGCGTTTAATCTCCTCTGTGGCCACTAATAGCAAATCCCTGCCAACAGTTGATAGTACCAAGTGCTAGGCATTAGTGAAGTGCCAATTTCCAGGAGCCACGTACGAAAAGAGCCTCGTGAACACAGAAAGAAAACAGAAGAAGAAAAAAGACTGTTTAGTTCTCTGAGCCAAGTGAGCCCCGTCACAAACAACAACAGAAATAAACATGCAAAAACCAAGACTTTTAGTGGTCGATGGTTCCCTCGATGGCAGCTACGAGGGAAAGAGGTGCTGGGGCTATCTGCAACGGCACGGAGGTGAGAAGGAGCACCCCAGCCTCCTGCCACATGGACACCCAACGAGTTGCAGAGGGGAGTGGTCATACTTCTACTCGGGGAGCACAACTGGGAGCTGGATGCTAAAGGACCCAAATTGTCCTGCTGGCCTCCATCATCTCCCAGCGTTGTGTCCCAGGGCTGCCCCGGCACAGCTGCTGGTGTTACAAAGAAATTAAGTCCTGCGGCCATTCCCACAGCATCCCTCCTTCCTGAACACCACACCGGCCATCCCAAGGTGGGATTGTGAAAAGGGAGAAAGAAGTCTTGCAAGTACTTTCCGAATTACTGAAATGCTCAGGTTTTATCCTTCATTACAGCCTGCTGTTCTTGTAATGGCTCACAGTCATCCATCTGGGGCCACTAAAGACTCCCTGCAAGCAAGCCAGGCAAGCTCAGCCCACCCCGCTCTGTTGGCTTCCCGTTCCCAACCTCTAACAGCCCCGTTGGGAAGTTTCTCAGGCCCCACAGAGTGCCAAGAACCGCTCTGCCTGCTGTCTGGTGGTTCGTGGTGTCAGCTGCCGACAGGCAAGGCTGGGCCATGGCCACTGTGACAAAAGGCCAGGTAAGCAGCACGGAGCAAGACAAAACTTGCCTGGGCGTGATGGGTGGCGTTACTTGTGAAGAAGATGTCTGTCTGTGTCCAGAAAGTCATGGGAGGTTCCCCTCCTGCTCTACACTCTGCCCTGGTGTGGCCCAGGGACAAGCAGGGCAAGGGGAGAATTACAGCATAGAAATGCTATGGATTTCTTGCACAAACTCCCCGTCTTTCTCTCTCTCTTCTCTCCCTCAGAAACAAAGCAAATTACAGCATGTGGGGCTGATCTGCATAGCTGATCAAGGCTGCTAATTGTCAAAAGGGCTCTGGTGTACACACAGAGCTGATTTTACACTATAAAGGGAATTTTCCTGTGGACTATGGCACAGTTCCCTTTCTAATTTCCAGTGCAACAGCGACAGAAGTTTGAATATACGTGCTTGGGGTTCTTAAATTCAATGCTGCTCTCACTTAAAGCTGTCCTCTGGTTTGCAGAGATAAAGACATGGGGCAGAACACAGTCCACAGCACTCAGTAAAAGTAACGGGAACAAGAAATGGCGGTGACTTGTGCCCTGAAGCAAACACTGAACTGTCCTGCTGTGGGAAACTATCTTGTCCAAACCACTGTCGTTTGAGCTCAGCTCCTGGCCACAGGGTCTCTGGACATAGCCTAAAACATGGGAGGCACTGCTTATTTTATGGCCCAATTCCAGGACTGCCTTAAAAAAAAACCCAATCAGGTAACTTCAGCTTTTTGGAAATGCAGAAGCTGCAGTGGGGAATGTCAACAATGCCAGCGTGAAGCACGTTTCAACCTATGGCTCAGTCACACATGTACTGGAGACTATTTCAGTCTCTGCTCTTTTTCTTGGTCATCTGCATAAATGGCAAAGGTGATATTCTCAGGAAGATTGACTCACCTGGGAAAAAGCCAGAGCTTCCCAACTATTATACCTGCCCCTTCTTGCTTTGCAGCTTATTACTGGGAAAGAAGAGAATAACTACTAATCAACAGACAGTGTGTGCACACTACCTCATCTTCCTTTTCAGAGTGATACCAGGTCACCCGCTTTTGTTTTTTCCCCTCCAAAGACACACAGCTGAGCCCATCTCTGCACAGAAAAAGGGCTTTGCATGAGCTACAGCAAGATTAATCATTTTTCACCTTCTCAGCACTGGCATAAGCCTGTCTGCTTCCCCATCCTTTCCTCTTTCCCAAGTTGTTCCATGGATGAAAAGTTATTGAGACCAAAAACTTGACAAATCTGTTCTCAGAATTGAGATGTGTGGGGGGAAACCCTGGCCCTAAAAATGAAGACACTTTTAGCAACTTCTCCTTTTAGCAAATTGTCAGAGCTCCCTGTTGCCACTGGCACATGAACAGACCAGCAACAACATGTCATGTTCATGAAAATACCTTTAAAATACAAAGAAAATGCCAAAGGAACAGGCTGAGGCAGCTTGCTGGCCACAGCAGGCAGACACCTCATCTTCAATCTTGTGTGGACTGAACAGTAAGTCAGAGTCTGCTTGCTGGGAGGGGTTTATGCACTGATGCTCTGTGTATTTACACAGCCTTTAAATATTTTTCTTAGCTCCCAAACAGTCCATCCTGCCTTCAGAGCTCACAGATCTGTCTGGTGGGCACATGGAAGGGGAGAAGGTATTTGGTACCTTCTTTTTTTCCCCCTAACAAAGCCGCTCATGCTCACTCTCCTCAAGCAAAAGCAGGGTTTCACCAGGGAAGGTTTGACTACAAAGGGTGGTCATTCCCATTCTCCCCCTCTGCCTTGTGTTTACCAGGAGCAGCTGAACTACACAGAAACGAAGCAGTTTACACAACCACCTGAAATAACAGGATTTGTCTTGTTTTAACTCTATAGGAGTCCGTGACTCACCAGCAATGATAATATACACTTCAAATAAAGGCCTTCAGCTCCGTTCTTTTCAGTTTAGCAACCTAGCCTAGCGGGGGGGGGTGTCCAAGCTGTCACTCCTCTATTAATATTCCTTCAATAATTAGCTGTTTCTCACAGTTTTCCCCTTTTATTTCATGCCAGCAAGCAAGCCTTTCCATGAACAACATACCAAAAGAGAGAGCTACTATTTTCAAGTGTCTGTGTTTGCAATACGAGCCGCTCTGTGTAAACAATGAGATCTTCCCTTGCCTTGAATGAACCAGATGTTTCAGGAGGAAAAAAAACCCCAATCCTCCCCACATCGAGGACAGCAAGGCAGAGAAGAGATGCTTCCACCAAAACTGACTAATGGACTCTTAGCATGGGTAAAAAGACTCTTAGCGTGGGTAAAACTGGTCTGCCTTCCACCTTTTGATTTCTTCCAGCTGATCTGCACTGCTCAGGCACAGTAAAGGGTCTCATGTATTCACAGTCACATCTCATCAGCCAAAGCTTAAAACAAAAGGCTGTATTTCCTATTAGGCCTGTCTCCTCTTTGCTATGTGAAGATGTCCATGATGAAACCTGCTCACCTCCAAAGGCTGGACTTGATGATCTTAAAGGGTCTCTTCCCAGCTGAAACGATTCTGTGCTTCTGAGCACAGGTTCGAGTGAGCAAGGTTTTGGCTGCAGCTTGCTCAGAAGGGCTAACCAACACAGAATCATAGAATGGTAGGGTTGGAAGGGATCTTTACAAATCATCTAGTCCAACCTCCCCTGCAGAAGCAGGTTCACCGAGATCAGGTCACAAGGATCAGCCCACGAGGAGCTCTTTACTTAGGACTTGCTACGATAATTTCCAATGGCAACATGCTGGACTTTGAGATGATCATCCCACAGTGTTTTGCCTCACTAGAGAGAAATCAGCGTTCAGTGTGTCATTAAAAAAGATTACATTTAATTAGGCAACAGGAAAACCCAACACAGCTCTATATGACTTCCAAAGAAACAAACATCTACCTGACCTTCTTCCTCTTTCTCTCATGAATCCGAGTGTGATTTCCCACTAAAGTGACACAAATTACATTTTCTCAGGTAAATATTCCTGTGCTTTCATCCTGCTTCCTTCTGCTGTTAGAAGAAAATCTCACAGTTATGCTAGTGAGAAATGAACTCACCCTCTCCTCAGTATTAATAAGGGAGACTGACTGTGGGTTAAATGTGTTGTCTGTCTTTGTAAGAAGCCACTGTAGAAGCAGAGTGTTCATGGCCGAGCTCAAATCACCTTTCAGATGATGAATGTGAACACAGAAATGGGGCTTCAGTACTGAAGTCCAGCATCTGATTTTGTTCCCTGCCTAAAAAAACAAAGAGCTGAATACTTGCTACTGCTGAAGAAATTAAAATCCCAGTGAAATGACTGGAACATGGTTGGGTACCAGAAGGACATGGAGGTGTTGCACTGCAGGCTCTGAATCTTCTTGTAAGTCAACAGTTAATACATGAGTAGTTTTTCTCCTTTTCTCTTACAGGTTGATTCAAGAACCCCAAGGAATCTCAGTTCCAGATGTGTTTATACTTCACCCTGGTGTCCTCAGAACAGCACAAATAAAAACCAGAACCCCTACAACAAGGCATCTGAACAAAAAAATACAGGCACAGTCTGCAGGAAAGAGCTTGGGCTGTAGGACCCCAAATGTCATAAAAATGCAGCTGCTGGAGTTATCTTCCACACAGATATTGTTAGTTGAATGAAACTGCTCAACCAGAAAGGATATTGTCTGTTTTAGCAATCTATTAAGTCCTTGAATTACAGAGCCAGGGACATGCCCCAGGCCTCAGGCAGGATGGAAGGAGACACATTGCTGAGCAGGGCTTGGGAGGAAGATACCTTGGGACCACTGTACCTCTTCACACCGTGACTGGAACTCCTCTGATCCTTTCCTCCTGCTCCCCCAGCTCCAGGAAGCAGCTATTGCAGGCATCTCATCTAAACCTGAGATAATTTCCAATGCATCTGTTTCTCCTGGTCTCGAAGGACACGTTTACTGCTGCACAGCCTTTCTGCTTGAGAAGCCCTGTCCACACTTGCTATCTCCCAGTCTCCGTGGCTTTGACCTGCCTGAACCAGGGTATTGGCAGATCTCTGCTTCTGGATGGTCACATCTGCCCAGTGTCCAACTGAGATGAGCAAACTGCTGGGAAATCTGCTTGAAATCCCACAGTTTGGGCAGAGGAGCAGCAACTGCTGACATGTATGTTTCCACACATAGTATTTCTAGCTGGGTTACAATGGTTATCTTCAAAACCAGAAACACAAGCTCCTTCCCATCACTCATACTACTACTACACACATACAGAAAGAAGTATATTCCTGACATCATTTACTATACAAACTTGAAAGGAAAGTTCCTATCCTGCTGGTAGACAAAGATGACTTGTAGGCAGTAGACTGCATGGTCTATTAAAAAGCTTCCCAAAATGGCCTTGGAATTGAGGAACAGGCAATCATTTACTCTTCCAGAGTATTTCCAGGTTGGTAAATGTGAACTTTCGTTTGCAAGAAAAACCAGAAGTTGCCTCCACCATTCTCCTGCCTTTCATCCACTCCACTCTGCAGTACCCAGAGGATCTCCACAGTATTCTCCTCTGTCCTGTATATTACAAGGTGAGCTGAAATCTTTCCTGCCAAAACTTAATGAAAAATACAGGATGATAAAAATCCGTTCTCTCTTTCTTCCTCCCCCACTCACTATCAAATCCCTTTTTGGAAGGCACTGAGGATGATAATGAATACACCAGGCTTGCTAACATGTTTGGTTTCCTAGACTGGATAGTACATTTATGTTAACACTCTTTATATTATACCCATCTGGGTTTACTATAAAGACGAGAAACAAGAGAAAGCATACAGGAATACAGAGAGGGAATGGGTAAGGTGGTGTGGTATGAGGACAGAGTGTGCCTCTCTGTGCTCTCCAGCTACGCTTCGTGCTTTGGGACCGCAGAAGTTAGAAAGGGCTTATGCTGCACTTCCAGCCATTGCATGTCTTTATTGTTCAGGACTGTTAAAGACATTTTATATTCTATTGAAATGCCAAAACAACGAGACTGTTATCAACATAAAGATCCTAAATAGTGGAATCTGTCGAATGTAAAATTTGCACCAGATGCATTCGCAACGGTTTGGGGGTTGCAGATCTGCTTGTGTTTCAATTACAGGCAGAAGAAGTTTCCCCTAGAAAATTCCTTTACCAAGAATGTATGGTGACTCTATTTCTTCATGAACAACACAATTGAATAAGAAGGAAAGGCTTTAATATTAGTTTGAAAACCTGCACACACACATACACACACACACACAATCGTTGAGTTTGCTTCCATCCTTTCTCAAAGTCTGAGCTACAAAAATTTCATCAGGACAAAGGTGTCTTAAGACATAAAAGCAACTGTGCCCACTTGAGAATCACAGAATAATTTTGGTTGGCAAAGCCCTTGAAGCTGCTGCAGTCCCAGCCCTCCTCTCACCCTGCCCAGCCCACCACTAACCCCTGGCCCTCAGCACCTCAGCTCCACAGCTTTGGGATTCCTCCAGGGCTGGGCACTCCCCCAGCTCCCTGGGCAGCCTGGCACAGGGGCTGAAATCCCTCTCAGGGAAACAGTTCTGCCTCAGCTCCAATCTCAACCTCCTCTTGTGCAACTTGAGGCCATTTCCTCTTGTCCTACCATTCATTACTAGAGAGAAAACTACAACCAAAACTGCCCTCAAAGAAAATATTTTCTGGCCCTGCTAATATCATTTAGTTGTTATTAATGTTATTTGAACTGGCATTATATGTGACCTATATCTTGGCTCAGCATCCTGCAAGAGGTAATTGTGAGCTCCCTTAACACTGGAGCTCTACAGATAGTGGCATGTCATTGTGACTCTTTTATTGTGATGCATAAATCACAATACTGAGCACAACCAGTTCTCTCCCACCAAACAAGGGTAAAATTAACTTCCCAAGAGTCTCATCAGACATAGATTTAAATATATACACAACAGCTTCATAACTACATTTAGTCTTATATACTGCCAAGGTCCCCATGGCTTCAGGAGAGCAGAATTAGGCACTTAACATTTGCCGAGCAACAAAGCTACATCCATATACAAAAGCTAAAGCATCCTGGCCCAGCTTCTGAACCTATTAATCTGGAAAAATGCATGCATAGGCTTCAATAAATCTGCTCATAAAGTAGCTGGTCGTAAGATGCACATCTAGTATGTACCTCTGTTTTGAGTTTCAGCTTCAAATTGTTTTGCTAAGCTGCCTTCTTCATGTTGGCTTAGCACAAAACTCATGTGCTTGCACATCTGTTCTTAAAGCAGCTATCCTAAAAACAGACTGCAAACAGAAAATACATTTAAAACTGTATTTGTAAAGAACGTCCCTGAAATCTGCACAGGCAGCTGATATTTGCCCTGTTTTCTATGTAAATATGTCTACTGCTGCGGCAAATCCCTGTCACTCCTTCAAGATAGCTCTTACTTCACTCAGCAGTACTGATAAAGCAAGAGAGCAACAGAATGTTAACTATAAACAGAAATGTCCTGTTCTTCTTCGGCCCTTCAGCAGAAGAGCCAAAAAGCTTAATTCTACGAGACAGGTGTTATCCTTATTTTTCAGTAAGGAGAACTGGATCGAAGTTCAGAGGCTTTGAGGATGCTGAAGGAAAACAGACTGCAGATCAGTCAGCTGCTGCAAACCGAATGCATTTGCTCTCTCATACTGGCCTGGAGAAAACAATAAACAATTAGGTTTGGACCAACATTCCTTTCGTGCATCAAATCAGCTCTTCTTTGTCTTGCTGGGAAGCAAAAAATAAAACCCAGCACTCAGATAGACAAATTACAACACATGTATAAGGTATCGCTGATATAACTGTTTGCTGAAAACATCTGCGTGACCAAATACAGGCCCTGTGTGCAAAACCCAGATGAGACTGCACCGTGCCATGACCACAAGGTTGTGCTTCACGAATGGAAATGTTACTACTACACGAAGTCCTTGAGGGCAATCTAAATTCAGTTTACTAAAGGAGACATAAAACAAGACATTTTCTGGTCTCCAAGATTTATTGGGCCACAAGGCTTCTTTGCTGCTTGAGGTCTTCAAGTGCAGAGAACTTCTGCTTAACTGTGTGCTCTACGGGTAGGGCGTAAAACAGAGCTCTCCAAGCAAACAAGCACAAAGCTGTGAGGTAAAAGCAGAGCAGAAGAGATCCTGTACCCAGGGCTTAAAGCCAGGGCTGAATCATCTGCAGGGCTTTGAGCATGAGGAGCGGGATCTTGTGAAGTGACACAGGAACTTCAATGGGGAAAGGGAGGCCTATGCTTAACTCCAGGTTGAAGCCTCTGGACCAGCCCCTTCTTATTTAAGCATCACCTCCTAAACCCAATATGTGTACAGCGGTCTTTCATAAAGCCTGACCTTTAGAAACAAGCCAGAGGTATTAGACAAAGACACCAACAAAACACTCAGTGTTATCCACTCAGGGATAACGGAGAAAATCCTCTTCCCAAAGGAAGGTCAGAGTTGAGGACTGGAAGGCTGTGCTGCCTGCTCCTGCATACCTCATGGGCCATCAGGGTGATCCCAAGAGAACAGAGAGTTAGTAAAACTTCCTATTTATCAAAAGAGCCATAGATCACGTGCTGCAGCCTTATGAGCCACCAAGACATCCAGAGTTCTCTGCAGCAGCCTGAGAGTGACAGCTCTCCCTCTGAAGAACGTGCCCATGTTAGTGCCTCAGGTCAGGCAAGGCATGTGCTGATAAAGGAAGGAGTTGCTTTGGTTCGTGGGCACACTCCCCAGCACACCTTTGGGCTCTGTACATGCAGTATAGATGATGGACCATGGCATGGACTCCCCAGGGTGCACGCTGCCTCAGGCAGAAAGCCCCAGTCTGACTGTATTTTCTGCCACCCAGCAGAGACTGGGCATATCCCAATAGCTCGTTAACTCTGCACCTTGCTACCGTGCTGGAACACAGGGAGACCGAGCTCTTAGTCCTCCCTCCACAACAATTCAGGGGCAAAAAAAAAATGCTCCAGGCTTTCCCTGGGGCAGCTGCTGAAAACAAGGACAAGCTGGAGGTGCCTGGTCAGTCCAAGAAGCAGGGGCTGAGCCTGTGTGTGGTAGGAGAAGCAGAAAGAAAAAGCAACACAAACAAAAACCTCACCCCACGCCCCCAGATTTCCTCCTTCTAAACAGTACCATAATAAACCAGATGTACATGTTATTGCCTTTCTGTGGAAAAAAAAAACCTCTCTGGTATTGAAGTTTTTCCTCCTTCCTTGTCACACAAGTCCAAACAAATGTGGCAAAGAGAAACATCACGAGCAGTTCCCTCAAGAGGGATGGAAATGTGCAGAAATATAATATCTGCTGAGCACAAAGGCTGATAGATGCCAAGAAAAAGTGTATTTCCAGGAAACCAAAGAGAACGCATCCTCTTATTTTACCTCTGATGTCTCAGTGTCCACAAATTAGCTTCTGGATGGGGGCAGACCGTTTTTTCTTGCTGCTGCTCTACCACTATGAAAAAGGACAGCAAGAAGGCTTAGGCTTCAGCACCACAACTGAGATAATACAGCTAGCCAAATATTTGTATAGGAAAATGATGGAAGCTTTGTAGCTCAGCTGCATGATGATGGGGAATGAAAGGTAAAGAGGTTGGCAAAAGGACTGCAGGGTAGCTTCTCCTCACCACCCATACGGAAGAGGAGCACTTAAGGGACAGGACACACATACAACCTACCCTAAAGTCTAACTGACCTCCTTCCCCCTACTCTGTAAGCCACAGGTCAGAATTGCACAAGGCGTGCTAGAAGCCTAACCTGAGGGTTTCAATGTCACTCAAAGTCTGCAGAGCCTTGTGCAAGCTACTCTGTGAATTCTTACTTTGAAGAAAACAGAGAAACCATCTAGTAGCTGAGCATGTGGTGTTATGTTTTAGGCTTGGAGTAGAGCAAGCCTTCCAAATCCCCATGCAAATCATCAGCCCAACACAAAATCTCCCCCACTTTGCACGATGAACAAGGTCTTGTCTCTGGCCACAAAACCAACCTTCATGTGCACTCGATGCATCAGCACGAAAGTGGAAGACCTGGAAGAGCACCTATTAGAGCCACGCTCTAATGACTTGGTTTAGTGACTGACTGTGTCAGAGAGCTGCTGCAATAGCAACACTGATGGGATCACTGAGAAAGGCAGCTGGGGATTCTCTTCCCTCTTGCCACCTCTTGAGAGTTTTGAATCCACTGCCAAAGCCATCTTTGAGAGCGAGTTTATTCATTAACCTTTAGGAAAATGCCTCACCAGACAAATCGAGTCAGGTGACATTTTACAGGCAGTGAGTGATTTTCCAGGAACTATTCTGTACTTGTTAGCAATAGATTTGAGTGTTCCATTTCAGTGTTGCTCCTAAGGCTTAGAGCTGGAAGAGGAAACGAGCACAGTCACAAGAGGAGGAATGGGAAACGAGCAGCATCAGTCTCCCCTGCCACTGCTGAAAGTGATGCTTCCTCTGAAGGACCACAGATGAGCAGCTCTGGCATACATTAGGAAATACATATGTTTTGCTTTTCTAACAGCCTTAGTCTATTATTCCCCAAAAGTCTGAGGCCAAACCTTTTAAATCATTAAGTTCTCATTCAGAATTCAAGTACAAAAAGACCAAACTGAGAAAGAAAACTGTTCCCAATGCTCACTTTCTCATGGAGATTTTCTCCCCATACCACAGGCTTCCCCCTTGAAAACCACCGTGGGCAGGCAGCCCCCCAGACAGCTTCACTGCATCAGCCTCTTGCTGCCCTGAAATGGTCTCTACTGGGAAGCAGCTGGTTTTAACCCTGCAGCAGCAGTTTCCCCTTGACTGAGTTGCACCCACGTGGGCAAATGCCTTCACAACTTACTCCTCTGCGTGTAAACCCTCCCCAGACAGGAATGCCTCGCTCTTGTTGGTGAGGAATCTCTGTTATTAACATATTTAGCCTCCATTTACTTTAAACAGAGGCATGTTCTGGCTGATAGATTTAAGATCTTGAACATCTCAAGGGAAAGACATAGCCATGCCTCTGCACTGGCTCTGGGGACATTCACCATTCCTTCTGGTAGTGTCTAAATCTAACAGGAGCAGTCAGACCCTGCTGCTGCCCGAGAGCACACAGATCTCCCCCTCCTCATTCACAAGCAGAGTGGAAATAGGTAACTGCCTGGATCTGAGTGCACGATGCCACCCAGATGGCCCTCATCTAGGAGGCAAGGTGAGAGATGAGCTCTGTTAACAGCACTGAGGAGCTCTGCAAGAGTTTCATTAAAACTAAAACTCTTTCCCACATGACCCACGCCAGATCTTGAGCTTCACATTTATCAAGAACATGCAAAGGTAATAAACGGGGCAGAGGTAGAGGTGTAGCCACGAGAATAAGGGTTTGCTCTTGTGAAGGCAGTGCGATGTCATTTTGCTTCTCCTTCTGCTGTCCCCAGTGACAGGACAAGGGATAATGGGCACAAGCTGGAACACAAAAAGTTCCACTTAAACACAAGGAGCAAGTCCTTTGGTGCTGAGGTGAGGGAGCCCTGGCCCAGGCTGCCCAGGGAGGGTGCAAAGGCTCCTTCACGGGAGGTTTCCAAACCCACCTGGACACGTTCCTGTGCCCCCTGAGCGAGGGGAACCTGCTGTAGCAGAGGCTTGGGCTGGATGAGCTCTAGAGGTCCCTTCCAACCCCCACCATTCTGTGATCCTGTGGTTCTCTACTGCAGATCCTGTCACAAAACATCAGAGCAGCATCGCACTGATAATTTTACAGAGGTGCTTGTCAATTCCAGCAAACTGAACCAATCATGAGTAACACAACCACGTCTCCCTCCACCAAACACCGAGCTATTTAGAGGCTGAGCCATATACCACAACTTGAAATATTAACCAGAGTGCTCGGTACTAAAAAGCCACAGATTTATTTTTTTCAATGTATGGACCATAAATATTGTCAGAGAAGAGAAACACTAAACATCCACCATCTGGCACGCATCTTTAACTTACACACCAAAGTTGTTAGCAGCTTTATTTCAAACATTGGATCTGTTCTAATGAGGCCATCCCAGCTTCCAGCACTGCATTATATTGTTTCCACACACGGCTGAAAAGCTTCCACTATAACTTCCCTGCATTTTCAGAGCCCTGCTTGGCTTTCTAATGTTTGGTCTACAAAGAACAGAAGCTCAGCTGGTTGAAATCAAAGCGGTTGCAAGGCAGGAGACCTCTCAGATAGCAAAGGCTTCTCTAGCAGACTGTAGCGGCTGTTGGTGGTAACAGGAAAGGGCTGGAAGAGGTTGTGGTGGTGGTAAACCAACAGTTAAAGCTTGGCTGGAGAGCTTCAGCTCGTTAAAAAGAAAAGCTCCACTAATATCTCCCAAACTTCCTTTTGCAAAGGGAAATTCTCTGAGAGAGAATGGGAAGCACGCTGCCTTTTCTGCTCGCGTGACTGCAGGGAGAGGAACTCCTACGAAAGGGAGGGGGGAGCCTTCTGGATGAAGAATTAAAAAGCCAGGATGTTAATTATCTGCCCAGTCCTTGTAAGGCAGAGTAGTTTATAAACAACGAGTCCTTTCTGGCGAGTGGAAGTGCTGGGGGGTTAAGCTCAGCTGTAAACTTCCCACCCCTTCCCTCCTTTGCTCCGCACACACGCTACAAGCCCAGCCCCTACATTAGGAGCTCTCCCTGTGTTTAGGGGTTTTAGTACAGATTCCTGCAAAAATCCAACGAGCAATCAACTCATCCTTGTCTTGGACGTCAGCAATGACCGTGACAAGGCCACTCTGACTGAGTTTGCCTGAATCACTCAGTTATTTATCAGTTGACTAGAATAAATATTGACTGTTCTTTGCACTGTCCTCTACAAATACAAACTCACCAAAGAGCTTGAAAGGCTACAGAAAAAAAAAAAATATCAAAGTGGCTAGATAAATATGAAAAAGAGCTTGTTATTTGCCCAAGGGTTGTCTTGCTGCTTCAGGCTTCCAGTGTGTGTCAAACAATAGCATTTAATCTTAAAGAAGATCTGATAGCAACATAAAAACCTGAGCAGCTGATTTGTTGGTGGTGGTGGTGGCTTGTTGGTTTTTACAGGGATTATGCAGAAGAAAAATGAAGCCAAGAGACCACTTTTCCAACCGTGGCAAAGTTTTCTTTCCAGGAACACGGATAAACACACATACACCGATTCATGTGTGTTGGGAAGAGTCGACAATTAAGCCTGGAGTGCTTTCCTACATCTTTAGCTGAAAGCTTTCTGCTTTTCCCTTTCCACATTCACTACCTGTGAGGTGTCCTTTTCCAGGCACCTGACTTGAGGCACCTTTCTTTCCATTTTCCCAGGTGCACATTTCCAAAACTCTCAGTCAGAGACCAAGGGATGGAAAGAGCACACGACAGCGGCAGCCCTTCAGCATCTCCATCTAAGCACTGGACCAGTAAGGCATTCAAAACCACAGAGCACTTGATAACGTGATGCTTTTGTTTACTTGCCTCTCTCTTGCCCATAAGCAGCAAAAAAAGCAGTGAGGATGACAAAAAAAACAGTCTCCACTCAAAAGCCCCTCGTGCAGACCAAACATGAGCGCAAGCCTTGCCGCATGTGACCTCATATATAACTACTTCTGCTGCTGTAATAGCAAAACATAGCAACTGACGGACTTTAACAAAAGCACAGCTTCACATGACAATCTCTCAATTCTCCCCCTTGCCTTTTATTTGGCTCCAAGGAGCCAAAACAGAAAAAAACCCTTCCTCGGTGCACTGCGGGTCAAAACTTTAACCGCTCTCTCCCTGGGCACCAACATAAAGTCGGCTCTTCCATTTCTCCAGCACGAGGAAAGCTGAATGAGCCATCTCCTCCCCTGCTCTGAGCTACAACTCACAGAAGGGAGGGCCCACAGGGGTGGAAAAGAAGGCCATAAGAATCCAAGGGCAACCATGATGAGGTACCATACCCAGGAGATGCAAGGAACATAGTAGAGAAGAAGCTCCTTTAACTGCACCACTCACAAATCCTCGGTGCTTACAAGTTTAACACCAAGAAAGGAAAGACACAACCCCAGAACCAACACTTTCAGGAGGAACTGGATACAATTAAATGGTCTGTGTTATTCTGGGTGATGTTATGAATCATTTTTAGCCAGAAAATATCAAGTTCTGCTGGTGGTTTGCAGGTAAAAACCCCCAAACCACACAAAGAACAAATCCCCCTAACCTTGCAAGCAAAGCAGCACAGTAGCAGAAACACCAAAGCTAGTAAAAACAGAAAAGCCTTTCACTTTTAACTACAAGAAAACCCTAACCACCCTATTTGGGTGTCTGTCAGACCCACATGTTCTGTCTCTGTTAACAGTATGCACCCGGTGAGCCTTAGCTGAGGACAGCACTTGAGGCTTCTCTTTCTGCATGAACATCTCCATGGAAATCTTGGAGGCAAATGAACACAACTCCTCAAATAAAAGGCATGTGTGTAATTCCAAGACACCACACAGGCTAATGGACCATTTTTTTTTTTTTCAATCAAACACGGGCTTGTACAAAGTGTTTTTAATAAAGATCAGACACCAAAAGGTTCTTTTAATGTTTTCAAGAACGGTTTTCATCTCACACCTAATGAGATGCATCTCGCTTCTCCTAAATAGCAGCCCTCTCCTAGATGGACTAACTTAAAAGAAGAGCAAAGCAAACTCCACTGGTTTCAAAGTCCCTCCAGCTGCAGAGCCCAGCTGGAAGGAGACAGAAGGTGTTACTCCCCATCTACTCCTTCAGGGGCTGGCAGAGGCCAGTGCTGTCCTTCACAGTTTGACAGACTGGGGGTAAGGAGAACAGCCAGGGAGTGAAGAGCCATGAGAAGGCTGGAGGCAGGGTGGGAGCCCTCCCTTCAGCCAAGAAGCACGTCCCACACTGGACGCTGTCCTGCTGCTGGCCTGGCTCCATCACACCCCATGGGCAGCAGCAGGAGCCCATCCATGCCCCTCAGCAGCAATTCTGTACCAGCTCCTGTGTAAGCAGGTGGAATTTTAATTAGAGAAAGGGGAAAAAAAATGTTAATCTCATTAACAGCTGTGTAGGGGAAAAGGCACTAAGATGAAAGCCTTATTTTGTAGGGGAATGAGAAGAATTTCTCTACAACTGGTAGACACAAAGCTCTTCTACTGCTCTGTCCATCCATCAGAGGCATTTGGCCAGTGAGGGGTTTATCACCTGGGAGGGGATATCATCATGCTCCTGCCACATCAGAAAGCCAAGATAAGCATGTTGTGTGAACAAGAACTGACTTCAAGCATCAGCAAAATCATCCACAATATGGCTGTGGCTGTGCAGAGAGTGTGGGCAGCAGGTCAAGGGAGGATCTGCTCCGTCGCTACTCTGCCTTGGTCAGGCCTTATCTGGAGTCCTGTGTCCATTCTGGGCTCCCCAGCTCAAAGAGGGACAGGGAACTGCTGGAGAGAGGCCAGCACAGGGCCACCAAGATGATCAGGGGACTGGAGCATCTTCCTGATGAGGAAAGGCTGCAGGAACTGGGGCTGTTTAGTTTGGAGAAGGCTGAGGGGGGATCTCATTAACACAAGTATTTAAAAGGTGTGTGTCAAGTCAATAGGGTGACACTTTTTTCTGTTATCTCAAGTAGGTAACAGACACAAGCTGGAACACAAGGGAAAAGCTTCTTTGGTGCTGAGGTGAAGGAGCCCTGGCCCAGGCTGCCCAGTGAGGGTGTGGAGGCTCCTTCTCGGGAGGTTTCCAAACCCACCTGGACACGTTCCTGTGCCCCCTGAGTGAGGGGAATCTGTTTCAGCAGGGACTTGGGCTGGATGAGCTCTGCAGTGCCCTTCCCACCCTCTGCCATTCTGTGATCCTGGTCTTTGCACAGTTCCACACGTAGCAGGATTTCTAAACAGGAGGCATTTTTGCAAGGCACATGCCAAAGCACATTACACAGGCTCATGACAGATACTAAATCCAGTAAGAAGAGGCGGTGACTCTACGACAAGTGATGCCAATCTTGCACACAGGTGAAAGAATCCAAGCAATGCCACTGTAACATTTAAATGTATGACTGTTCAGGTAATTGCACGGTCATAAGGGCTGCAACTGGTGTTACACTCACTGCCTACATATGCCACCACGGTAGACAACAGAAACATTATGAATAACTGATCTCAGATCTTGTTTCAAACTCTAAAGCTGTTCTGTTGTTAAGGAAGTGAAGAAAAATCCTCCAGATCCAAAGAATTCAGACAAACCTGTAATTGGCTGATGGCTGAGAGCAGAGAACCAGGTTAAAGAAAGAAAAGGGAATTGGGTTCAATAAATTCTGAAGCACTGTGCAAGCAGTTTAAGTTCTGCTTCTCAGCTGTGAAGGCTCCTCCTATTCACCTGGCTTGGAAGATTTAAATAGTCCTCTGAGCACCAGTGAGTAAATGAGGTGTAGATTTCAGGGTTTGTAAGCTCTGTCCTCAGAGTTCCCTCTGATATCAAAGAAAGCAGAGAGTGTTTATCACCTTACAAACTTTGAAGTGTCCATTTTAGTCCTTGCTTTGCAGGTTTGTGTTCTGTTGGCTTAAACCAAGGACAAGATTAGACACAACACTTACATTCCCATCAGTTTGCTACAGCACAGGACCCTTTTCTGCTCTCTCTGTCAGATGTCTTGGATTCTTGGACTGCAGCTTAGAAGCAATTGCTGGGAGCTGAGACTGATGCCCATGAAATGAAAACAGAAGACTTGTATGGGAAGTGGAATAACACCCAGCTCATCAGAAAGGATTCCGGAGCTGGCAAATGTCACCCAGGCCACCTTGCAAATAAAGTGGTTTCATTTCTATTAAGCAACTATGAGGTAATCTATAGTGTTTCTCTGATGAGCTATTTCCACACAAATTTCAGTTTTAGGGCTGTTTTTTTTTTTTGTTTCATGCTCTGAGCAGATGGGCAAAAGTAAACATTTGTCAGTGCTCTTCCAAGGTTTATCAGCCAGGAAATGAATGCACAGGGCAAGCAGCCGATGGAAGGGCAGCAGCACACATTTTATTGAACCTACCTTGTTAGTATTGTGCTGGGTGTCTTCTTAGAGGGTGTTCAGTAAAGCGCTAACACTGGTTACATCCCAGGGTTTTTTTACCCTGGACTAGAACCTCTTGTGGGCAACTTACCACTACTCACATTAGATTTAATTCATTAAGACGTTAATTACGCTCTCTAAGCAATGAGCTGAGAGAATCCATGTTTGGGAGATGGCTGTGGTTAATATCATTTGACCACAGCAAAAAGATGACATGAATTTTGCCTCATTTTGCATCTGGTTCAGCAAAACATAATCCAAACCTTCCCTCGAGCCTGCCGTTTCCAGAAGACATCTGAAACTTAACAACCTTCTTGTGTAATAGATGGGATGAGTTATGTCCTAAGTGGGTGTGCAGTTTGATACCCTACCAACACAGTCTTGTTTTTTCCATCAATGGCAACTGCCATCTGCAGAGAGACAAAAGTTACAAAGGAATAAATGTTATCTCCAGACGTCACCCCCTGGGATTTATGTTTTCCTCTTGCAGTGTGGAAAGCTGTTCGGCGTGAGGCATCTCTGGGAGCGTTGGGGACAGCATGTTCCCTCATTAACTGCAGAAACCAGATTTAATACATGACAGGGCTTTGCATTTGATTGTTAAAATACGCCTCTTCCCCTTCTTCTCCTTGGGTACACGCAGAGGATGTCTATTAGAGTCCTAAGGCATGACTTAGGAACACAAGAGAACTCACTATGGCAACTGGATGCACTGAAGAAAAGCCAAGATCAGCTCTAAGAGTAACACACTGGCAATTGTGACTGCAGCCCTTCTGGTACTGATGCTTCACGTGGTTTGGGAAGCTATAGAGGAGAAAGAGGAGCAACCACAAGGGTAGCTCACACTATAATGTGCTTATTTGATTTGCTGGAAATGGCACACGCCCCTTAGGTGTTCCCCTTGTACTCCAGCTTGCTCAGTAATGTAGCATCACCTTAACAAAATAACACCCTCAGATCTTATTTCTGAAGTTAAACACACCTGATGATTCACTTAGAAACTGCACTGAGAATTTCTACACTTGATCTGACCGGCTGTGTGTTTGTTTGAGGTGCTGCTGCTGCCTGAAAAGGAGGGAATTGCCTTGGGAAGGGAATAACATTTCCTTAGAGCTGCCCACTGGAAAGCAAGCATCGTCCACCAGCCCAAGCCCATCCTCTCAGTGGCCAAAGGCATCAAAGAGGTGATGAGGAAACGATCAAAGTCACGTTAGTGGTGTCAGATTTTAAACTCCACTCCTGAAAAAGACAGCATGGGGCTCTGCTCAATATTGTCTAGGGTATTGCATACAACATCCCCTCAACCTTCAGAGCCAAACCTGCCTGCTGCAGTGTTTGAAAGCAGGAAAGGCTGAGGGCTGACCAGCTTCAGATTGCTCCTGACTTAGTTTGTGCTGTCTCAGATCCACACATTCTGCCCGTTCAGTAAGTGGAGTCCGAAGAGAAGCTGGAAGTGTGGTGTCAATGCACATATTCCTGTGTCCACAACAGCTGTTTTCCCACTGTACAATTACTGCTGAGCATCAGAAACATTTAAATAACAACTTCCAAGCAAACACAACAATCCAAACATCCTTTGGGGGTTTATCATCCCCTGCCTAATCTAAATTCATCGCAGTATTACCAGCATGCTTCAAAGGAGTGGAAAGGAAGGAAAAGATAAGCCTTTCAGCAATGGTTAATACAGAAGAGCTCTAATCTCAGTCTCCTCTTTGGGAAATATCCCCAGTAAGCATTTGCATATCAGTAACTTTTGGGCAGCCCTAATGGTGAAGACTTCTTCAATCAGCATTGTACCAACTTCCAGCATGAACTAAATGCTTTGGGGGGGTCTCTCCACTGGGCGAGACCCCAAAAGCTCTGCCAAGGATATAAACCAGGATGCTTTATTGCCATAGTGCTCCCCCCCCCACCCCCTGTTGTTACTGTTGTCTTTAGGAAGGGGAAAAAAAAAGCTTTCCAGATGAAAATATGCGTGAGTGTAATAGCAATGACATGCAGGCAACAGCTTCCCTCCCCCATCTGGCTGTAAAACCCAGCTCAGGCTAAAGCAGCCCAGTGAGGGGGAGGGCTCAAGTGGGCAGGGGAAGCAGTGAAAGCCTAAATAAACTTTGACCATTAGATAACAGGGCTATTATTGCTCTGTAAGACTTCCTGAATGGCCTAGAAAAAACAGAGACAGTTCTTGTTCCTGCCTGAAGGAAACACAGGGATGAGTGCTCAGTATGTCAACCAAGAGCTCTGGCTCTTTCTTTCTTCGTTTGTTCTTTATTTCTACTTAAAAGCCATGCTGCATACTCAGCCAAAGCCACAAAGATCCTCTTTTCACACTAAAACCCAACCCCAAACCTTCTAAGTTTCTATTGGGGGATGTAAATGCCCCAGTTGAGGCCAGGCTGCCAGGGCTGTGAGGCGATGCATCCCGGCTGTGCTGGCAATGTGCAGCAAAGGCAAGAGCATCCCTGGCCCTTAGACAAACTAAGAGATGAAAACAAGAGGAAACAAAATGGATTTTTGAGAAAATGGTATCATTTTTAGTGGTAGGCAATGAAAACCATGCATGCTTTATCAAAGGCTAGCTCTCCCTCCCCAGCAAACCTCTGCCCTTTCCTTTTCCCTCCAATACCTCACTTCTCTGCACAGAGGCATTGCATTGCTGTTGAACTCTTACTCACTTGAGTCACCTCGGTCAAGGCTGTTATCCGCTCTTAACCTCTTTGTTTGCCTATAGGTACTGCTGGTGTGCTAAAGCTGTTGTGTGCTGGATCTGAAGTCCCAGCTGATCTTTCCCAAAAGGACACAAACTTCTCCTTTCCTCTCCAGCTCCTTCCCTCTGCGTCCATCAGGCACTGCCCCAGCATCTGCTGTGAGCTCCCACTCTGGCTGCTCAGCTTGCTGCATCTACACCAACGTTGCTACAACATGCGGGGCGAGAGGCCACATCCCTGTGCTGCCTCTTAGCAGGTGCTATTCACCTCCCTAAACCTGCTCAGCAGCTTCTGCACCAGATGGGAACTTTCTACCTGGTGCTCTCTGCTACTGCAGTCACACAACATCTGTATTTTCCACTGATTTCTACACTCCTTGTGCTCTTGCTTTTGTCTAAATCACCTGCTCTGGTAGAAGTTTTCAGTCCTTCTGAAAGATACCCAGTGCTACAGCTCTCTCACAGCCCTCTGTTCCCATCATCTCTTATGCACTTGGGACCAAACCTTGAAGCACAGTGGTACAAGGCTATGTTTAGCATATAAGTGATAACGTGCCTGGCTTCCTATGCAAAAGTCCCAGAAAGAAAAGATTAAACCCTTCAAAACACTCCAGTTTTGGTCTAGTGGCCTTTACATGTTGCTTCTCACTCAAGCAGGGAATACATTTAAAAACCAGAACTATAGAGGAAGGAAGTTCTAGACCCAGGAGACAACATGGAGGCACTGGGGATATGAGACAGAGAGAGAGATTAGCAGGTTTGCCAAAATATTAAACTCAGCTTGTGGCAGACAAGATTACAATAGTACTAGAAGACTTTTGAAGCCTAAGTGATTGTGACTTACTTATTCTTAACTCCTTTCTGATATATATTCCCCAAATGGTTCCTCCTAAAAACCTGCCCCTGGATGGGAATGAAGTGGGGGGAGGAAACAAAGGAGAGCAAGCAAATTTTGCACTTGTATTTTAGTGAAGCCTCCAACATAAACCATTCACTAGAAAAGTCATTCTACAGGACTGGAAAAATTGATGTTATCTTTGAAGTGACTTAAAGAAATACCTAAGCTTGTTTCCTCCAGTTTCAGCATCCTCCCAGGGATGCTGAGGAGCCCATTCAGGAGCCCTTACCATCATAAAACTGATGAGGTTTTCTCTGCTTAGTGGCTGTTGAACGTTGTGGTGTTGTTCCCAGAAAGGCTGTCATTAAATAAACAACAGGGCTCACATACGAAAGACAGACATCTCTGAAGGCTGGACAGAGAGACAGAGAAATTCCAAAAGCCCCTCAAATGAGCAGCTGAATGAGATGAGCACAGTGTCAGGTATGAGTCAAGGGCTGGCACACTGAGCACTGACCTCGACAGGGAAAAGAAACCTTTCCAGACAAAATAAAGCTGTTAAATTGCTCCTTTTGGGGTATCTCAGTGGGAGAGGGGCAGGACTGGGCCCTGCAAGTGCATTCATGGAGTTCCCAGCAAAGGGTGAGTCCTGTCCCTGTGACAGTGAACAGCACCAAGCAATGGGCCATGCTGGCTTTGGCCTGCAGTGTTTTCCCCCAAGAGGTGGCTGATAAAGTCTTCTAAGAAACAAGATTGTTCTGTCAGCTCCAGTGTGTGTCTGACATCAGCAGAGCCTCACCTGGGCACTCCAGCAGCATGGAGGAAAGCAAGGACCTGTGCTGCTACTGGAGCCTTCAGGGCTACTCAAAGCTCATCAGGGCTCCTCTGAGAAAGGAAAAAAACAACATGTCCAGAGTAAACGTACTGGGAAGCAGTTGCCACAGCCTTGGCTGAGAAGCTGCAGTTAAATACCAAGTCTGCCTCAGTGCTAGCTTTGATTTTTGCCTGTGCCATTACCAAGGATCATATCTGAATCCTCTGAGGAAGGACCTGCTGGAAATCCTCCGTAAAGATGAAACCATTTACCATGCAGTGCAAGCACTGGTGTCTGTTATCAGCTGGCAAATGATTACCAGAAAGGGTTACCTCGATGGGGGCCATCTGTTGAGTCAAGCCTGGAAGGAACATTCCCCACTGTGGCTGCACTAAGGTGTTCTGAATTGAGAATGTCACCTCAGCGAGAAGGTATAAGCAAACCCCTCAGAAAGGGATGTTCTTTGCAGCAAGAGTCGTGCCTTCTCGATGCAAGCATTTCAACGTAAGAACAATAACAGACAGGAGACTTTCCATGTCCTGTTTTTATTAGGCCTCCCCAAGCAAGGGATGCTCACTCCAGGCTTGCAGGAGCAGCAGGTCTGTAAGGTGGGGGCTGTCTGAGAAGCTTTGCATCTGTGTTCCTTAGAATGCCATCTCTTTCAAGTGCACTAAGAGCAGTATTCCTGACAAGGTGCTGTTAAGTAACTTCAAAAGGGAAAGAAAAAAAAAAAGGTACAAAAACAGGTTTGAACTGGTGAATGATAATTTAGTTCTGGTTGAATGCATTTACCTCTGTGCTCATTCAAATGAGCAGAATGTACTCCACTGAGTCCTATTAGTCTGTGTAACTTCAGGAACTCGGCCAAAGTGGAAAGAACGAAAGAAACAAACTCCTAAGTTTTAGTCTAGTTTCTTGTGTCAAAGTCAACTGATCAGCACATTTCCTGCCCTAAGCCCCCCCGATGCAGTGGTAAGGTCTCCTCTCTGCTTTACCTGGATAATTCTACCTCACAAAACTCCATCTCGATCCCAGTTTTCCATCGTGGGATGTTATTACCAGAAAGAGGGAAAAGGGAGTGTAAGAAACAGAACAGAAATGTAAAACCTGAAATAAGTATGCGACTGCGAAATCACAAGGGGAAGGGCTGCAGAAGGTCACCACAGGCCTTTCGCTCACTCTTGTGCTGGGGCTTGCTCTGGGCATTGTTGAGAGCACACATCTGAAATGCTTCTGCTTCTTAGCATCACAGTTGAGATGGGATCCAAGAAAAGCTTAACCAATTGTGCCTTGCACACCTACTAGGAAACAGCATTCAACGAACCCCACAGACCACGATACTGATAAATAACATACCCTGATGCATGTGCATTCTCTGCTCCTGCCTCTCCAAGCCTGCTCTTGTCCTTAGCCCAACTCAAAGCATTGTGTTTTTTGTCACGGCCAACACTCTCATCTCCTCAAATATCACTTTCATCCTGTGCCAGTGAGAAGTCTTGCTGTTCTCCCAGCTAAGAAAAACCTCTTTCTAAGCAACCTCAGAAGAAAAGTAGTTAAAATGCTGTAGCTGATGATTTGGATGAGGAAACATAAACCTCTGTGCTCCAGTCTGGGCCCTGTATCACATATGGCACTGGGAAAGTAAATTGCCTTCCCTATATATGGATTCAAGTTGCCCCAGGGGAGGTTGAGATTGGAGCTGAGGCAGAGATTTTTCCCTCAGAGGGTTGTCAGCCCCTGTGCCAGGCTGCCCAGGGAGCTGGGGGAGTGCCCAGGGAGCTGGAGGGATCCCAAAGCCATGGAGCTGAGGGCCATGGGTTAGTGCTGGGCTTGGCAGGGTGAGGGGAGGGCTGAGACTCCAGGAGCTTCAAATGCTTTGCCAACCAAAAGGATTCTATGATTCTGCAATATCATTGTAGGGCCAGGCACAGAAGAGTCAAACCAAAACTGGATTTGCTAATATTTGCAAAGCACTCGTTGATCACAGCTGAGAAGTGTTACTAATGCTTTATTACAGAGGTGATGGGCTGTGCTGCACAGACATACCTCTGCTCCGCCATGGCCCACCGTCTGTGATGTGACCAGTGACCTAAACACCTCCTCAGCCTCTGGCCAGACCTGCTCTAGCACCACTATGCTTGGGCAGGGAAAGGAACTGCTCTCATTTCATCTCATGAAGCAGCCTCAGCTACAAAATGTCACCAACCAATTGCAAAGCCCTCTCAGTGTGGTGGGGACGCACAACCTGGAAGCCACGGGAGAGACTGGGGAGATCTGAGAGCAGAAGAGACAAACTACAGACTAGTACCTTGAGAAGAGCTTGTGTGGGCAAGTCTGCTTTGTTCCCTCTGGGTTTTATAGTAGGAAAGATGCCATTATGAAGTGGCTGGAGCAAGTTAAACACCTTTAAAGTGTGTTCTAATAATTAGTGGTATCATGAAAAAAAACCAAAACCCAAA
Source organism: Urocolius indicus (assembly GCA_013401255.1). Classification (NCBI taxonomy): domain Eukaryota; kingdom Metazoa; phylum Chordata; class Aves; order Coliiformes; family Coliidae; genus Urocolius; species Urocolius indicus. Next base: position 42,698 of record WBNH01001930.1, read on the forward strand.
ACCCCACCCCTGCCAACTTGGCATTTGTTTAAAACAAAAAAAAAGTTGTCTTATTTAACTACAATCCCAGTGTTTAAAGCATTAATAGCTGCCTCTGCCACTCGTTCCTACATGCTTACATGCTTTTCAAATTGCATTTGGTAAAGCTCGCTCCATCTGTTTTCCCACACTCCGTCAGCACACGCAGCAAAGCCAGCAGAGGCTACCTAGGGCTCTGCTCAGAACTTTCTGCTTGCATACCAGGAATTCAAGGCTAATTCAACATGCTTTGGGGGTATTTGGCGATGAAGGAAGAGGCTGAGGAAGGAGGAGGGGTGAAAAGAGGGTTCTAATCATCAGAATACAGACATTTAGACAAGAGCAAGTGGATGGATTTGTGCCGTGACGAAGCCTGGATGTGTACCAGTGCCTCTCAACTTCAGTGCAAACCTGTTGCAACACGACAACATTAAGCACCAGAAAGTGGACAAGTGGTTGCTACTTCGCTGCACTGACTCCAAAAAGCATAAGTTCTCTTTTCAAACCCATCCAAAAAGGACAAAGAGAAGCGTGCTTGAGATTCATCACAAGTCTCAAGCTGATGGCTAATTTGTATGAAAATGGGTATGGTGGTTCCCAGGACTCCTTCTCCTGGGATGCTCTCTAGCAAGTGGCCAGGGGAGGATCTGGAAAGAGATCACCCCCCAAGATCAGCCTGCACAGAGTCTAGAAAGAGGTGAATGCTCAGATGTGTCCCTAGAACGTATTGCAAGGGGGTCTTTAAAAAGACAATGAGGCTGATCTAGGTGGGACCTGCTTCTGCAGGAGGGTTGGACTAGATGATCTCTAAAGATCCCTTCCAACCCTGCCATTCTATGATTCTATGACTGTGGAGAAGGAGCCGAAGATGAAAAAGTGTAAGGGCTGTGGCTTTCCAGGTAAACTCTTCACCAGCCAGGTGTCAGTGCTGTCCTGCTGCTCCTCCATCCCTTCCTGTCCCCGTAGCACTGGCTGCCTGCCTGCCTCCCCCTCCCTTGTACTAGCACAGCTCTTCCAGCAGCCACGTTCTTGTGAACCAGACTAACAGGTCTGGCTTTCAAAAGGAAAGGGAAAAAAAAAGAAACCAAACCCAAATGATCTTAATTGCCATGCTATTTTTACTTTCTCCAGTGTGGCAGCTACAAGTGAGGGGGTGGCCCTCATTAGCACAAAGTAAGGGCAGATGGAGAATGATGATGCTTCTCAGCAGGTCACTTCAGGAAAGCTTCTGTCAAACGAAACCTCTGGCCTCACTTTCTCCACCGTTCCAGATCACAGAGGCTGCTTTGCTGCCCCTTACTTTTGGGGTGGCCTGATTTAGGAGTGATGCTGGCCTGTGTGCTAGCACAGACGTTTTAAAGCACTGTTAATTTCTGCAGACTTCCACATTCTGACTTGCAAAAGCACTTAAACAAATCTATCCATTCTTAAAAGAAAGCCAACCAGACACAGGCATAGTATTTCCAGGATGCTGACACCACCTTCTATACCAGGCTGCACATCCTACATCTAATGCTAGTTAGGCACTGAACAACCATCACTTGTACTATCAACTTGTCCAAGAGTACTCATGAAAAGACATTGCATTTGGCAAAGCCACAGACAGAGGAGAGACACAGGCAAATGAAATGGCGTTACCATCCCTGCAGGCTGTTTCAGGTGCAGAAATGGAGTGGTTAGCACTCAGATCCTGTGCAGATGAAGCTTTGGAGGCTTTTTTGGAAGCAGAAAAACGAATTTTCAAAATCCCTGAAGGAAAACAAAGTTGCAGTTGTCTTACTAAGGGTTGGTTTTGATGGTGTGATTTATCACCTTTGCTACACATCACGGTAGATGAGCCACTGAGCACTTGCTGTTAGAGATCAGAATGGGTATTCAACATAACCCCTTCCATTCCAGATGGGGTTTTGCTGATGCAGGTAACCACGTCCATCTCCTGTGTGACCTGATCTAGGTGGGATCTGCTTTGGGAGGGGGGTTGGACTGGATGATCTCTAAAGGTCCCTTCCAGCCCCTACCCTTCTGTGACTCTGTGATTTAGCTATTAAACACACAGGCAGCAGCTGCCTGCGTGTGCTCTGGATGCCACCCGAATGTCAACCAGCAGGCGTGACATGCAGCTCAGAACAAGAAACTCCTCTCATCATCACAAAGGCCAAAACCTGTCCTCACGTGAAGTCCTGACTGTAAATACTTTCCCCATTCAAAGCTCTTGGAGCTTTCACCGAGCTCCAATGCAGCAATGCTTTGTGCTTCAGGTCTGAAAGTTCTTGTTTTAAAACACTGGCCCCTACTCAGTTCATGTATCCTCAACCATATGTTCAATGCCACAAAAAGTCTTCCAGGAGCCTATGTCAGTGTAATACCTGGAATAACAAAAAGACGTCCCCACTCAGGTTTCATTCTTCCTGGGAAAGTCCTTGTGGAAGCATTTAAAAACATTCTTTGGCTTAAAGAGTTTGATATTTGGTTTAAAGAATGGGATATCTCAGCCCTATTCAGCTGTAAAACTCAGCTTAACCCCAGACTTCATGTTCATAGCAACCCGGACCTTCCAACCTGCTTTTGACATCTATGTAGCAGGCACTGGATGCTGCTGGAGCCTCATAACATGCTCTTCAGCTCCAAAGAACTCTAAACCTTGGTTCTGCTACGATGCTGGCAGAGAACAGCCAGGCTTTAATTGAATGCTTTCCTAACACTGGCCAGGTTGCCATTGGCTGGGAACAGGACGAGGCTATCAAAGCAGCACAGGGGAGGTGTGGTTCTTTTTCACCACTATTTTTTCTTTCTGAAGCCAGTGTTTGCTTGAAAACATACCACTTGATCTAGGAGAGATTTTCATTCACAAGCGATTTGTCATGCGCCCCTGAACTTCTGGGACTGTATTGATTCCAGAAGTGCAATTGCAGTTGTCAACAGCAAGGGCTCCTGCAATCTGTTAAGCACGTTGCTCGAGGTGGTTAGTATCCTCCCTTCTCCTTTCCTGTGGGAAAGAGAGCCGCCACGGGCTCTCACTCCCCATCCCCTGGAAGGCTTTGCTGGGATGGTTTATTATAGCAAAGTCCTGCTGGTCTCTCAGCCCCTCTCCCCTCCTCCTCCCTGGGAGCCGGCCTCGCAGCAGAGCAGCCAGGCTGGCTGGTGCGTGGCTTTAACCTGTGGACTAGCAAGACCCATGTAAGGGATCAGGCTGTGTTGGGGCTGGAAACACAGTGCTTGCTACCTCTGACATCCCAGGACAGGGACAGCAAAGCATCAAGGGCAGCCAGGGCATCAAAGGCAGAATCAGAGAATCATTCTGGTTGGAAAAGACCTTTAAGATTATCGAGTCCAACTCCTCCCCTCACACAGCCAAGGCCACCACTAACTCATGTCTCTCAGCACCTCAGGCACACGGCTTTACAGTATCTCCAGGGATGGGGACTCCTCCACCTCCCTGGGCCGCCTGTGCCAGCATGTAACAACAGTCTCAGGGTAAAAGTTCTTCCTCAGCACCAATCCAAACCTCCCCTGGCACAACTTGAGGCCATTTCTTCTTGTCTTATCACTCATTTCTCAGGAGCAGAGACTGACTCCCACGATGCTACAGTCTCCTGTCAGGGAGTTGTAGGGAGTGATCAGGTCTCCCAGCTCTCTTTGGACAAGAGCATAAACCATTCACTCAGTCTATCTAATCCCAGGGTAAGAATAATTTCTTTTGTTTGCCTTTTTTTTTTTTTGTCCTGCTCCAGGACTAGAGCAAGTGAGCAGCAGAAGGGTTGATGCCCTACATATGGCCAAGGAGCCAGAGCCTGGCAGCTGGGCTGCTGCTGCCTCGTGTAGCTTTCACCGCAGCAACACCTCTGGGCTCGCACTCCCTTCAGATCACGCTGAGAGCTACACACAGTGTGGAACAGACCTACTCTTAGCACACCTCTTCTACGAATTAAAACCCTTTTTCAGACCCGACAGGAAGGTGAAATGAGGTATAAGGAATCAGTTGGGCTCCTCAGCCAGCCCTTCAGCTGGCACAGCCTGGCAGAGGGCCACCGAGAAGCAACAGCACCGTGCTGACTTGCACCGGCTGAGGCTCTGCCAATAACCCTTTTAAGGGTTTGGCAAGACTCCCTGTGAACTCACAGGCTGCAGAGATTTTAATCCAAGTGAAGGGGAAGGGTGACTCTACCCGACCTTTGCCTCTTATGAAGGAGGGGGAAGGAAAGCGGGGAACGATCGAGTTGGAATGTCAGAAACCAAAGCAGGTGTCGGTATACATGAGGTACTGCCTGGAGAGCAGCAAGCTGCTGCAGCCCAACCCAGCACTCCTTCATACCAGACACGGGAATTACAGCAAGCAGCTCGCGCGAGGAAAACACACATCCTTCTGAGTCTCTGTTTCCCTCTCCCTTCAGCTACTCAACTACGACCAAGCTCAAAGATGAGGCTGTTCTGGTGTGTGGCAGAGCTGTTTCTTCATTTGTTTTAAATAAAAATGCAACATAGATGACAAAAATCACACTGGAAGCTCCTGCAGCAGAGCAATCCCACCAAGAGAGCAAGGTGGGCAAGTGGCACCACCGCTAAACACAGGACGGTCAAAGCCCAAGAGGGATTACTGGGCTTTGCCACAAGGAACTCCTCTCTAAGCACTTTCTGCCTTCAACACTGCTGAAACTGTTGCTAACAGTGAAGCAAAGTAAAAACAGAAGACAATTTGGAGCTAACAGGCTCTCAGCAAGAGAGGGCATTAGCAGGCAGTCTGCATGGCAAAGCCAGTCTGAAGAGTCTAAGGCAAGCTCTGCCAGAAAAGATATATATATAGATATATACACACATAGAGTCAGCCCTCTGAAAACTCTGCAGTTTCCCTCTAATTAATTTTACTGTCATCTAGCTGTATTCAACACTCTTTATAGGAACTGCTAACAACAGTAATCTTGACATTATGGAAGGCAAATGGCGTGCTGTAGGAACAGCCACTTGAACTGCAGCTCTTCTTACAGAACTCCATCAGAGATGAGCTTTCTCCTTAGGCATCACACACTTAACATCCAAGCCTGCTGCTTGTGCTGCTGAAAGGTGTATCTGTGCCCAAATGGACCTGTATCTTCTCAGAAAGCAGGAGACGCTGGGTAAACACAAAGTGCCATCGAAGGGTGCCCAGAATTGAGGAGCAAGGCATACTGCACAGAATCACCAGTGCACAGACAATTGTGATGTGTTGCAAACATATGTGCCTGCTATTATACAAATGCCATTGTACTAGTTATCATGTTCTTCCAGGTATTAAAATCCTCTTCTCTAATGAACTGCAACCATAAGCTACTCTAATTCTCTAAGTAGGTCACAGGATCCTGGGGCATTCAAATCCTTCCATCCAGCAGCTGTATATGCAGCAGCTACACCAAAGAAAGTGAGAGGGGAAGAAAATAAATAGAGAATATCTGTATTTCACCTGTCCTTGTTGTGTCAGTGTGCTCAGCTCAGTGCTCCAGGTATATGCAGAGGATGAGCAGGTTACGTGCTTCTCTTTGCCTATCCAAGGAGCATAGGGGAGCAAGGAGAAAGGAGCTGTGCTGAGCTTCCAGGGGAGTGAACACACTTGGCTACCACCAGCAAACCTCCTCCCAATTCCAGCCCACGCTCTACCACCTCATTGACAGATTCTGCAAGAGACCCAAAGCTTTCAACTCTTGCTTACTTTGGATCTTACTTGCTGAGGAGATTTAACATCCCACGTGTCACTCATGACATGGCAGGATTCCCTATTTTGGATGCAGTTGTACAACAACTATCCCCAGCAGGTAACAGAAATGCACTGGGCTGTCCCCTAGCCTCTCCCCAAAACCCCACTCTTGTTATTATTCTAAACACAAATTAATTACTTTGCCCAAATGACCAGAGACCTGATTTCCAACACAACCCTGTGCAGAGGCGGAAAACTGCAGGAGATTGCTATGAATGAGCAGTAATTCCCTACCCAGCTTTGTGGGTGAAGGAAAGAGTCTTGGCAGCAGTTTCCTAAATACACGTATACAATAAATTATATTGGCATTTCATTCACTGCCTGTATCTTCTACTCTACAGCCTCTGACAACTTCTCACAGTCATTACTGACAAATGTTTTAAATAACCTCCATTACTGTCTTTAACTAAAGCTCTGTTCCATATAAAACACGCTTCCCCTGGGTGCTTCTGATTAATTCTGGTTAAGGCTTAACAGAGTAATATGCCTTGACGCGCCTTTCTACGTCTCTCACTGGAGAGGCTCCTCTCTTCCCTCCAGCTTCGGCTGCAGAGACCCCCTCAATTCACAAAAAGCAGAGTCCAGATTCATTTAAAGAACTCAAACTCTTCTCTTTAACTCTTGCGATTCATTAGACCTCCATAATTAAACCAAATGGGAAATCTTCCAGTACTCCCAGTGGGTTTTTGTTAGTCGGGGGGGGAAAAAAAAAACAAACCCCAACCCAGTTGAGTTTTCCTGCATGTGCCTTTCAGCTCGTACTGGGAAAATCCCAGGCGTTCTGCCTGAGCAGCTGCAGCAGGGTTACCCAGGGTCGCCTGGGGTAGGAAGCAAAGGTTTTCTCCAGCCAGATAGGGACAACACAGCCACTGCTGGCACGAGGGAGAGAGAAACCAGCTTCCCTTCAATTCAGAGTGCTTTGAAAAAGAAAAGCAACAAGAAGCCTTCCTGAAAGGGGCTTAGGTAGTAGGGATGATGAAGAAAGGAGAAAAATCTAAAAGGAAGTGCTGACCATTCAGAAAGAAGCCAACAGAATCCGAATAACCCACTGACACGACCTTTTCACCTGATATTTATGCACAGCCAGCCTACCTTAACCCTGCAAACCTGCTTAATACGCCTCTTCCACTCCTCAGTCTCAGCTGAAGCAGCTTTGCCCCGGGGTCCTGTCCCTCCCTGCCCCTGAGGCTTCAGCCCTACATGGTGGCATGGGCCAGCAGGCCTGGTCCTGGCCCTTCTGTCACACTGACGTTCCTTGGGAGCAGATCACGAGGAACATCCAAAGGGGAGAAGGGGCAAAACCACTCCAGAGCCCCTCTACAGCCCTACCAGCAGCCACTTGAAGCGGGATGGAGTCAGTTCCATGAGAGTAGAGGAAGATGGTTGTATAGGAAAGCAGATCCCTTCTGCAGACCTGTGCAGCATCTGAGGCCTCACTTCTCAGAGGACTTAAAAGAATAAACAAAACCATCTACCCTCTCCCTCTAAAATCCTCCTCAAACCCCAAAATGCATCGTGACCTGCAAGGTTCTTGGAGTTTCGATTTCCCCCCTGTTTACGAGAAAAGGTTATTCTTACCCGTAAACGAAAAGCAAAGCAGATCGGTTTTAATATTACCAACCCCAAGAGCAGCTCTTTCTGTTTCTCCAAGCCTGTCCCCCCAGTTGTGTAGATGCTCATCCTCCTTGTCCAACGTGTGCCGCTCACTGAAACTGCTGGGAGCATCAGCATATGGAAGGACACAATGTACACAAGTAGATGTTCAAACAGTCTCCAAAAATCAGAATGGATTGTTCATAGGTTCTGTTTACTATGTTTTTATCCTACTGGCTCTACACCTCACTGGGAAACCACATGCCTACAGAAAAACAATATCAACCCCAACAACTCTTTAGTATTTAGTTCATGACTCAAGAAACACACAGATTAGTTTCCTGCTTCACTACACCAATCCTGTAACAGCAGACCCCTGTTGCAAAACCAACATCCAATGTGGATACAGAGTCATTCAGCTACAATGCAATTTACCAATGAGAAAGAGAAGGCAACAGCAGCAAACACCCAGGGATGCCTGGCATTGCACTGGGATTAGCACCTAATAGCTTACAGCCTTTTGAAGGAAGGCTATGAAGAGGTGTATTGAGAACACAGCCATTTGAAAGCCCAGAACACCTCATTTGATGGTCTTTTTCAGCTGGCAAACGCTGTTTGTGACAGTAGGTTGGTCCCTGGGGAGTCTCTGGGGCTCAGGGAAGAAAAAGGCTGCTCCAGAGCTCATGTGGCAGTTGTGGGCTGCCAAAGCATACTTATCAGCTATCAGGCTCTCAGAAGACCTCTCTCAGGCTCTCTCCAAGGGCTAAGCAGGGAGTAAAAACTGAAGCACTGTGAATTTCCACAGCCCATTCATTTTTTGGTGGCTAACAGTCTCTAGGAGGACTGTATGGAAACTTGAGCACACAGGGGACTGAAAAGAAAGGAATGTCTTTGATTTTTTTTTCCCCTTTCTACCTGCTGGTTCTCCTTCCTTCAAGATCACAAGTGTCAGAACAGTTTTATAAAAGCCAAAGTTTGCAGTAGGGCTCCCAGTGCAAAAGCCCCACTCTCCTTACGAAGTCTTTGAAGATTTTCCTCCCTCCAAGCTGTTCCCACCGTGCTGTTCCTCACTTAACCAAACCCGATGGGAACAAGTTGCACATGTTGCCTCAAGTACTTCTACAACAGCAGAGCTTTGTTTGTATGTGGTGATCGTGGGGGAAATGGCTTTATTCTAAATATATCTTCCCCCTCCTTACATCTGGGTGAGGAAGCAGGGATGAGGTTAAGAAGCAGGGATGAGGTAACCAAAGCTGGTGTGTTTGTTGTTGCTGCACCCCTGACAAAACCCAACTCGAGACCGTTGTGCTAAGTGTTATTTTTCTCATGTAAGGACAGTCTCTGCTCTGGTGAGCTTATAGAAACCTGCCTTCTGCCAACAACTTAGCAAAACATGGAGCAAACATTCCGCTGACTTATGTCTGCTGCAGCCTCGCTGAAATCTATGAGGCTGACCCACTTGTAAATGGAGCAGAATTTGACTCCTCTGTTTATTTGTGGATGGCCAAGGAAGAGGCTGACCAAGCCTGTGTGGAAAAAAAAAAAGCCCAGGACATCAGAGGTAGCTTCTGCTTGGACTAAACTTCAGAGGGTTTGAATACAGAACATGGGAACGGATGGATGGACGAATCCTTACAAAAACAGCAAGCGGACTTGGCAACTTTGCTTTGTGAACCTGCAAAGTGCTCAGGGAGCTCCCAGGCTGGGGGAACTCACACCACCTCACTGCTACACTCCCTACTGCTTCTCATTTATACACCTCATTTGAATAAAAGGAAGCCAGCTGCAGGATCAATGACGTGCACCAACACCACGGTGGCGGAAAATCAAAAGCAAAAGGCAAAGGAAAACCCAGAAAAGATTTATAGCCTCACCACGGAAGGAGCAAGGCAGCAGAGCCTGAAACGTGCTTCATCAGCCAGGCACAGCCTGAGCACCACAAGCACACAACAGCAGAAACCCCAGCGTGTGCCTGGTGTGTGAACAGGGAAACTATTAGCCAAGCTGCTTCTAGTTGCCATGGGTTTAACTCCCCAGGCCCAGGAGCTAGATGAAGCCTGAGCAGTCTGGAGAACACTTCTGAAGCTTGCAGCTCTGTTACAATGAGCTTTTTTGGAGACCACAAGTTGTTTTTTTTAAAGGCTAGAAAGTGTAAGCACCTAAGAACTGAAAAGATCTAGGACTTGGATTTGGAAATGGCTGGGAGTAAAGAGTCTGTTGACCATCCTGCCAGCCAGCCTGCTCTCTGACCTAGCAGGAGCTGTGGGGCTAGCTCACTGACTACTCAGCTGGGTGGCCTGAGAGACAGTTAACATCATGTCTGCACCCTCCTTTCAGAGGCAAGAATTCAGACAGAAAAAGGTATGCTACCATTAAGTGAGCAAATAAGGGATTATTTAAAAGACCACAGGGAACAGAGGAAGGAAGGTCTGAGCACAGATGAGGTAAAACATCCTAAAAAGGAGCCTTCACCCTCCATTATTTGCAGGATGCTCTAACCCCAGCTGGCACGCTACGGTACAAAGGCCAGTTTTGACTGGCATGCAACAGCTCTTGGCTTCCAGCAGTTTCCAGACTCAGCAAGAGCTAGGAGCCAGGAGCCACTACCTCTTCAGACATGCTACCAGCATACTTAATTTGGGAAAGGAAAAACAAAATCCAGCCCGGCACATTAGCCCTGAACGGCTGCCAAGTGCCTCTCTCATCTGTGCAACGCTAGAGCTAGCCAAACACTCGCATGTGTGTGTGTGTGTGTGTGTTCACCAGGCTGGACTCACTCAGTAGCAACCCTCCTTCCCTGCCATCTCCCTCTCAGTGTGCTTATTGCTTTCTTCTAAGTGTTAACAGGGAATCAGACAGAGCTTGTGCTCGGAGCAGACAGAAACGCCGAGCTACGAGCTGCCTGGGAGAAATCTGGAGTCGGGCAACGCAACACAAAAGTGAGTGTACACAGGAGCTCGCACTCCCTGGAGTGTTGAAACAACCAGTTCTGAGGTTGGGCTTCGCTCACCATCCTGCTCAATGCCACCACCAAGCGTGACAAAAATCCTGCCTTCCAGGCTGCTCCACAGCACCTGCTCCTGCGTCTAATCCGCTTGTAATTAAATGAATCTCGTTTCAAACGGGGATGTTTCAGACCCATTAAGAAGAAACCTGCAGCTATTACATGGATTAGGAAGCATTTTGGAATGACACATACATACGTTATTAACACAAGATGGGATTAATCACAACAAAACCCCTGCCTCTACGTGTAGAGCACTAGGATCACCTACATCTCTCCTCAGAAATCAAACCAGACAGGCTTCCAGAAAGGGATTTTATACAAATAAAGGGATGATCACAGAGGTGGAGGATCGCTGTGTTTGTTTACATTTTAAGCCCTAGGAAACATTAATGTCTTCTTTCAAAACATTCCCTGCAAGCAGGAAGAGTAAAGCCAGCATTTTGGGTGGGCTTGTTTGGGTTCCTGAGGCTTTTACAAAACCCCTTTGTCATTTAATCACTTGCTTTCAAGACAATGGTAATCAAAGAAAATGTCAAGTGTCATCACTTAACAGTGCTGACAATGGGGGAAAAAAAGGGAGGTTGCAAAAGCACACAGGTTCCTCTGTTTGGCTCTGAATGGCACTCTCTGGTAAACCACGTTCACCCTCAAAAACATGCCCCAAAAAACACGCTTAAATACACATGTAAATGTATCTTGTTGCAAGCAGTAGGATGCTTGACAAGCTTGACAGTGCTCTGCATTCTCTGAAGCAAGCACAAGAAGAAAGGGCTCTAGTAACATATGTAGATGCAGGACAGGACAATGTGCACAGCACAAAGTGATTCAAAGTTGATCTATATACCCACAGCCACACAAATTGCTTTCAGCAACAACTACAATTCCTATGGAGAACACAAGCAATGGTGGATCACATGTGCCTCCATCACTCCATGCCTCCCAGTCACCCCGAGCCCATGGTATCTCTGTCCACTGCCCTGATACCAGCCACCGCACTGAGTCAATCAGCTCCACGCCTTTTCTCCCCAACCCTGAGTGAGTCATTTACAGGGAAAAGCCTGCCCCAGCTGCCACTTCCACGGGCACCAGCAGAACCAGCAGCTGTGGCCAGCTTAGAGGGTTTTCCTGTGAAGATGAGCTGCTGTGTGCTGTCTCCCAACTCATTCATTCTCATGAACAGGAGGAGGCAGATATAATAATTGGTTCTCACCACCACAGACAAGATGATGCCAACCCATCCACGAGAAGCAAGCCTGCTAGGAAGGCAGCAGCACTCACCCTGCTGATCCACTGCCCAGAAGAACTTTTGTTCAGTGTATGAAAAAGAGCACATAAAACTTACATAAACAAGGCACTGCTCTTACACAGCCTTAATATTCTGGGCTTGTGCTGCTAACTTTGCTGCTTGGAAGAGCTGAACAGATGGCCCAGCCTCTGGACACAGCACAGACTAAACAACGAGAGCCCACTTTCAGAACCTGGCAGAAATGTCCCAGTCTCACCCCATCCTGCTTTAACCACAGGCTGCTTCTCGCTCTCTTTAGCATCAGCCACCTGCTTACCCTCACAGCCTAAAAACTGCCTTTGTCTCTGGAGCTGCAAGAACATCACGTCTCTCACAAATCAAATTCCTCTGTTTATCTCACAGAGGGATGGAACCATCTTCTGTTCTCTCTCATCATTTGTTTGAATTCTCCTGCTTTCAAGAAGAAACTCACAGACCAAGCAGGGCCCACCTGAACCGACCTTTCCCTAAGAGGAAAAGTATCATCTTCCCATAGTGCTTGTGCTGCCCAGGTGAAGGGGCTGGAGAGGTTGGTAAAGTACTGATCATGTCCTCACGGTGCCCACCTTGCTCCTCCCTCTGCATTCCATTAGGGAAACCGGCAAGTTGCTACTGGTAATTAATCACTTAATGTTTTAAAGCAGTAATGCTTCTTTGGGCATTTCCCCTTGGTATTCAGATAGAGTCGGGTATTGATGGCACCTAATGAAAAGTTTTGAGAGGGGCTCTTAACCAGCTCTCATTTTCAAACATGTTTTGGTGAAGGACAGAAACACACAACACAAACACAGCAAGGGGAAAAAAAAAAGCAGAACAACATAGTTAAAAGCGTTTGTTTTTCAGGAGCACCACCAGTAACAGGAGGAGAATGTCTGCTCCTGTCCCATAACCTTCTCATACTGGCTCCCTTTCTCCTCCTCGTTGGATGGCACAGGCAGAACTCACACTCCTGTTTGTGATTTGCTTTGCTTTCAGCCCACTGGAGCTTTGATGGAATAAAGACAGCCATTTCCCCTCAGAAACCAAACTGTCACACTGAAGAAGGCAGACTTAGCCAGTGGGTCGTGTCAAACCAAGCTGAGCTGAGCAACACGAGATAGGACAGAGGAAGAGCAGCGGAGAGGGGAATATGCTTCCAGTGTTCACTCCAGGATGAAACACAGCTCTTCAACTTGCCCTAGGACTAAAGGCCAAGCTGGAATAAAGCACGTCACATCCCTGCTTTCCCTTACAGGCACTTCCATGGGCTGATCTAGCCACGGCCTATACTGTATCTTTCCTAAAGGCACCCCAAATCGCTCCTGAGATCACCCAAGAAATGGACATCGCAGGAGCTTGCCTTCTGTCGCACCTGCAGATAGTGGAGACCCAGCTTGACACAGGCAGAACTTCAGGCATCAAGTTCTTGTTTCCGCTGTACTAACCCATTAACTCCAATAAAGCCATGGAGAGGTGAGCTTTGCCCACTCAGTTCATGGACATTCTCTGGCTGCAGGGAACATCAAGCTGCAGTAAACACTACTGTAAGTAGCCAGATCTTTTGTTTTTCTTCTCTTTTTTTTAATTCCCAAACCATGAAACTGAACAAACCAGACAATTTGTCATTAATCTTTCAATTGAGATAGACCCACTGAGCTAAGATAATGGCATATATTGAGTGGTACCACCTCAAGAATTATGCTGAGCTGAGAACACGTTAAGCTGCCACCAGAAATCTGTGTCTCAGGGTGAGCTCACGCTGCAATCTCCATTCAAGGGAAGCCCTGTCAGTCAAGCTGCATTAGAAATCACCTACAACTTTTTGGTGTCTCTCAAAAAGGTCTTAAAAACACCACCTCCACACAAAAGCTTCAGTTTTACCTTCTGGCGTAACAGAGACTGCATCAGCGGTTGGGGCGTTCAGTGCTACAACAAGTCAAAAGGCACAAGGAGAAGTAAATGAAAGGAAGGCACAGAATCAAAAGGCAAATCTTACAGCATGTTGGAGAATAAGCAGCAAGTCATCACAGAGCAGCGTGTTCTGGTCACATGTGGGAGACAGCACAGGAAAGTGCTGTGTCTCTTTAGACACGTGTCTAAAGCAAGGCAATGCAATAAATGTGTAGTTTTCTTTAATCTGGCATTATGGGGACTGCTAAATACATGTTTTGTCCAGAAAAAAAAGGGAAATAATGAAAGAATCAGTAACTCTGCTCCTACAAAGTAAAATCTCCAGCCGTGGCTGACGGCAGCCCGTGACGGGCATCAGCTCCTCCTGCCTCCTTCGTCAGGCCTGCTGCTGGTGTGCAGCGAGCAGAGGTCGCACAGGACCTTCAGCTTCACCCGTCCCCTCACATGGTTCCCTCTCTCGCTTCTTGGCACAGAGCTCACCTGCCCCGCGTTACTTGCGATGACACGTTTGGTCTGTGTACCCGAGTTGCCATGGAGTAGGACAAAACTCTGTAAACCTCCACTTGTTCAAACACATTCTCTCAAGAGGTGTCATCTTAACACGTTTCCTCAGTCTCTTTTTTTTTTTAATCTACCACCTCTCCTTTCTCCTTCCCCTTCAGTTCGATTTCGCTTCCCATTCCCTTGGCAAGGAGCACACGCTGCAAGAAGTGAAAACCCAGCAGCTGCTCGCTTGTTAAAATATTGATATTTTTCTTTTTGTGCTTTACAGGTTGAGCCAGTTACGCTTCTCTGACCCAACCACCCCAGCTGGATGTTTTATTTAATCTAAATAAACATAGGAAGAGTCGGCAGCATTTGGGAGAGGCAAACGCAAGCGATGACTTGGGAGATGAGGCAAAAAAGAATCTGCTGGCTTTTCATTTTTTAAAAGCAACACATCAGCCTGCTTTGCTTTCCGAGCCTTTCTTGGGAATGTTTTGCTTTTGTATTAACACCACAGATTATTTCAACTGCCCTGTAAACGTTTCTGTTAATTTCCTGGCTTAGTTTAAATTTCATTGGAATCCTAAATTTGGAAAGAAAAAGGAAACGTCTTTCAACGATGAGCAAGATGCTGAGAACTCTGCTGGCATGCTGGAAAGGCGCCTGCTTGGTACTGACCCAACTCCAGTAACTTCTTCTTAAGCACAGCTCTACCAATTTCTCCAAAGACCCAGCACAGACGCTGCACTAACGTGCAACTGATGTGGACACAGAGGTGCATTTTCTGCAGTGGGAAGGAGGAGAATTAAGAGCTGCTTCGTTTCCAGCTGGATTAACATTAGCTGAGCACAAAAAGTCAGTCCATATGGAAACAATCAGTTCAATGAAGACTGAAAGCTTGGTACAAACTTTCCCGAAGTAAAGCTGAAAAATATATCACTTTTCAACTGTACAAATGACCTTCATTCTTTTTGTCTTTTCCAGTAGAAAACTCCCACCGTTCCTTAAAGCACTTCATGTCCAACAGTGTCCTTAAAAGGAGACGTGGCTCTCGCCTACGAGCAAGATAGATATCCGCAGTCTCCTCAGCTCATGGGCTGGGAAAAGAGACACATCAGTACTGCAAGCCTCCTCTTCATCTCTTCCATTTTCCTCCTCATTTATCTCTGCTTTTCATACCATTAAGATAGACTACACTTGGATAATAACGTCACCAACTAAGAGCCATGGTTAAAATCCACCCTTGGGTTGTAACTCTCTTAGTCCGTGGTTCTCTAAAAAAAAATAGGGGGGGAAAAAAATATCTGCTCTGTAGCAGGGACCCACAGACATGAACTCACTTAACAAATGGCTGAAGGAACTGAGCAGGCTTCCATCTCCTCCCTCTGCTTGTCCTGGCCCTGGCTCCTTCCTATCCTGAGCACCTGGGCTTTAACTCACAGCAGCTTCAGTTTCTGCAGCTTAAAGAGCCTAAAGATGTATGTACCATACAGGCAGAGCAGGCTGAACACATGGGTGTAAGGAGCTCTGCTTTTCCTTGAGTTGTTTCCCAGAACATGATATTTGCCCTCATTTTGATGAGCGATTTTCTGGCAAGCCTTGCTGTTTCTCCTTCTCTATTTCACAGACAAAGACAGCAACCCTACATTCGTCACCTAGATTGCAGAAACATAGCTCTGTCCTTGTACTGAGGCCCAAGTTAGTGCAGGCAAAGTAATGGAAGGAGCAATAAAGGAGGGACAAGCTGGGTGACAGCTTTATGACCATGCTCGTTGGTGCCTGAGGAAAGCCCCAGCACTCACCAGCATGGCAGGTACATTTCAAACAGGGAATGGTCATTGAAAGAAACCTCCTCATTGCAGGAGGCAAGGTCACCAGTGGGGAGAAGAGGAGCAAATGGCTTCTTGTATTGATTTGACCAGATTCAGACACTTCCCATCACAAAAGAGAGTAAGGACCTCTGAAACAAACCCCAATCAGGGGTGTTGGTGGGTTAAGGCCAATGCCTGATTAATTTTCTGCAGGGAACCCAGACTGTCAAGGACAGGATGGCTCTTTCATCAAAGCACCAAGTATCACTTTGGTGACTCCCTGAAAACTCTTACTTCTGAATGCAGAGGCCAACCCCACCCAGGTCTTGCTGTTAAACCTTCACTCAAGATCCGACTTGCCACAAAATTTCACTGGCTTGCAGCTCAGGCAGAGCCTTCCAGCAGCTTCTTTTTCCTTGCAGAACCACACCATACCTATCCTCAATACATTATAAAAGAAGAGATGCCAAAGCCAGATTTAGACAAGGAAAAACGAGCTGCTGGTAAGGCTGAAAACGTTACTGGTTGCATATAAAGAAGTGAGTATCAGGCTAAAAACACGCTGAGGATTGTCCACTAGTGACAAATGCTGGTAGGGTAAGACCCTTCCCTTCTTGTCAAGTGGCTGGTTTCTCTCTTTGTCCTGGAGACATGGTGGGTCATGCTCCCACCTCTGTCTTTGGTTGGGACAAGAGGACAGGAAAGCCAGAGCTCCTCTTGAAATCTTTTTCATCCTATCCTTTAAAGCAACCTGGGGTAGCTCAAACAGACTGACAGCAGCAGACCATCCTCCTCATGAGGACACATGGCCTCAACTCCACCCTCTGCTCCAACAGAAGCATAGCTCTGTGTGCCTTAGTTTCTCCACCTGTACAATGGTACTAGGAGCACTTTACAGAGTGCTCTCAGTCATTACCTGCCCATACCTTGAGCTACCTTCTTTATCACAAACAACCCAGTGTCTTCTAACGCAATTACTTTGCAATTCTTATTTACTGTGGGTTCAGATCAGGCACAGAATAGCATTTCTGGTGGGGTAGCTGAGACACATGACAACACATTGACTTTGATTCTGTGCCTTCATACCATGCTCATGCCAGCTGTGGAACAACTGTTAGCATCTGATCAGGCACCACGCCAACTGTACCAAATTACATAAGCCATCTTATTTTGAAGTAGAAAACGAAACTGGCTGTGCAAAGAGCAACGAAGCAGGATTTATCTCACCATGCAAGGTCTGGAGAAGAAGTCTGATGAGGAGTGGTTGAGGGAGATGGGGTGGTTTTTTAATCTGGAGGAGGCTGAAGGGACACATCGTTACTCTCTACAACTACCTGACAGGAGGTTGCAA